>OU612043.1:128703837-129206963 GCA_914767935.1 Coremacera marginata
ACTTTGATATTTTAATAGTTTCTAGAGTTTGCATTCCACCGGAGGTACTCAGGACCAGCCACGCGTATTTGGTGGGCATGATAACTTTAAAGCTGCTAAATTTTGCACGAGTTCACGATGTTTTCTAGCAATCGGAGATGGTGGCTCGAAATTTTTTTAGGAAGTATTCTTGCACTGAGGATACAGATGTCTTTGAGGGGAAACCTTTGATTAATACTGTGGTAGATTAAAATTGATTAGAAGACTTAAGCTTTTGGATCCTGTTTTCCTATTCTGTGATAGTCCACGAGGTTCCAAATCGCTGAATAACTCTACGCAGCGCTGCTCTAAATTCCAAGTCGGATGCAGTGGAAGCGTTTAGATAAGTTGGTTTATTTGGTGGCAAGGAATTAACTAATGGTGAATGGTTGGACGCTTCCAAAATTTCATCAAAGACGGAATATGAGTTATGGTGAGGGATCTGTGAGGTCATGACTTCTGTGCTATTAGGCGCAGATCAAACTTCATCCACTATATCTGCAAGCGTTGCCCGGAGCACAACCATATCGTCGCTGATATCACTTACTTTTTCAAATAATATTTCAAACATTGGACCAGGTTGCAGTGGTGATGGATCGGGGTTTCTTGAGGTAGATTGGATCGCGGTTTCCACATCATTACGCAAAGACCTCAGAGCACTAAGTATGTTGTTGGCTAAGTCATCTTTTTTAATTAGTTCAACAATTTTGTTGTCTTCAGCTTTTAGCTCTTCGGTCATAGCTTTGCACTGAAGACTTTTATCACTGTCACTTATAGTTTCCGTCAACAATTTCAGGTTCCTAGAAATAGTAGAAATATTCGCATTGTTTGATTTGCTCAAAGATTCAACTCTCGATATGTCATCCGATAAATGATTTAGCAAGTCGAGATTTGAGATACTATTAAACAGTAGCTTGTTATCGGAATGCATTGCTTTTAGGTAGTCGCTTTAACACTTCATAGCAAGCATAATGTGTGACAGTGACAAGTCCCTGCACTCGTCACAGAAGAATTTAAAATGAGCCTCATATTCTTGAATGTAGTTAAGACTTCTGTTTGTCATTCCCACACAGCTACCGTGGTATGATTTCCCGCACAGGCCATTACATCTAATTTTTAGCACGTTTTTGTTCTCAATATTGGAGTTAATATAGGCGCAAGTGACATTGTTGTATTGTTTGGTAAATGGATCAGTTTTTTTCTGGTTTAAACACAGTAAGCAGCAGCTTTAGTAGTTTAAAAGGCGGAATTATTATTTAATAAATCGCAGATAGAGTTTTTTTATGGGTGAAGCAAACAGCAAATAGTACACTTTTTAATTTTATTTTAATTGCAATGATTAACCACAGCAATCAGCAGCTTAGGCACAAACAAAAAATAGTTTAAAGTTATTTTAGAGAAGGTGCACTTTTTTGATTTTGTTTTAGTTGTGTCGATTAAAAAATAGCGAAGTAAAATCAAAAACACATCCGAATGGTTTGACTGAATACTTTTAATTTTAAAGGAAATAGAGCAAATTATTATATTATTAATTATTATATTATTAATTATTATATATTACGCTGGCTGGGTCATGTCCATCGTATGAACGACGAAGCTCCAGCGAAAAAGGTGCTCGAGGCGAGGGTCGCTGGTCAACGACGACGAGGGAGACCATGCCTCCGATGGATGGACCAGGCTGAGGAAGCCCTAACCGCACTTGGTGTATCCGATTGGAGAAGTCGCGCGCAAAGCAGAGTCGCCTGGCGAGAGCTGATGAGGTCGGTTGAAACCCGGACACGGGTTGTTACGACCAACTAAGTAAGTAAGTAAGAGCAAATTATTTGTTTTGTCTTTTGTAGCGCTATTATGCTTTACAGTGGATATTAATACAAATAATACTAAATACAAACAGAAATAAAAATGCCCGGTAAAAGGATATCTTTTGATATAATTTAGTTAGTTTTTTACAATCATTCCATTGGAAAACTGTTAAAGAGCTTTTTGAAATTTTTTTTAGTACAAGACAAACAATTTATAACATTATAAATCGTGCTGACAATGGCAAAAGACTGCATCACCATTCATCAATTCGTCGACCACGCATTCTTTCGGAAAGAAGGAAACGATTTTTGACTAGAGCAGTGAATGACAACCCTTAAATATCAACAAGAGCTTTTGCTGTTATATTTAAGGAAGAGATCGGTGATGTTATTTCGCATGAGTATGTGAGACAATACCCAGGAAGAAAAACATATCCTTCAAGAGTAGCACGTAAGAAAACGAAGCTTACGACATAGCATTTTTTCGTTTGCGATGAGGTACATTGATATCCCAGAATCCTATTGGGATAATGTCATATTCTGTGACACTCGTTTGAAATATGTTTAAAATGTTGTTTTTTTATAATAACAGGCCCATTAAAGTATGGCATCGGCCCTTAAGGCGGGACATGACGTTCGCGGCAGAGAAAACAGACCTTGTTTTAAAAACTCATATCTCAGTCAAAAACAAACATTTTTCCAAAATTTTTTTTTTATTATTTTAAAGAATTGAACAAATTAATCAATAATTATAATAAATTAATCAATAAAATATATTTTTCACTCCAACATGGTTTTATAGAGCTCCAAACTGGCGGCAGAGAAAAAAACGGGGCCTCGTGGTTGCAGCGCTGGGAGTTGAAAAAGTTGTCCGAAAAAATGACTTTTTTAAATTTTAACAAAATTGGTTATCGTATGACATGAGCTTTTTTTTTAATTTTTTTTTAAATTTTTGGTGATGTTCCAAATTTGAAAATGTGTTTTTTCGAAAAAAAAATTGACTTTAAAAATTCATAAAAAAAATTTAAAAAAAAGCTCGTGTCATACGATAGTGAATCAAGTTTAAAAAAATACAAAAAAAAAAATTTCGTCAAAAAATGAACCCGCTAGTGCCGCAACCAGTACGAAAAATATGGTTTCGAGATAAACGCGGTCAAAGTTTGTGAACAAAGAAAAAAAAGATTACCTTCAATCTGCCATGCCTGCTTCGTACTGTATGCCTTCGTTATCTTGTGTTGTGCTGTTTCTTATAGTTTTTTGCAATCGTTTAGCAATTCGGGCTTCACCCTTCACTCTTCAAGTAGATACGAAATAACAACCACCAAAAGTCAGGTAGCAAGTAAAACAAGTATATATACCAGCTGCCACGTAGGTAGCGCAAAAATTAAAAATGCGATCTCACTAATCCGGCTGTAACTTTTGAACCCGTAGGAATTTATCCATTTTTTTTTTAGAATCTTAAGAATATTTACTAAAATACAAAATTATTAAAAAAAAAACGATTTCGATTTCAAAAAACTGCCAATGTCATGTAACCCCTTAAAAGCATTGGCAAAACGAAATGCTATTCCTGCAGTAAAATTCGGCCAACTATTTGTTATGGTGTGGGGTATATATCAATCAAAGGGTTTGGCGATATTGTGTTCCTTGAAGGCACAACGACAGCAAAATTATATTTGAAGGTTTTGGAGATAAATTGAACTAACAGCGCTCGAAAATTTAGATTTAATAAAAAATTTAAATTCTTCCAGGATAATTATTCGAAACACAGTGAAGATCTGACTCCTTTTCAATTGTGAAAAAGTGCTAGATACATCAGCCCAGATCTTAACCCCATAGAAAATTTATGGACGTATTTTAAAGTTTCCAAAAGGCAACCAAAAACACGTGCAGAGCTAAAAACTCCTATCGAAGAAGAAGGGAAAAGGCATAAATGGGATAAGACATGGGATCCTATCCTATGGGATAAGACATAAAAATGTTAAGTTATTCTATTAGAAATGGGCTACCAGCTGTAGTTAACTCCAGAGGGGATCATACTAAATATTAATTATTTTTTTAATAATAGTTTTAGTACAGTTTTAATAAAAAAGACTTTAATGTAAAAACACTTTCTTGACAGTAAAATTTTCAAGTATTTGAGGTTTTTGTTATTGCTTTTGCTGCTGCTGTTTCTTCTTTCACTTTTTTCACCACTACATTTTTGTAATCAACTAAATAGGCGCCGTGTTGCAATCCCATATACCATAACCCCATATTGGCTTTATAGCACCAGCGATGTGTTATAGTCCCATATGGGTTTATTTCCTTCAAATAAGTGAGATAATACCATATTAAAAAATTGAAATTTATGCTATAACCCCATATTGGCTTTATTGCACTTTTTTCTGTGCGATAACCTCATAATTAAAAAATTTTGTATCACATGCATTATCTTATGAATTATGTTCCATATTCATTTGTTAGGAATAATAATATGTTTTGTACATAACTGTACATAAACAACAATAACTATTTAAAACAAAATATTGTTCCTTTTACAAAATAAACCTATTGTGAATTTCTTTTTATGAAATAAATATATTATAAATTGAACTTGTTGTTATGAACGTCCTGTTGTGCTCTTCTAACTCTAATGTAATATATTATCAAATTGTTTATCAAATTTACAGTTACATTTGTATATATGTACACTCATCTATTTCTTATTAGTTTATATCAGCATGCAGTGTTTTATCGCATTTTGCAATCAATTAGTTCAGTGTCCAACGTGTGCTAGAAGTGTTTAAAAGAAACTAATATTAATAGATGAATAACATTAGAAATGGAAGAAGAAATATTTGAATTTAAATTTATCCCTGGATTTCGGACAAACAGTAATTTATTATATATAGAAGCACAAGAACAAATTTTTGCATTTAAATATAAAAAAATGAATACAGCATATTATTACTGCTACAATAAAAATTGTAACGTTGGAGTCGCGATTGATTTTAACAGCACAATGTATTGCCGTCTATGTGGTAAAAATAAAGTGCATAATCATGGATCTCAAATCGAAATAATTAAAAAATTGAAAATTATGAATTCAGTGAAATGTGAAGTTCGTAAAGCTCCACTAAAAAGATCAAACGTTCGTGAGATTTTTGACGAGCAATGCAAAAAATTCAAAGACGCGGCTCATACCATTAATTACGGAAATATGCGTAGGCAATTGTTCAAAATAAGACAAGATAAGATGCCGAAAAATCCAAATGATGTAGTTGATATTATTGACAACTTTAAAAACGAAGAAATTTTGAAAGAATTTGGTATGTCGAGGTATGAGAAAGACAAATCGTTTTATTTGGATTCTGTGATAACAAATGACTTCTCATATACCTTATTCGTATCACCGACAATATCAAAAAGTATAAAATCACTGAGCTCATCTGAGCCACGAAATTATATAATGGATGCAACCTTCAACGTTCTACCAAGATCGAAAACTCTTAAGCAATTATTGATAATTCATTTCATTCACGCAGATCATGTAAGTACTAGATATACGTATTTATATGTACTTTGTTAAAAATAATTTTATTTATTCTTCTTTTCAGGTGTTTCCATTTATTTATGCGTTGATGTCTAATAAAACAGAAGAAGCGTATTTACATATGTTTCAATATATAAAATCTAATGTCTTTGATTTGCGACCAACAACCATTATAACCGATTATGAAAATGCATTACGTAATGCTAATAAAATAATATATCCTACGGTGAAAATGGTTGGTTGTTGGTTCCATTACACCAATGCATTACGGAGAAAGGCATCAAAAATAACTGGCTTTATACAGCATCTAAATCGTTATAAAAACGCTAAAAACTTTTTTAATAAGTTTTTATAACTTCCATTGTTAAAGGCAAGTGATATAGAAGCAGCATACCAATGCTTAAAGACTGATATAACAAATGATGAATCTGGAAAAAAATTTCAACAGTTTTTTAAATATTATGAATTTTATTGGCTTAAAAAGGTATGATTCCCTCTTTGTTTACCGAATAATTATTTATACACATTATTATTTATTTTTTTAAGGAAAAAGTGACAAATTTTTCGGTTTATAAGGAGCCGTATAGAACAAGCAATGGTGCAGAAAATTTTCATAGCCAACTCAATATGAAACTTAGAAAACATGGAAATTTTTATAAATTTGTCGATGCTTTATGTGAAATTGATGCCGCTAAGTCATGTGATTTTTTAAAATCTATTTCTGGATGTACATCATTGTATACGAAAAAAAAATTAACTATTGAAAATAGGGATACATTTTTAAAAAAAACATATGACTTATTAAAAGAAAATAAAATATCATTTCAAACAGCTCTCGCTCAGTTTTCGAATATTAAAAACTGCAAGCTAGAAGCCGATTTCATTAACACAATTGACAGTAATGATGATGAATCAGATGCAGATGAACAAATTGAGACCGAAGCACTGTACCAAAATTATTTGCAATGTGTTATATGTTGTGATAGGGAACGTCAACTTATGTTTCAGCCATGTAAACATTTTAAAGTTTGTAAAACCTGTTACGATACCATGAAGGAAGATGCTGAAGTAAAGAAAATTAAACCATTGTGCCCAGTTTGTCGCTCCGTTATTATTGATGCCGTAGTTATATTTTGTTAAACGTATAATTCTTTCTTTGTTGATTATTTTTTGGTGAATTTTGTATTGAGTTTCATTTATTGCGTTGAATATTATACTCTTTGTTGAATAAATATATTTTGTTATGTTTTTGTAAAAGACAAAATAATTTGGTTTCCTTTTTATAGAAATAACATAGTATGACTGATTTTAACTTTTCGTAAAAGGGAAAATTCCCTTCTATTATAATATTTTTTTGCAAAATTATGGTTTCCCCTTTTACGAAATGCGCAATATAAGTGATTTTAACTTTTCATATATTTTGAAAATAATCGAAATCAATCCCTTACAACTATTTTTTCATGGCATACTGAATTTTCTGCTGGGTTTTTTTTTGCAATCAATAATAGAGAGTGAACTAACTGTTAAACCTGTTTTGCATTGAATTGCCTAATAACTATGCTATCACATAAAAAGCGAATATTAAAAACAGTTTTGCGTATGCTGCTTAAAAATAAATATGGAAAATTTTAAAAGAATGGAGAGTAATCGTTTAAACGCAAGGAAGATCTTACTAAATAAAAGCGATATTATAAATTTTTCTAATGTTCCCGGATTTATAATTGATTCTTTTTTCGGAAAAAGAACTTATAAAGCGCAACTAATAGCTTGTGCTTTTGCTTTTGTTAATGGAATCAGCGAGTCGCAAATCCTTCAACTCATACGATGGATACCTTTCACAAAAACTCACGAAAAAAAAATAACAGAATTACTCTTATGGCTGGCATATTCTCCGAACGCTCACAAGTACTATAGCTATAATGTCGAACTTAATCAAGTAATATTTTGTAACGGAGATTTACGAAAATATGGCGTAAGAAAACAAAGAAATTAAATAAAATTTTTAATTTATAACTGTTCGTGGGGGCTAATTCGTACACCCTACAAAATCATTTGGTTTCATTTGTATACAAATGTCTAATAATACAATATGAGTTTATTCCCTTCAAATAAGTGAGATAATACCATGTTTAAAATTTAAAATTTGTGCTATAACCCCATATTGGCTTTATTGCATTTTATTTTGTGCGATAACCCCAAACCCAAATTATGGGTTTATAGCATAGGAAAAAGTGCTATAAAGCCAATATGGGGTTATGGTATATGGGATTGCAACACGGCGCCACTAAATAATATTAAATCAATAAACAAAAATAATCAAAACCAAAAGTAAGTTCGTTTTTTTTTTAATATAAAAGTAAAAATTACAATAATTTCACTATTATATTCACACTTTCTTGACAAACTGTAAATGTTTTAGAATTTGTACCGCAAAACAAGTTGAGACAAAGATTCTTTCTTAATTTTGGAATTCTAAGGTTGCCATGACACTATTTTCTTGTCTAAAGGTAAACAAAAAATAATACAAAAAAGCTGTATTCAAATTCTCCTTGATTGAATTTAAGTTTTTTTATTATCTTTTAACCTTGAGACAATAAAATGGTATCTTGACAACCACGGAGTTCAAAAATTAAAATCTTTGCTTTAACTTGTTTTGAAATGCAAATTTGAAAACATTGATTTTTTTTTTTTTCCATACAAAGCTGAGCTGGTCTAATATGGCATAAAGATTTTTCGAAATAATCGACTTTAAAGTTTTGAAACAATACATTTTTCTATGGAAAACGGAAATAAACCGACAAACTTTTAAGAATGGGTATGAAGTTTATTAGAAAAAAGCTAAAAACTTTTCAGAGGGTGTTGGTAATCCATTGAGTTATGTATAAGATCTAAAATATCAATTTTCCTGTATACTCGAATATCACGTTATTACAATAAAATATACAAAATTAACAAATATACATATTTACCTTGCTGCTGATGCGACATATTAAAATTGAACATGCGTTGAGTCTTATCTAAGCATTGATATATAAATTTAAACAATTCTTATAATTTGGACAACATGCAACAATTCGTTTTTTTTATTAATATTTAAGTATTTACAAACAATGGTGAAGAAGTGGTACAAATACATTAAAATTTCCTTCTCTTATAACAAAAAGTTTACAATAAATATCCTTTTTTTATTTTTTCCTGTACTTTAGAAACTTCGCCAAATTTAGAAATATATAAAGCACTTTTTGAATCTACAGGATATGTAAAATAACTTGTAACATGAATAAACAAATTTCCCACAACATACAAATGCCCCTCTCTTAATAAAAGTGCAGATATTTTCAACGGTTTCTTTTCTCGAATTTTACAAAAATTATTAGGAGACTTTCCAGATAAATAAAAAATCTCCAAACTGGTACTTTTTATACACATTAAGACAAGATTTTTCATATTGGTTCAAATGTTACATTATGCGAGGGTAAATGGCTTCTTTCAGCTAGACGATTGCATTTGTTGCAGAATTTTTGAGGGCTTCCGACAATCTTTTTTTAGAGTTTGTAAATAATTCAAAAACTTATAAGATGAAAATGTATCAACATTGCCAAAGTTTTGTACACATTGCGACAAGTGAAACAAGTTATGAACATTATAGCTGATTCTTTCTTCACCGTATAATTCTGCAGTCTTCAACGTAAGCCTGAAACAGCTGTTGAACACATTATAAGTTTTCTTGGCAATTATATGGACATGAAATAAGCTGAATAAGCATGTGGTAGAGTGCGTGGCCCATACGCCAGAGAACCCTGGATCGAATCCCACCTGACACAGAAAGTTTTTTCAATTGAATTAATTATTCTGTTCGGCCGTCACCTCTGTGTAGACAATGGCAAACCTCAGAGAGTAAAAACTGCCATGAAAAGCTTCTTGAGAATATAAGCCGTTCGGAGTCGGCATCAGAGATCTGCATGATTGGATTCATTTGCTGTTTTAAGTTCCTTTAGTTTTTCAACTCCCTGCAAGTTGTGGTAGGGAAACAACAAGTTTGCGTGACTCAAGTCGCGGCAAAAATAAAATCGCCAAATGTAGGAAACTTGAAATGCGGAAACTTGAAATGTAGGCAAAAAGCAATTATTTTGAAAACTAATTGTTTATTTTCAAGTCTATTTACGAAGTTCGTGGAATTAAGTTCGTGTCATTAGTGCAAACCTCGTTTTTCGAGTTGAGAAAACAGTTGTACTTCAAAGCATTGGATTAAAGTTTATGTTAGATGTAGTTTTATTTTTATTTTGCATTGTTTTTTGTTGTATTTTGGTTTTTGGACAGATTTTTTTTTTGTTTGTTGTTATTAGACTTTAGGGCTTGCGCGTGTAGAAGGACGGGAGCATTATGTTAAATGAAGCGTTTTCAGCTGTGGTGTGGACTTGTTTTCATTGTGGTTGTGTACACAGTGGAGTTTTTTAAGCGTTAAAAGCGTTAGAAAAAACTTTTTAACATATCACTTACTTTAAAGTAATTTAAGCCAATGAAGCTATCAATAAAGTTTTGAATTAAGTATATTATATTAAGTAGTTTGTTACTTTGTACAAGGTGCAATAAATTCAACAAAAAATATTATTTAACTTTTCAAACTGGTCCTAACTAAAAATCCGAATTTTTAGTTTTAAAAGACGATTTTTATTTTAAACTTCATATATACTTCATGTATAATAAAATATGTGAAAACAAATTTTTTGGAACATTGAAAAAAACCAAATATTGCATTACTTTTAGGAATATAAACCGGTTTATCGCTCCAACTATAGAAAGCGAGAGCAATGTCTTTTTGATCTTATAATGAGCAAGGAAGTCTTATCTTTAAATGCTCTATTGCCCTGAATGGTTCGTGATTTCAGCAGCAACAACATAAGCAAGCTACTGAACAAAAATGTGATTGTTTTTCTTCTCAAATTTAGATATTTTCTGGCTGTGCGGCCATTTCACGGAAATGTCAACCACGATGTAAAAAAACTAAATCAAATTTATTTTGGGATAGAAATAATTTTTGTCATTAAAAATATAAAAGCACAAGCTTTATGCATAATAAAATACACTTTTAAATTTAAAAAGTTTTTTCTCAAGAAATCTAAAGTTGTATGAAAACTTCATTAAATTTGCTGCTCTGCAAGTAAAAGACAATAAGCTGATAAGTGAACAGCTTTTGACTTGAAAAAACGACAAATGTTTTGTATATAAAAAAACCTTTGTTAAAAAGGTATAAACAAAAACACGCAGTTTTTTGTTATGTTGCTTTAGCACCCATGATAACAATCTTGAATAAAAGGAATTTTTTAAACGTATTTGTTATGTACCACCAGAAACGTCTTACCCATAACGCTGAAAATACTTTTCTTTTAATAAAAATTAATAACAAGAAATTTAATGTAAAAAAGTCATTGAAGATGTTGTTCATTATTATTTTGACTTTACAAATAAATATATTTTTTCCGAAAATATGTTAGAACTCACTCAGAAATTTATTCATCTTTGAGTGAATCTCTTAACAACAAACAAATAACAGCTTTTTTGAAAATTTTTTTAGATACAAGAAGTTATTATTTTTTTCACGTTTAAACAGCTTATTGTACATAAAAAGTGCTTTATAAAAAAATTAATTCTTCAATGAATTGAACCAATAGATTTCAAGTAATCTATCGAACCGTTTTAAAAAAACTAGTTTCGAGGAAATTGCGTTTAAGGTTTTTGGAAATTTTGCATATATTTTTAATATTAACGGTTAATAAACTTACTATAATTTAATCTGCAATGCCAATTATCATTTTAAAAACATGTCTGAATATCCTTGAAACTATAAAAAACATATGAAGCAAACAATATTTTTAACATATTTTTTTTAAAAAATTAACACGTATATTATACCTAAAATTACATTTTGTGCTGTCCCACTCGTAACACTATAAAAAAGAACCATAACTTTTTATTAATAGTGTAAACAAAAAATTTTGTGAAATAAATACATGCAATGGTATATTTCTGTGAGTTCATCAAAATGCTTCAAATTCACTTTAATTAACAAATTATTCACACTTACAGTGTTCAATTGTCCCAACCGTAACATATGGAACGGCCGTGTGCACGGTTGCCACCTTTGTGGGAAAAATCCCATTTGAGGTTATTTTTAATTGCCGTGGGAAATGGGAATTCCCATGGTTATTTTTAATTGAGTGTGTTTTTTTTTAATTCAGGTGAGATTTTTTTTATGGGATTTTTTGTTTCGTTTTGAAAATCGAAGAAAAAATTCACATTTATGTATGAAAAAAAATCTACGTTTAAGCTTCGTTTTCTGCTGACGTTCTTATGCATGGTGCTTTAGTTCATACCGAAATCACGAACGCACCATCGTGGTATTTCTTGTAGGTATTATATACAGGCGGTCATGTTCGCGAACTTGGTTGGTTTGAGGAAATGTTTGGTTGTTTGTGGCGGTGTAGGTGGCCCAATTTAAAGGTTCGTCAGTTTGTGAAGACAAAATCAAAAATTTTTGATTTCGTGCAGACAAACCAATAAATTGTATAACAAGTCAAGCAGTAGATAGCGTTGTTCACGTACGAACTTATTGTTTTGGTTTTTGGGATGTTAAAATTAATTTTTTTGTGCCCATTTTATGAGAATACCATCAATTTTTGAAAAATTTTTCCTTGGTGTGCTGCAAAAAGAAAACACGTGTGGGCGTAATTGAATAGACTCGTTTGGTGAAGTTCTCAGTAACTGATCGTGTTGTTGTTGTTATTAATGCGTATATGTGTATTTAAAATTAACATGTAACATGTTATATCAGCTGCTTTCGTTTTTGTTGATTGTTATTGTTTGCTATCGTGCATGACGCTACAAATTTAATATTAATTTCATAGTGAAAAAATATAAACAAATACTAAGCAAGTGCAAAATGTCTAAAAGAAAAACACACAGATTCGAAATTATTGTAAGTGCAGACGTAGAATTTTATACAATATTAGGGAAATATGCTGTTTTTTTGTTTTTTTAAGTAGAATTACGTCTTACAATCGTCGTTGACCATCGACCCTCGCCTCGAGCACCTTTTTCGCTGGAGCTTCGTCGTTCATACGATGGACATGACCCAGCCAGCGTAGTCGCTGCACAGTTATACGCCGAACTACGTCAATGTCATCGTAGAGCTCATACAGCTCGTGGTTCATTCGGATGCGATAGTCATCGCCGACTCGAAAAGGACCGAAGATTTTGCGAAGAACTTTTCTCTCGAACACCCCCAGAGCGGCTGCGTCAGTTTGCGAAACTACCCATGCCTCAGCGGCACAGGTAGAACGAGCGTCTTGTAGAGTGTTAGTTTTGTCGATCGAGAGAGGGCTCTGGAACTTAGTTGCTTACTGAGCCCGTAGTAGCACCTATTAGCAATTATTGTTCTTCGCTTTATCTCCAGGCTGATTTCGTTTTTCGTATTAATGGCGGTGCCAAGGTAAACGAACTCTTTGACTACTTCAAAGTTATAGCTGCCGGATGAAACGTGGGAGTCTAAACGCCGAGCTCCCTTGTTTGTAGTTAGCATATACTTTGTTTTGCCCTCATTTATCGTCAAACTCACTTTGGCTGATTCCTTTTCGGTAGCGGCGAAAGCAGCGGTAACATCTCTCTTGGTTCTGCCAACAATATCAATATCATCAGCGTACGCAAGGAGCTGGACACCTTTATAGAAAATGGTGCCATTACGATGCACACCGGCCTTTCGTACGATCCCCTCCATGATGATGTTGAAGAGATCGCAAGACAATGGATCGCCTTGCCTAAAACCTCTTTCGGTATTGAAGGTTTCGGAGAGGTCATTTCCTACCTTGACGGAGCTGCGTGTGTTGCTCAACGTCATTCTGCAAAGTCTCATCAACTTTGCAGGTATACCGAACTCAGACATTGTTGCGTATAGGCAATCCCTTCTCGGGCTATCGAACGCAGCTTTAAAATCGACAAAGAGATGGTGTGTGTCAATTTGATTTTTGTGGGTTTTCTCCAGGATTTGTCGTAGCGTGAAAATCTGGTCTATGGTGGACTTACCAGGTCGAAAGCCACACTGATAAGGTCCAATCAGTGTTTTTGTAATCGGCTTTAATCTTTCACACAGTACGCTTGAGAGAACCTTATATGCGATGGAAATAGGAATGAGAATAAGAATAAGACCTCTATAACTTGTGCAGATTGTTGGGTCTCCTTTCTTAAGTATAGGGCACAGTACGCTGAGGTTCCAATGAGTGCATGCTTTCTTCTAGCTATATTTTGCTAATGAGCTGATACATGCGCCTTATCAATTCATCGCCGCCGGTTTTAAACAATTTAGCTGACAGGCCGTCAGCACCCGCTGCTTTATTGTTTTTGAGTCGTTGGATAGCAACTTGAACCTCTTCATGGCTAGGTGGTGGTACTTCCACTCCGTCATTGTTGATTGGTAGCTCTGAACTGCGCTCTCCATGGGCGGCATTGGTGGAATCGTCGCCAGTAAGTAAATTGGAGAAGTGCTGTCTCCACAATCTCAGCACACACTGCGTATACGTATTCAGATCTCCATTTTCGTCTCTACAAGTGGATGCTCCGGGCTTGAAACCTTGGGTTAGACGCTTAACCGGTTGATAGAATTTTCCTGCATCCTTCTTGCCCTGGTATACCTCTAGTTCCTCACGCTCACGCTTTTCCTGCACTCTTTTCTTGCGACTGAAAAGGCACCTCTCTTCCTTCCTCTTTTCGCCGAAGTTTTCTCGCACGGCTCGAGTTGCAGCTGACTGCAGCGTTTTTGTATATGCGGCGTTTTTTACTGCAGTCGCGATGCAACACTCCTGATCATACCATTTGTTCCGGAAACCAATGACTTCTTCAGCGGCAGTGCGCATGGAGTGGGATATATGCGCCCAAAGTCCGCCGGTGTCGCCGGGTCCAGAGGTTGGTTGGTTGAGCTTAACCGAGAGTTGAGCGGAGTAGGCTTCGGCAGTCCGTTGTAATTGCAGCTTAGCGACATCTAGCTTTCGTTGCATTTCTGTGCGTATGTTCTTCGCATTGCATAAACGCATGCGGATCTTGGCTGCAACAAGATAATGGTCGGAGGCAATGTTGACCTTTCGAAATGTACGCACATCTAAAACACTAGAGGCATGCCTTCCGTCGATTACAACATGATCAATTTGGTTTCGCGTTTTTTGATCCGGTGACAGCCAGGTGGCCTTGTGGATATCGAGGTGCTTAAATCTGGTGCTACTAACTAACATGTTTCGCGCCGCGGCGAAGTCGATCAGTCTTAGACCGTTGTTCGTGGAGGTCTCATTAAGACTGAACTGACCGACAGTGGGGCCAAAGATGCCTTTCCTTCCGACTTTCGCATTAAAATCGCCGAGGACTATTTTCACGTCATGGACCGGAAGGTGGTCGTATAAGTCCTCAAGACTAGCGTAGAAAGCGTCTTTGACGGCTTCGTCCTTTTCCTCCGTCGGGGCGTGCGCGCAAATAAGGCTGATGGAGAAAAATTTTGCCTTGATGCGGATCGTGGCCAATCTTTCGTTCACAGGTGTGAACCGGGAAACAAGGTGGCGTAGTTTCCGGCTAACAACGAATCCACATCCAAATTCGCGCCTCTCCGCATGGCAGCTGTAGTAGATATCACAGTGTGCTTGTTTAGAGCAGCCTTGCCCTTTCCATCGCATGGCGGTTCCTGGATGGCGGTGTTGTCAGCGTTTATTGTTTTGAGGGCTTCCGCCAGTTGGATAATGGCACCTTCCCTATAAAGGGTTCGGACATTCCAGGTGGATATCCATACATTTTGTTTACTGTAATTTAAATTTTCAATTGAATTTAGAACACGTATTTGTTTTTACTGCGGGAAAAATAATAAATTCATATTTTTCCGAAATATTTTTTATTTTTTACCAACATAAAAATGAAAAATGAACATGAATGAATATATCAAACAAAAAATTCTGCATCCACACCTACGATGCTTTCGAAACTGTCTTTTTTATGTCCTTGGTATTAACTATATTAATTTTGAATAGAGGGATTTTTTTTTTTGGTTATTTTATATACGAATGGGATTTTAGTGGTTATTTTAAAAGAGCGTGGGATTTTTTGTGGTTCTTTTTTATTGCGATGGGATTTTTTTGTCAACTTTGTACCGTAGGAATTTTCGTAGTTGTTAATTTTGCTATTGTGGGAAAGTTTTTCTTTTTGTGGGAATTTGAGGTGGCAACCGTGGCCGTGTGAGACGTAATTCTACGTCAGAATTTTTTGATATACATATGTATGCATTCATATAATTAATTTTTTAAAATTTTATAATTGACACATTACAGCTAATTTCATAGCGTGGAAATTCTTGTATCATAAGAGTATAAATTTTAATTCAAACCGCGAATGTGCAATCACATGACTTTCTAAAATTTATAATTAAAATTTTTAAAAATGTGGTGATATTTTTTTCCATATGCAGTCTTAACATCCCTCTGCGTTTTTCCATCGCATTATCCCTGCATCGTTATTTACTAGAGCCCAGCATGAATATATTTATCAAGCGAAAATACCCTGATTCTCTGCTGTAGCAGTCACTGCAAGCGAATAAATGCAAACAACAGATCGTGTAGCACCCAGGGATGATATTGACTTAGTTGTAAAAGGGCCAAGATTTGCACAAAAATAAGGCATTCTTGGCAAGAATGGGGCCTTTAGTTTTAATTCAATATTGAAGACTTTCTATTTGAGTATTCAGCCATAACCACGAATATGTCAATCGATTTCGAATAAACTGTTTCGGGAAATTAAAACAAATTGAAATTTTCCCATTTGTTTTTTTTTTTTTTTTGCTTTCACTGTTTTAATCTAAGCAGGGAAGATTTTTTATTTGTAACAAAAATATTACGATCAAGTCTTGCATGATAGTTTCTTGCTTGCTGAACGTCTCTTTATAGAGCGGAACTAATTTATGGAAACATGTCCGCAGAACTATCTAGTTCCTTTTTTTATTTGATCTGTTTGAGCTGGTTATTTGTTGAACTGTAGAGGAAATTTGTAATACTCCAAGTATAATTTTAACACAACGCTCTGACATCATAAACCAAATTGAACACAATTTTTTGTTCCTTCCAGTGTTTTTATTTCAAAATCAAGAAATTAAGGAAAATATTGATAATTTATTTAAAAAAAAACTTTAGAAATTTGCTAAAAAATTTCATATTGTTCAAATATTAATTCATAAATTTGTAGCATAAGAAAATATATATAAAAATTATCTGATAGTTCCGCGGACAGTTTCGTGAACAGTTCCGCGAACATGCTTATTTTAAAACATAATAAGCATAAATAATATTTAAAATGCTTATTTTATTGTAAGAAAAGTTTTGAAATTTTTTTGAGGTTTTTCCATTCGCTATTAGACCATAAGACATTCGCTTTAAATTCGTTCTCTGATACAGTAGTCCACTTAAGTTTTTGCGATTTGTGAATATATTAAATAAATATTTATTATTAATCAAGAATTTTTAATAATGTCAAGAAAAAGTTCTACCTCGGTCATACATAACCAGTTCCAACAGGTTAAATAAAAAGACTAAAAAGATAAAACAAAAGCAATGTGCCAATTTTAAAAAACAAATTTTTTATTTATGTTCCACAGTTTATCTGCCAGGCGGCAATAAAAAACTATGTATTACATTTATAGTGGACATTAGTATACAAATTTTATATAAAAAAATTAAGAACATAAAAAGGTAAACAAAAACCAATGGGCAATAATAATTTACTGAAAACAAAGCTTTAAAATCACAAAACAGCTATTCATTTCATTGCAAATACATTTGTTCTAATTTATCCTATTTACCCTACAAAAAATTTTCTTTCTTAATATTTTGTACCACATTTATCAATAATACTGAAAAGGGGCAGTGCTAAAATACATTTTGACATTCGAGGTCGGTGTGGTGAATCTCCTTACCCTACCTTATTATTGTATCATGGTCAAGGCTACCTTGTAAATTATTTTATCATGGTCTAAGCAGTAAAGGGTGTGCGGTAAGTGCGAAAGAGATGTCAGCTTTTGTTGCTCATAAAAAAAAAATTTCATTTCAGTTTCAAAAAAAAATTTTATTTCAATCGGAATTGTTTGGACATGCTTAAATCGTACAGAAGGAACGATTGGAAGTATGTCCGAGAGTGAACATAGTTCCATGAACTATGTATGTCCGGAACGACCCAACTCTAGCCGACTGAGAAGGTTAGCATCGCATGCTTCACTGAAATTTTTTTCTTGCTTCAGCAAATTTACGTGTTTATTTTCATTCAGTCATAATCACAAGCTATCGAATAGGAAGGGTGCTTACACTGTAAAGTTGTTGATATTATTGTTTATGCGTACATAGAAAAAAGTATCATCGTAAAATATTAACATTTTTTTATAGTATAAGTACTTTTAATTAATTTAAAATAACATGTTGAATGGGAAGAAGAATTTTATTTTGCTGAGAATCTCTCAGGACAGGAGTAGACTATGAAAAAAAGAACCGAAAATTAAAAAAGATTTCCTGTCATTAAGATTTTTTAATGATTCCTTGTCATTAAAAAAGATTTTTTTTCGAAAGTACGAATATTTATCAGTAACTGCTTTTGTAATTCTTGTTTTTGTTGTTGTTGTTGCTTTTGGTGTTGTTGGTGCTGTTGTTAATGCTGTTGGTGTGGTTGGCTTTGTTGTTGTTGTTGTTCTTGTTGCTGCTGCTTTTGGTGTTGTTAGTGTTGCTGGTGTTGTTGATAATGTTGTTGTTGTTCTTGTTGTTGCTGCTTTTGGTGTTGTTGTTGTTGATGTTGTTAAGACACGAGCGAGCCTATACTTAGCCGAAACAAGCCCATTGTGCATCTATAAAACTGCTGACCATGCGTCTGGTTACCTGCACGCGCGTATGTCGTAGCACATGTGCATCGCGGGAACGTGGCTGCGGACACTGCATAGCATAGCGTGGGAATGCCGACGGAGCAGATAGGGCTGCTTTAGGCTTAGCATAAGTTTTGAGTGTTTAATTATTTTAATCTAAGTCGGAGCTTAATCACGATAAGTTTAGCTATTGTTGTAACTTTGATTGTAACCATTTAATGTTGAATTAATTATATCTTGAACAAATAAACCATAAAGTAATATAACATTAAAGTGAGTTTTACTTGCCGCTGTTGGAGCGGCTAATATTTTTTTGGGTTCCTCCTGATGGAGAACCTTAACTGTCGCCCGAGCAGGGACCCGCTCTAAGAATGCGGGTATCCTTGTGGAGTGGCAGTATAAAAATGTGAGTGTATTAGTGTGTGGCAGTGAAGTGTTATGGTGAAAATAAAAAGAAAAAAAGGAATAACAATAAAAATATCTTTAACAAACTCCGAACTTCGGATCCACCAGCCGAATAAAATAGAACCATTTACGAAAACAGTATTGCCGCGCCTAAAAAGACATTGCCACAGGAATCTAACAAAAACTTTTTGATAACCTATTTTTTCAACAATAAAAAAGTGAAAAAGTTTTTGATAATCTTTTGTAATGACAAAAAAGGGAAAGAGTTTTTAATGATAAAAAAAAGAGAGACAGTTTTTGATAACCTTTTTTTTACAGTAAAAAAGTGAAATAGTTTTTTGATAACCTTTTTTTTATTGAAAAAGGGAAAGTGTTTTTTGATAACCTTCTTTTATAATGAAAAAGAGAAGGAATTTTTTTGATAACCTTTTTTAATAATAATAAAAAGAGAAATAGTCTTTTGATAACCTTCTTTTAAATATAAAAAAAGTGAAAGAATTTTTTGATAACCTTTTTTTAATAATAAAATAGAAAATAGTTTTTTGATAACCTTTTTAATAAAAAAAGGGGGAATTGTTTTTTGAAAACTTTTTTTAATAATAAAAAAGAGAAATGATTTTTTGATAACCATTTTAATAAAAAAAGAGAAAATAAATATATTAATAATTATTTAATGGACCGGTCGAAAGGTATGTTCTTTTTTTTCCTTAATCGTTTGCATAGGTGATTGTACATTCTATGGAGTGCACGGCGTCGTTACCGTGGGAACACGGCGCTCATGCATTCGCCTGCGCACTCTTATTCCATTCTTCCCATAAGAACAGAATGGAGATCGGGTCGGAATAAGGAGCATACTAGTGAAGTCAATCGTGCCATAAGTACGTTGTCGGTAATCATTAACACCGACGACTAAACGGGAAAAACAAGATGCTTCCTCGATCGACCCAATATCTGCGTTACTATCTCTATTACGAAACTAAAATTTTCTTTTATTGTCGAATAACTCCACCGAGAAATTTATACAGAAAAGATTCGCCGAAGAAGAATCCAGTTATTCATCGATGATTCTATTGTAAGTGGGAAACAATAAAACAAAACAAAGAGGGGGTAAGTGAGCTTTGTGAGAATACCAAGACCTTCTGCTAACCTGAAACCACCATAATATACAATTTTTGATTATATCTTTACATACATTCTTTCAAATTTATATATTTATACCCTTTATACTATAAAACGTTCAGTGTGAATTTTTTTTATTATTGCAATTATATCTTCACATACATTCCTTTATATTTATATATTGGTATATGTTATAATATATATTATTAATATATTATATATAAAATGGAGGAAATACAAAGGGCCTAGTAGAAAACACGGGGGCGATGGGTGCTATTATGGCACAGCTAAGGGCTAGTGAGGGACGTTTGTCTGTGTTAGAATCTAATGGAGAGCTGCAAAAAGTAAACGAAAGACTTAAACAGGTAGAGTTTGCGGTGACCCCAGCCACCATTGTGGTGGAAGAAACTCTTAAGGGGCCAACGAGCGAAAATGATTTGAGGGAAATTGGGAGATTACCAGACTGCGTAAAGGAGCTGTGGGTCTTCGAAGGGGACCCTACGCAATACATCTCATGGGTCCATAATGTGGAAACCATATTAAAGGACTATGAAATAGGAGCAGACCAATATACACAGCTATACTTCAGCACATTAGACAGAAGGTAAGAGGTTGCGCTGATATCGCTTTGGTATCCTACAACGTTCTTGATGGAGACTGGTCTGCAATCAAGTAGGTTCTTTCGCTGCATTATGCAGATAAGTGCGATTTGCGCACACTTGAACATCAGTTGGGGCAGTTAACGCAAAAAGGAACTAGGTTGGACGAATTCTATGCTACTGTTAATCATCAGCTATCCCTTATAATAAACAAATTAAAAAAAGATAGCTATTTTTGCGAAACCGTAACCGCGCTAATTGAAACTTATCGTAATAGAGCATTGGATGTTTTCATCCGAGCGTTGAACGGGGACTTGTCAAGAATGTTGATCATACAAAAACCCAAGACCTTGCCAGAAGCTTATTCGGCTTGCTTGGAAATGCAAAACCTTAGTCTCAGAAGTAATAGTATCCACGCTAACGTACCTGCAAAGCAGGCAGGTAAATTATATGCATCGATCTAACAACATTTTTAAACGCAAGGCTTCTTCTTGGGGGAACTATGACAGGAAACAGCAAAGGCTATATAACCTTCAGGTCGATCCTTACGTCAATGAAACAACCTACAAGGAGGCAGCAAGTGACAATGTCCGTGACGAACTGAATTTTATGGAAGAAGCCTCTCAAGCCTTCCATATATAGAATACAGAAAGGAGGAACACTAAACGTTTTAATAGACACTGGAGCCAATAAAAACTTTATAAAACCATCCTTGGCAACCGGAAGTGTTCCTTTGAAAACCCCATTCTCAGTTCATTCCGCCGCTGGAAATGTTCCTATAAATCGAAAGGTTGTAGGAAAATTTTTTGAGAAATACGACAATTACGAACTCATTACATTTTTTGTTTTACCTGGCCTCGAATCTTTTGACGGTATTATCGGGGACGATACCCTTATGAAATTGGAGGCAGTTATTGACCGCAAAGATAATATATTACGCTTAAATTCTGGTGTGAAAATTCCACTTAAGGCTATGCTGTCCGAACAAGTGAACCTCATAATAAACGATCAAATGTCACACGAAACTAAGGCCGCCATTAACGATATTGTGGAGAAGTATGGTCCTCTCTTTGGTCCAATCCAGGGTGGGGAAGCAGTAAAAACGAAAGGAGCAGCCGAAATAAAAACGACCGTGCAAGACCCAATCTACACGAAAAGCTATCCCTACCCGGCTTGCATGAGGGAAGAGGTAGAGAGGCAGATAAGTAAATTACTATCGGAAGGGATCATTCGCACTTCAAAGAGTCCCTACAATTCAACAATCTGGATCGTATCGAAAAAACCAAAACCCACAGGAGAAAAACAGTATCGGATTGTAGTCTATTTTAAGCGCCATAATTCAGTTACAGTATCCGACTCTTACCCAATACCAGACATAACTTCAACCCTTTGTAGCCTGGGGAAAGCAAAATTTTTCACCACAATAAACCTTACTTCGAGTTTCCATCAAATTGCTATGAAGTCTTCAGATGTTCCATAAACGTCATTTTCCACCATGAACGGAAAATACGAATATTTAAGGTTGCCTTTCGGTTTGAAAAATGCTCCGGCCATTTTTCAAAGAATGATAGACGATGTATTGAAAGAATATATAGGGAAAATCTCCTATGTATACATTGATGACATCATAGTATTTGGCCGGCACGAAAAAGAGCACCTTCGCAAAGTTGATGCCATATTTTCTAGACTTTCTGATTCAAACTTAAAGGTAAATATTGAGAAGACGCAATTCATGAGGACCGAATTTGAGTTTTTAGGCTATATAGTATGCCTTGATGGAATTAAACCAGACCAAAAGAAGCTACTGGCAGTTCAAACTCTTGCCCCACCTGACAATTTGAAAGACTTAAAACGTTTCTTAGGCATGACATCATATTACAGGAAATTTATCCGGGACTATGCGAAGGTTGCCAAGCCCTTGACAAACCTGACAAGAGGGGAAAATGCACAGGTTAAGGCAAACCAATCAAAAAAGGTCCCAGTAGCAATGACAGAGGATGCGTTGAAAGCTTTCAATGCCTTAAAAATTCTACTTTCATCATCCGAAGTTCTCGCGTTTCCAGATTTCGAACAGCCGTTTAACCTCACAACAGATGCGTCGAACTACGCAATTGGAACCGTGCTCTCACAAGGCAGGACTGGACAAGACAAGCCAATCGCATTTATATCTCGTTCGTTAAACAAGACCGAGGAAAATTTTGCAATTAACGGAAAGGCCATAGTGTGGGCATTAGACAATCTGCGGTCATACCTTTATGGAGCAAAAAAAAATCGCATTTACACGGTTGAAGCGTTGGAAAGCGCGAATTGAAGAATACAATCACGGGTTGATTAACAAGCCTGGTAAATCAAACTTGGTGGCTGACGCTCTTTTGAGAATCCAAACACAGATTAACCACCTTTCGAATTCTTCGACAGACACCACTAGTGAGAGTAACGCTAGTACCAAGACTGCTAGCGAAGGGAACTCCAAGACTGATACGGCAAGCGAATCAAGACTGCCAGCAGTTAATAATGATGTCGAATCAGATTCTGGAACGGTTTATAGCGCAGAACAGGATTCTTCAAACCTTATACCTCATGTTGAGGTGCCAATAAAAGTTTTTTGGAACCAGTTGATCTTTAAAGAAGGCATTTAGCTATTTTCGCATGAGGTTCCTCATCCTGGGTTCACCCGTCATTACATTACCCTGCCCGTCATTGAAAAAGAGGAATTAACGGCTATACTGAAAAAGAAACTGAGTCCAAACGTAATAAATGGAATCAAAATGCCGGAAAAATATTTGACATTGCTACAAGAAGCTTATATTTCAATATTTAATAGGTATAAAATTCGGGTTTGTGAACGAATAGTAGAATACGTAAGAAATGAAGAACGGAAATTTTTCATTATCGAATCGGAGCATAAAAGAGCACACAGGAATGCTCGGGAAAATAGACAGCAAGTCCTGGAGGCTTTCTATTTCCCAAAAATGTGCGCTCATAAAAAAAACTTTGTCTCGAATTGTAGGATCTGCAAGGCAAACAAGTATGATAGACGACCTTTTCAACCCGAACTCCAACCAACGCCGGTACCGAAATATCCCACAGAAGTTTATTACATGCCTCGATAAATTTTCTAAATTTGGGAAATTCTTTCATATTAAAGACCGCTCTGCCTTACACCTTCGCGAAAAGATAATAAAAATATTACACTCCTTTACAACACCCAGGGTCATGATTACGGACAACGAAAGAAGCTTTGTCAGTCCAATTATTCTCAATCTCATAAAGATGATGGGAATCGAGTTATATTTGACTCCTACGAATCGGAGCGAGGTTAATGGACAAGTAGAGAGACTCCACTCGACTATAATCGAAATGTATAGGTGCTTAAAAAACGAACTACCGAGTCTCAATGTTTAGGAATTAGTGTATGTGGCAGTTGACCGTTACAATAACTCGGTTCACTCTGTCACGGGGAGAAAACCAAGTGATATTTTTTTCAACAGGTCTTCACGAATTAATTATCAAAATCTTATAAACTGTTGTGCAAAAATAAACACGGGCCTCAGGGGACTTATTGAAAGAAAACAAGCTCTGCAAAATGCAGGAACAAATAAGAAGCGGTCAAAACCAAAGAATTATAAAAGAGGTGAGGTAATCTATGTAGCAATAAAGGGTATCAAAGGAAAAAATAAGGCTCTGTTTAGGCGGGAAATAGTAAAAAAGAATAATAGGATTACGGTACTAACGGTTAGCGGGAGGAAGGTGCACAAGGCTCATTTGAAAAATTCAAGTCCAATAAGAGTTACCCGAAGGACTTCACACTAAAAAGGAAAATGAGATTAATATGTAAAAATTATAAAACATCCAAACCAAAATATACAAATCTCTATAAAACCACAATGCAATTATCAAAAATGTACAAATAACAAAATCTTATTAAGAAGAAGAAAAATTTTATTTAGAAACTTAATTACAAAACGAAAATTAAATTTCAATTTTTTAATTTACAAAATAAATTTTAATACCAAAATAAGAGAGAAAAAAGAAAAAAAAAAACAAAAAATAATAAATAAAAAGAAGGGAAATTTTAGCTATCCCAGTAGTTATTAATTAAAAATTTTATCAGTTAAGCAAAAATTTTAATATTGAATAAATTTAATAAACATTTTTTAATTTAATAATATTATAATTTTACTGTAATTTATGATCAGCTTCTTTCTGTTTAAATATAAAATTTAATAAAATTTAATATTCAGTACCGAGCGAAATGTATAACAGGACAATTTCTTAATCAAACTTGTAGATCTAGCACGATAAGGTATTCATTTTCAGATTAGCGCTTATATCTGCTGCACACGCAGTGCACATATTTAAATATGATTCACCCGTGGTTACGATTCAGGAAGAAATGGCATGGATAACCAACGGCTTCTTCAATCTCATACATACCATCGATCTTCAACGTTACGTTGACATCATCGATCAATCTGAAAAGTTAGTGGCGACGGAGGTCACAGAAGAGAGCACGCGGTTGACCCTCCAGTTTCACCTAACACAGACAAAAGAACGAATTATGAACTACGTAGCCCGCCTAGAACAAGAATCCCAAGATCTATAAACAGGATCGGTTAAGCCTGGAAGTGGCTTGCGGGATCCCCTGACGCAACTGACTGAGATGAGATTTTAAGAAGCCAATCAGACATAATTGAGAACAACAACAACCAATATAAAATCAACAAGAATCTCTTTAATGCCACCCACGAAGTCATCAGCAAGATAAACGGGATAAATGAACTTGAAGTTCTCCCATACCCGAACATAATTGAAGCTAATGAGTTCGGCCATCCATCCATCTATACAAATGGGACACTCATGTTATACGTTCTGGCGGTACCAAAGGTGAAAGTAAATGCTTATCATGTAGTGAATTGCCGTGCTGCGATTTCTAACGGTACTCTAGTGGTACTCATTTTTTTCGTATGATATTGAAATGAATGTAAAAAAATTGGTATACCTAGGACCACGGGAACCCGTGCATGCTTGCATCGCTACATGTCAGTACTTGGTTTAATACAACAAGAACAAAAATGAGATTTTTTTAAAAGTAAAATATCACCACTCTGGGGGTTTTCGATAAATTTTCATGTTTGATAGCTTATTTTAAAGAAAAATTATATATAAAACGAACTGCGCACCTTACTTACTTACTAAGGTGGCCGTAACAACCCGTGTCCGGATTTCGACCGACCAGGCTCTCGCCAGGCGCCTCTGCTTTGCGCGCGCCTTCTCCAATCGGATACACCAAGTGCGGTTAGGGCTTCGTCAGCCTGGTCTATCCATCGGACGCATGGTCTCCCTCGTAGTCGTTGACCAGCGACCCTCGCCTCGAGACCCTTTTTCGCTGGAGCTTCGTCGTCCATACGATGGACATGACCCAGCCGAACTACGTCAATGTCTTCGTAGAGCTCATACAGCTCGTGGTTCATTCGGATGCGATAGTCATCGCCGACTCGAACAGGACCGAAGATTTTGCGAAGAACTTTTCTCTCAGAAAACTCTCAGAAAGACCCCCAGAGTGGTTTCGTCAGTTTGCGAAACTACCCATGCCTCAGCGCCATAAAGCAGCACAGGTAGAACGAGCGTCTTGTAGAGTGTTAGTTTTGTCGATCGAGAGAGGGCTCTGGAACTTAGTTGCTTACTGAGCCCGTAGTAGCACCTATTAGCAATTATTGTTCTTCGCTTTATCTCCAGGCTGATTTCGTTGTTAGTATTAATGGCGGTGCCAAGGTATACAAACTCCTTGACTACTTCAAAGTTATAGCTGCCGGATGAAACGTGGGAGTCTAAACGCAGCGCTCCCTTGTTTGTAGACAACATATACTTTGTTTTACCCTCATTTATCGTCAAACCCACTTTGGCTGATTCCTTTTCGATAGCGGCGAAAGCAGCGGTAACATCTCTCTTGGTTCTGCCAACAATATCAATATCATCAGCGTACGCAAGGAGCTGCACACCTTTATAGAAAATGGTTCCATTACGATGCACACCGGCCTTTCGTACGATCCCCTCCATGATGATGTTGAAGAGATCGCAAGACAGTGGATCGCCTTGCCTAAAACCTCTTTCGGTATTGAAGGTTTCGGAGAGGTCATTTCCTACCTTGACGGAGCTGCGTGTGTTGCTCAACGTCATTCTGCAAAGTCTAATCAACTTTGCAGGTATACCGAACTCAGACATTGTTGCGTATAGGCAATCCCTTCTCGGGCTATCGAACGCAGCTTTAAAATCGACAAAGAGATGGTGTGTGTCAAGCTGATTTTCGTGGGTTTTCTCCAGGATTTGTCGTAGCGTGAAAATCTGGTCTATGGTGGACTTACCAGGTCGAAAGCCACACTGATAAGGTCCAATCAGTGTTTTTGTAATATTTCCCTTAATCTTTCACACAGTACGCTTGAGAGAACCTTATATGCGATAGAAATAAGACTGATACCTCTATAACTAGCGCAGATTGTAGGGTCTCCTTTCTTAAGTATGGGGCACAGTACACTGAGGTTCCAATCGTCGGGCATGCTTTCTGCTAGCCATATTTTGCTGATGAGCTGATGCATGCGCCTTATCAATTCATTGCCGCCGGTTTTAAACAATTCAGCTGACAGGCCGTCAGCACCCGCTGCTTTATTGTTTTTGAGTAGTTGGATAGCAACTCGAACCTCTTCATGGCTAGGTGGTGATACTTCCACTCCGTCATCGTCGATTGGTGGCACTGAACTGCGCTCTCGATGGGCGGCATTGGTGGAATCGTCGCCAGTAAGTAAATTGGAGAAGTGTTGTCTCCACAATCTAAGCACACACTGTGTATCTGTATTCAGATCTCCATTTTCGTCTCTGCAAGTGGATGCTCCGGGCTTGAAACCTTGGGTTAGACGCTTAACCTGTTGATAGAATTTTAGTGCATCCTTCTTGCCCTGGTATACCTCTAGTTCCTCACGCTCACGCTTTTCCTGCTCTCTTTTCTTGAGTCTGAAAAGGCGCTTCTCTTCCTTCCTCTTTTCGCGGTAGTTTTCTCGCACGGCTCGCGTTGCAGCTGACTGCAGCGTTTTTCTGTATGCGGCGTTTTTTACTGCTGTCGCGATGCGACACTCCTGATCGTACCATTTGTTCCGAGGTTGCGGGCGCCGGAAACCAATGACTTCTTCAGCGCCAGCGCGCATGGAGTGGGATATATGCGCCCACAGTCCGCCGGCGTCGTCGAGTCCAGAGGTTGGTTGGTTGAGCTTAACCGAGAGTTGAGCGGAGTAGGCTTCGGCAGTCCGTTGTAAATGCAGCTTAGCGACATCTAGCTTTCGTTGCATTCCTGTGCGTATGTTCTTCGCATTGCATAATAGCATGCGGATCTTGGCTGCAACAAGATAATGGTCGGAGTCAATGTTGACCCCCCGAAATGTACGCACATCTAGAACACTAGAGGCATGCCTTCTGTCGATTACAACATGATCAATGTGGTTTCGCGTTTTTTGATCCGGGGACTGCCAGGTGGCCTTGTGGATGTCGAGGTGCTTAAATCTGGTGCTACTAACTACCATGTTTCGTGCCGCGGCGAAGTCGATCAGTCTTAGACCGTTGTTCGTGGAGGTCTAGTAAAGACTGAACTGACCGACAGTGGGGCCAAAGATGCCTTCCCTTCCGACTTTCGCATTCAAATCGCCGAGGACTATTTTCACGTCATAGACCGGAAGGTGGTCATATACGTCCTCAAGACTACCGTAGAAAGCGTCTTTGACGGCTTCGTCCTTTTCCTCCGTCGGGGCGTGCGCGCAAATAAGGCTAATGTAGAAAAATTTTAAATTAATTATTAAAATCTCAAATTAGCCGTCAAACTGACGGATGCCAGTTTGCCGTTGCCCAGGGAACACCACTTGGAGGTTTGAGTCGACTTGAGGCGATTTCGACATGTATAATGCTTGCCTCGCCAGGTTGAGGCGGTCAGACACGTTGCCATGTGAAGGTTCGCCCCCTACGAACTGCGAACCAGCTTTTTAAAAACTTACACCTATACAAAAGTTATTTGAGTTTTTTGAAAAAATTAGCACTTTTTCCCCATATAACCAAATACTGAAATGTACCGATGCAAGGCACGGGCTCCCATGGTCCCAGGTATACCAAATTTTTTTTACATTTATTTTAACATCATACGAAAAAAATGAGGGGGTACCACATAAAAACAAGCAACTTCGATTTTTTTGTGACACCCTACCCTAACGAAGACACATCTAAATTTCTGGCTTTTAAAATATGCAATAACTCGTCCATGGTCTCCAACATCACATATTGTGGGTGGGCTGTTTAGAACGAGATTTTTTCAACCGTCTTGCTAACAAAATTTTTCACTAAACTTTCATCACTCAACTTCTCCATTTTATTTTTAACAAGGCGTGTCATATGCCTTTTAGAAAACAAATTGCTGCACATTGTTTCTATTTTTTTTTTTTTGCACGAACCTAAAATTTTAACACTTTTTAAAACCACGGAAAACTTTTTAAAACCACGTTGCAGCCGCCAAAATACTATTATGTTGTTGACCCACGTCTTCGCATATTTTTATGTTTTTAAACTGCAAATATTCTTTGTCCAAATAAACAGTTACATTTGTTTTGCGTTTACTGTTTGTTCCTAAAATAGCGCTTTAATAATGCATTGATTGCTCGCATTTTAATCTACATGGTTCAGAAATGGGGCATTTAACAGATATTTTTTTTGCAAAAAGAAGTGAGAAGCATTTTCGTTGAATATCTTATGTGCATATGCACATTAGATACATCCAAATCCTACTTTGCGTCTGATTCTCCGTGCCCCCCCCCCCCCCCTCATATGAAGGGTGCTTGCATAAAAATAGTAAAACGCCAAAAAAAAAACCAAAATTTTGATAAACTCGATGAGCTACAGTTAAAAACGTGTTTTTCGGGCCCTCAGGGCTAATGTGAATTTATTAATTTTCGTACTGACATTAAAGCTACACGAAAATTACAAAAAAGTTCTATCCCCATGTAAAATTGGTCGCTTAACCCGATTCCGTACTCAGATTTGGCAAAAAATTAAATTTGCGGTCACCAGGAGCAAATAAACGCGAATATCGATGATGTTTTCCACTCAGTTATTATTTCAAATCTCTCAATCTGGTAGATAATGATGTTCTTCTCAAAATTAAACATTTTAGTTGTGAAGCCTGCTTAATGTAAATAATATTGAAAGAAAAAATTTTGCAAATCAAACAATATTTTAGCAAAATATGGTTAACTAAATGAATGTAATTTTTCGATAAATTTTAAAATAAAATTAAATAATTAAAATTTTTTAACATTTTTTCAATATTCAACTCTGATTGCACAAAGAACTTGGCGTTATTTTTCTAAAATATCATTGCCAACTTACGAGGAAGTGCTGAGCCGGCTATTACATTAAATTTTGTGAAAAAAACTGCTGTGAATGCTTCGATTGATCGTGTCGTTGATGAGTTAATACACATTTGGTCGAATTTATCTATTTTCTTACTATGCGTAAATTATTAAGAATATTTTATTTTTGTTTTATTTTTGTAATAATTTGTTTTTCGAAATGCTCCTGTACGGGAAAATCTTCCGATGAGCTTCCACTACTTGAAGAACGATTGGCTTTTCGTCCTCCGACGTAGTTAGTTTCTCATTGAATCCGTTCATGAGATTAATGGCCCTCTCTGCAGAGTCATTAACGACGGAAATATTTCTCACGGTTTCTTCAGCTGCCAAAAAACTTTTGTCGTTGGTCCATAGGCTGGGATCGATTTGTAAGAAAATAGATAAATTCGACCAAATGTGTATTAACTCATCAACGACACGATCAATCGAAGCATTCACAGCAGTTTTTTTCACAAACTTTAATGATCACCCCAAAAATTATAATTTTTGAATGGTTTTTGGCTAAAATCGAAAGAATGGACATTTTTCTTAATTTCTATGCGCTCGGATTTGAACACTTTCGATTTCGGCAAAAAATTATGGGGATACTTCGAAAATGTTCGTTTTTCACATAAATCGGTTTAATGGCCTCGGGCAGGCTCCTAAGTCAGCAAGACTCTAAAATACTGAACAAAAGTCATCGAATCCAAATTTATTATTCATCGCTAATATCGAGGTCAGAGTCGCAGTTTTGATAGGTGTGGTAGCCACGGTTGCCCATGTCGACGCATTTCAAGTGATTTGGCCGGTCGCATTTGTTACAATGAATTGAAAAATGCAAAAAAACAATAAAAACGCGTTAAACACACACACAGAACACTAAACACGCATTAAAACGGAGTTTGTGGGGTGAAACGGCCTCATAAAACACGATAAATTCACTCGATCAAAAAACTTTTGGAAAAAAAATGTTAGCACTGTTTTGGAAGAGCAACACAATGAACGTCTGAACGCTTCGCTGTATCATGAAAAACTGCGCGGCAATGACAACACGTGAAAAAAACATGAAAAAGCAACACGTGCCGGTATGACACTTGCTTATATGTAAGCGCGCTGTCAAAATTTCACAGGTGAAACGCTTCACCCCACCGCACCTTAATTTTTCCTCAATAATATAAATATAGAAGTGATAAATGCATAAAAGTTAATTTTTAAAATTTAATTTTTAAAAAAAAATGTCATAGTAGCAGTAATAAAATTTAGCGCCCAAACGGATGGGTGTGGCAGAATGAAATCTAGCTAATACACTTCTTGAATAAATTAAATATGATTAAAAGTAAAAAAAAAAATACACAACGAATCAATGAAACACTTACTTTTAAGAGCAGCATAAAACCCTACAAAGGAAATGTGTAAAAAATATTGTTGGTTATATAAAACAATGTTGCGTCAAAAAATGTACGCAAGCTAACATATGTTACATTAGCCTTGGCCTAGTGTCAATATGACACCCGAACACCCCTTTGATAGCGACTATTGGAAATCTATTGCCATTTTTTTTTTATAAACCAAAACTTACACATGATTTTACAATGAAACAAGATCCAAAGTGGACTTGAGCATAAATAAAAAATATATATTGATTTAATTCCACATATAGTGGCAAATTGACACTATCATCGTTTGTAGGTTTACAGACCTAGGGCCCTATTCTCTAACTGTGGAAAAAGCAGTGTACACTATTTATTGTATACACAACCAGTTTCCGATTCTCTAGCTTTGGAAATGAGTTCTTAACTTCAAAAAAGTGTACACAATCAACAAATTTTATTCACCGAGATTTTTTCTGTCAATATTTGATTTTTGTTGTAAAATTGTTATTGTGATATACCCGGTGTAGTCGGTGAATATTTGATTTTTGTTGTAAAATTGTTATTGTGATATACCCGGTGTAGTCTGGGATTGTATTTTAAAAAATTTTGTTGTCAGTCAAGGAATAAATTATTTTGTTCAAACCATGATACAATGATAAGGTAGGGCCGCTTCGCTGAGTCAACGAAGAGTGGATAATGAGAAGGAAGATATATGTCAAAACGACGAATTTCGTAGAAATTGCATATGAAGAAAATATTTCATGTTTCCAAGTTGCAAACAGTGCGGTCACGGGTGTTAAATTTGTGCTAATTTGAGTGAAAATATTATAAAAAATAGTGTAATGAAAACTATAAAATGTGAAAGAAGTCTTAAAATTGCAAAAAAAACCTGTAACAGTTTTAACCTAAAAACAACTGCAAAACGTGAGCATAAAGAAATTCGCGATGAACAGCTGATTTTGACATCTATCTCGCTTTATTCTGCTTTCCACTCCATTCCTCTCCGAGTCGACCTTACCTTATAATTCTACCATGGTTCAAACAAACAAATAATGTGTTCTATAGTGACGCTTATTTATATTTACGATTGAATTGTTTTTTTAAAAATTTAAATTTGTTCATCACTATTTTGAAATTGAGAGCCACAAATTTTTATTCAGCAATTTTTTTTTTCAGCATCATTGCTGAATTATAAGGTTGTCGCAAGGGAGAGAGTCTGTCCCCATAATAGTCAAATCGAAGTTGAAAGCTAATAAAAAATCTGCAAATGCTCACTTTTTTAACCAATTCTTCTTTCATATTCATTCGCAAAATTGGCTGACTTTGACAATTATGGGTACTGAGAATAGAGTGCGATCAGCCCTGCTACAACCTTATAATTCAACCAGGTTCAGCAGTCAGTGTAGATTTTAGTTTACAGAATCCCTTGAATTTAAAAAGTGTACACTCGGACTTTTTTGCAACAACTTGTGCTTACAACAAGCATATAGAAATATGAAAAAAAACTGCTTTACTATTGTTAATTTGCAAAAATAGGCCTGTTAGTAATATAACATTATCAAGTACAGATCAATGTATTAATTAGAGCCCTGCATGAGTATGCTTTTTCGCCTCCCTGAATATATTCTCTTGCTATAGAATAAAAAATTTCCTCTATCCCTTTTCTGCTTTGCTCATACCTGATCGTACACTCTCTTTGTTTTATTCAGATATAAGAAACGAAGAGAAGCACGATGCTTTACTAACAACAGCAGGTAGCAAATAAAGCGATAAAAAATAACAAAAATATCAGTGTTCGTAGCCTGAATATTTACCGAATATTTTTTTATTCGTTCGTTCGTAGAACGAAAAGAATGTTTTTGTATTGGGACCCAAAGAAGGGTGGTTGATAGGGGGTAGGTGTATTCGGGAGAAATGTTTAGGAGCAAAAAATAATAGGACCAACTCATATATTTGACCCCTCTAGGAGTCCAGCTACGGCCGATATAAACTATTTTCGACAGCTTTTGTGTTTATTGCATGGGGAGCCAAAGAAGGGTGGTAGATAGGGGTTAGGTGTGTTGGGGAGAAATGTTGAGGGGCAAAAAAATAATAGGACCAGCTCATATATTTGATAAACTATTTTCGAGAGTTTTAGTGTTTTTTGTATCGAAGGTAGCGAATAAGCAACAAAAAATAACACAAATATGCATTAAAAATAACATAAAGCTTATTGCGGGGAAAAACCAACATACCGGATTCTTATTCAGGTCACTGCAGCAGATTAATGAGTATTCGTGTAGTTAATGAGTACTCAGAGAAATAACTGAAACAACGCGTAGATCGTAAGCTCACCTCAGTGCAAAAGTGTATGAAAAGAGAACAGAGAACAAATAAAAGGTTATTCTCTTGCGCTACACGACCTGTTGCTACACGATCTGTTGTTTACATTAATTCGCTTGCAGCGTTGCTTGCAGTGACTGCTACAGCAGAGAATTAGGGTATATTCACTTGATGAATATATTCATGCAGGGCTCTAATATTAATATGCAAACAAAAAAGTTTGTGATCCCTTTTTACCTGTGTTAACTTCAACATATTCACATAAAACTTATATTGATGGAAAGGTATTTTCGAGTAGATGTGCACAATATACAGTACTTTGCGTTTATAACGAACCCGTTTAAAACGAACTTTCGCCTAAACCAAACCAATTTCAAAAGTACGCGCTTTAATTCTTATAAACCATTAATTCCTTTTCGCTTACTACGAACCCTTTTAAAGGCAACTTTTGGTTACAACGAACTTTATTACCAAAAAGTACCAATTCGAGTCACAACTGCCCTGAATGCAATGTGTAGCGTAAGCTATGTAAGAACTTTTCTTCAGTCGCGCGACAGTTCACAATAAATTCTTGACCACTTGGTAATATCATAAATGAAAATGATATTGGTACTAACAAAGTGCAAAAATCTTGCTCACCTCAAATTTGTATGGTCTTTTGCGTCAATGCTCTTTTCTTCCTTATCGACGAATATTTTTAGACCAAAATTTCAGGGATGAATCTTCAATAGTTATACCTAAATAATGTAAAAAAATGTTGGTCTAATATGAAATACAGCTTCAAAAAAAAAATGTTTAAAACGGTGTCTCTTTTTTCTTAGAAAAACTCCCGGAGGCCCTTAATGCACTTCTAAAAATTGATTTTCTTCTTGACTCTTTTCTTTTGATTTCTTATTTATGTTTTTCTTTTCTGTTTACTTTTATATACTTTTTATATAGGAAATTTATATCCTCCCTTCTTTTCTTTTTATCTTTGCAACTGTTTTGACCCCACCCTTTGTCAAAGACTTAGTTATAATTGTGGCCATTTATCACAGTAATCAATTTTACTTCCAAATGCTACTACCTTTTCTCCATTCCTTGCCATTTGTAATAATTATTGAACATCATTTAGTTTATAAGTTCATTTTTATCTCAAGTGCACTAAGAAATTTTTTGAAATCATTTGTTTAATTTTTAAATTTGAATCGTTCAATTAAATTAATGTAAATCATAATCATTTGTAAGTTAATTTTGTACTTACTGGAGAATTGTGAATAAAATACGAATAAAAAATATAATATAATAAAATAAATTATTGGAATGATCGCAATACATACATTCCCATCAGGGATATGATTGTCTATTGCAAGTCGTGAAAAGTTATTAAAAGTAAAAACTGTGAATTTATTGGTACAGATGAGGAATACTATCTGATAACATTTTAATTCATGCTAAGCAAACCTTGAAATAGCACAATCAGTATCTCACTTACAATGTTTTCAGATAGGACAGGTCTGCCTCTCACTTACAATGCTTTCATACAGAATATATCTGACTCTCGCTTACAATTTAGGATCTGTGTGCTTATCTATCTGTGTGCTTATCTATCTGTGTGCTTATGACAAGCCTTTTCAAATGTATATATTAATACAACCCTGCAGTAATTGGCACTAGTACAGAGCTACTGATTTCACTAGCCCTAAGGTAATAAGTATTAGTTCCACTTCAATCTACTTTCTTTGCATTTATAGGCAGGGGTCAATTGCTACCTTTTACATTACCGTTTCACTAGACACTTCAATAGTGCTACAGGGCAAGCTTATTCACTAGTCAGAAAGATAAAAAAAAAAAAAAATAACCGTAAACAATGCGAACACAATCTTCAGTTAATAAATTTATACTTTTATCATCACAATATTTTTCTTCATGTTTTTTAATAAAATTGAAACACCTTATATATCATGTTTTCTCGCAAAATTTACTTCGAACTTTATAAGCCATTGTTACAAAATCAAGATGTAAGAAACACAAACAATAAGCAGTGCAAGCTAGAAGTTGATTGAACTGACCTTGGGTCAAAAAAGGAGCTAGTTCGTATAGAACTAGCAAAGTAGCTAGCGAAAAAGGAGCAATTGGTTACTTTCGAAACTGGCTGGAAGTAATACAAAGCACAAGCTTAGTACATAACGTAGATATATTGTTAGGGAGAGAGAATCAATCTTGTATGGGCTTTTTATCGATTGGAAACATGTCAGTTCACAAGGGAAGAAGACGATTTTCAATTTTGAGAGCTGCTGTATCATGAGCATTAACGAAAACATTTTAAATGCGCTTCTAGGAAATATTGAATTGTTGCATCTTTAAAGATACTTCTCCACAAATTTTAACTTGCTGCCCTAGTTTAACGAGCTACCCTAGTATTCGTTACCCCAACTACAAAACACACACTTTTGCAATCACTATTTCATATAAAAAATTAATTCCCATCAAAATCGGAACTCATGACCATTAAATAATTAATTATTTCCATTACTTTTTCTGGAGTTTTTTAGAATTTGAAGAATTTAAACCAACTTTTTGAAGAGTTTTGTTATAAAGTATATTGTTATACGCCAAGAATTTTTGTTTGCAGAAAACATATTCATAACGTCCTTGACCTGTTCGAAACAAAATATCACCAGTAATCGAAAATCGTTTATCGTTGGTAGTTAGAGTTGAACGAATTTTTAGCCTCATGGGCTTCATATTTTTTTTAAAACTACGAATAAAAAAATAAATTTCTGCATTTTATTTTTTTTCTGCAACATAACTTTTGACTATGCCCGAGGGTTTATATATTTCATTGCCATTTTTTTTTTTCTGAAATCCAAAAAAAATTAAGAGCTAATTTTTTTGATGCAAACGTCTTCATTAAAGCATAAACAACTTGTCAAAAGTTCCCAATGATACCATGTATCAACGAAATCGGTCATTCGGTTATATCTCCGCTTCTCTTTGTAGGACAGAAAATATGCTGAAATCTACAGTTTTGTCGATCAGATAATTCTCTACAAAAATGCAGTTTTAACGTTAAGCAAAGTTTCCACGCTATGCGACTAGATATGTTTGAATAGCGCAAAGTAGAAATTTCATATTAACTTTGAGCAGATTCTTTATTATGTATGATATTAAAGTATGAAATTTCTACTTTGCGTTATTAAAACATGTCTAGTTGCATAGCGTGGAAACTGTTTAACGTTAAAACTGTTAAGAGCATTTTCTGTCCTACAAAGAGGAGCGGAGATATAAGCGAATGACCGATTTCGGTGATCTTTGAACTTGAATATCTTTTACCGCATACATGGTATCATAGAGAACTCTTGACAAGTTATTTATGCTTTAATGAAGAGGTCTGCACCAAAACATTAGCTTCTTATTTTTTAGATTTAAAAAAAAACAATGGCAATGAAATTTATAAACCCTCGGGCGCAGTCAAAAGTTATGTCGTAGAAAGATGCAGAAATTTAATTTTTTACGTGTAGTTTTCAAAAATATACGAAGCCCATGAAGATTTGTTGCTTCCATACATTTTGTTGCACTCCATTGGTAGTATAGTATAAGATATTTAAGGCCAACATTATTTTTCTTACATCTAGAACATGAGTCACTTACATTGAAGTTAAACTATTCCAAGTTGATATAATTTCTCAATTGTAAACTTTCTGCAGTGTGTTGTTTTAGTTTCTAACTCTGTGAACTTTCATCAAATTTATTTATTGTTATTTGACTAAGGTTCTAGTTAATACACTTGCCTGTAAAAAAATGATAACCTGAATTAAATTTTGTAACACATAGCTACTACCTATATTTACTCGAAGTTTAACATATAAGCAGCAGAAACGTACTAAATTTGTAATCGTACACCAGAAACATGCAACCGTCAGGCCATCACATTTAACGCGTGCTTAAATGGAAATTATGCTTTTTTGCTGTGAAAATGTTTGTTGATACGTGTATGCATATGTTGATTCTACACAAATAAAAAATACCTACCAGCTTTCACAAGCAAACTTTTACACGCAAAGTTTCCTCGAAAAAGAAAATAGGGGTATTCACAGTGACTTGGGTAGTTGTAGAGCTGTAAAAGAATGCAACCATTTGTGATTTTAAATCATGTGATTCATATTCAAAATGAATGCATTCATTTTTTCAAATCATTGATTGGGACTTAAAATTTCAAATCACAATCAATGATTTGAATGCAATCAAAAAATAAGTTTTTAAGCAGAACCAGGCCAGTTTCGACAATTTTTGAACTTTATTAGCTCAAATTATTAAATTTAGGGCACACCGGATCTCAAATACTTAAGCATTTTAAATACAAATCTAACGCAGTCTTATACAATACATAAATTTTTGATATAAAAAAATCTTTATTTTATTTAAAATACGCTTTGCCGCGCTCCACTTTGGCTGTACGCCAAAACTAATGATTTTACGAAAAAAAAAAGGTTATAACATGAATGGTAGGGAATTTCTCTAGTTTAATTTGGTACATACATGTTCTTATCATAAAACGAGTCGAAAAGGGGATTTTGGCAAAAACTGCTTTAAGGCACTATTTTGCCAAAATGGCGGCGCGAACGGCAAAAATACGATTTGGCAAGGTCGAAATTCGGAAAGAACACATCGAAATCTATAAAATGTACGCATTTTTTAAAACTCCCGGAAAACTTTCCATGTAAGACTACCAAATGACTGTACTAATTACATTTTTATTGATTTGTAGGCGGTAAAAGGGGGTTGGCCAAATTTTTTTTATAAGTCTCATCTTCTATTGGCCTCGTAGATTGGCTTCGTAAACTGGCCTCGTAGTTTTGGTAATATAGCATTTTTACAAATTTGTGGGCGGTAAAAGGGAGTGTGGCCCAATTTTTTTACTTAGCCCCATCATCTACTTGAAGGAAATTTACTGACAAAATTTCAGCTAAATTGGCCTAGTAATTTTAGTGATAAAGCAATTACTTTGATTTGTGGGCGGTAAAAGAGGGTGTGGCAAAAATTTCATCATAATATTGCATTGCCACCGGACTTACATATGTATGCTAAATTTCAGCCCAAACAAGTTAGGGGGTCAGTTAGAGTAGATTGGTAGATGGGTACAATGGCGCTTTACAAAAACAAAATGTACGGCATTTGCCAATCTACCCAAGTCAGTGTGAATACCCCTAATGTTTTTTATTTTTAAAGTGAAGAATTAAACAATCTGTTCAAGCGGGTTAAAGTGCCTTTTCTTTAATTGTGTCAGTAAAATAGTTAACCAATTAAATAAATACATTGAGAAAATTTAACGCCTTAAAATCAAAGAATAAAAGTTCTTGTAAAACTGTAACCAAAATATCTTTGCCACAAGAAAAAATATCGTTGCATAATGATTTGTCCTTCAACTATTCAAGTGCTGCATCATCGAAACAAAAGACTCAAGTTCTTCGAAGCAAAATCAATGCAACAATCTCTGCAGTGAAGATAAAATATTTACTATAACGATTTAATTCTTTGTTAACAAGAAATTGAAAAAAGTATGTTAAATCAACAACTTTTTTTTGAGAGTCAGCTTCATTAAGCACTAGTATTATATTAATTGTATTGTTGTTGTATCTAATCGTCGCACGTCTCCGTTTTTTCTTACAATGTTAATTGTTGTTATGCTGTTAATTAAAACGCATCATTATCGAAAAAAAAATATCTTAAAATAGGAGATTTGCGTGTTTGTTTGAACATATGTAAACATGACCTTTCAGGGTTAAATAATGTTTTCTTCTAAATCATATTTGTATGCGAAGAATAAGAAAATTGTGTGCGAGTGCCAACATAGAATAGTTCGCAGCAGCACGCTTTATTTTTGGCCCTGCCAACTCATAAGTTTTTCTTTGTAGTCGTGAAAAAGTGAATTAATGTGTGATAAAGTTATATGTGGGGCATTTCGTGTGAAGCGGACAACTAAAAAAAATTTTTTTTCTGAAATTCGTTCACATTCGGTCTAGTTGTACTTCTGGAGGGTGAGAATGTAATCACTCAAAATTTTTTTTTTTCTGAGGCCTAGTTGTTGAGTTATGGGCTTCAACAGAATTGGCGAATATGAAATACGAATTTTTTACAAACACTTTTTCGAAAAAATTTTTTTTTTAAATATTAAACATAGTGATTTATATAGAAATTTGATGGTTCTTTTTTATTATGCAATCGGATTTGACTTTTGAATTTTTTTTCTTTTAGAAGACTAAGTAATTGCGGATTTTTTTTTAGAAAATAAAAGACAATTTTTCATGGAACGAAATAACTTTATTCTGTAATGTATTGCCCATTTTGAGCAATGACCTATTGCCATCTTTCAGGCAGCATCATAATTCCACGTTCATAAAACTTCTGGTTTTTATCAGCAAAAAACTGAACCAGGTACGATTTGAAATCATCATTATTATTGAAATTTTTACCATTTAAGGAGTATTGCAAAGGACGAAATAAAAAGTTAAAAGTTACTTATTGTTTACCTTGCCTAATTTCCCCGCGATCCACGAACACTCACGATCGACAATACATTTTCACCAACAATACCAAAGCATGCACAAAAGAACCGCCCAGCAGTGGGATCGTTTAAGCAAGCGATCCATCCGGACATCGCACAAAAGGGAATGCATGAAATGCACCTACAGGCCAATTTCAATACCCATAGCTTGTGCTATGAGTGAAGCAACAACAAAGGTCCACTCAAGCACGATGTCCAATGCATTTAGACAAATTAATATTCTATTGAAATTGCGTAAAATAATAAGGAATAACAAGACTAACATTTTATTAGTAATTCTGTATATATTAAATTTTTTTTAAAATAATAATCCTTAAAGGTAATAACGATCATTTAATAATATTTACAATTTTACAATGAGAATCAACACTAGAACTAGTTCTTTTTACAAGAAGAATTTGCACAATTTTTGTGCATTATCTATATACCTCAACATATATTTTAAAATTAAAATAAAAAAATAAAAAAATGTCTAAATTAATAAAATTTTAATTTGAAATCTTAACTTCCAGTCTTCTAAAAGAAAAAAAATTCAAAAGTCAAATCAGATTTCATAATAAAAAAGAACCATTAAATTTCTATATAAATCACTATGTTTAATATTTAAAAAAAAATATTTTTTTTGAAAGTGTTTGCAAAAAATTTGTATTTCATATTCTCCAATTCTGTTGAAGCCCATAACTCAACAACTAGGCCTCAGAAAAAAAAAATTTTAGGGGTTTCCCCTACCACCCTCCAGAAGTACAACTAGACCGAATGCGAACGAATTTCAGAACAAAAATTTTTTTTAGTTGTCCGCTTCACATGAAATGCCCCATATATTAAGTGCTATCAAGTGTCAGTTGTATTAAGTGCAGTGTTTTCTTTCTGTTATATAGAAGCATCTATGAAAAATGCTAGCAAACATAACCTCAAATGAAAAAGGATGAAAAAAATAAACGTAAATAAAAAACTTTGCTCAAATTTATTTTGGTTTCATTCAAAATTTGCAGCGTCGTTTTTTTCAGTAAACAATTTAAATAGCAATTTGAATGTTACAATTAAAATGATATGTACTTAAATCAAGGACCTAAGCCTTTGGTTAAAAGTATATTTTTTTGGGAATCTAACAGTCTGCGTCTTTGCCGTAACGAATAAAAGTCTTTGTGCCAAAGTGCATTTTCATTACTTTTACGACTTTTCTTTCATGCTTTTACAATAATTCACAAATCACAAGAATTTATGTTTTTGATATAAAGTGTATTGTTCTTGCGAATCTAATAATCTTTGTGCCTTTGCCGTTACGATGTTTTGTCTTTGGGCACAATCTAACCAATAAAAGTCTTTGTGGCAAAGTGCATTTTCTTTGGTTTTACGATTTTTTCCCTGGCTGTATTCGTGAACTTGTTAGAAGTTTATCAAAGACCTGAAAAGTCTAGGAATAAAAAAAATATTTTTCAAAATATTAATATTGTTACATAATTATATTTTTATATAACGATTAGCAGAACCCAGCCTGCCTCTCATACTCGTGATTCTCATCCGATCAATGTAGATTTTTAAGAATAGTATATTTTTGTAAAATTAAAAAACAAAAACGTGCCTCTCAAATTTAATAATTTTTTCGCTCAAGAATAGAAGTTTTTTTTTGTTTTTTTTTTTTTTGTGGAATTTGTGGCGTTATCTAGTATTCGGGATAAATAAAAATAGTCGTACCGAAGAACACTATATCATGAATTCCAAGTAAAAGTAATCCTCTGTTCTAAAAAATGAAAGCAGTAGAAAAGAAACGAAAGAGTACCTAGCGTATTCGTTTGATTCTCAGACATAAAATGAGATAATTTTGTTCAGAACAACGGTTCCTTTTGTCGTTGTTCTCGGGTATTTGTTAAGTGAGTATATTTGCTTCAAAAGTTTAGTTCTGTAGTGACATTTGCGGTGCCCGTACACATCACGTCGAGCAAAAATCGAAAATTGTTTTGATCGGTAATAGTTTGTTAATGTCTTCTAAATAGTTATCAGCAACATTGAAGGGTAAGTAATCTGTACTAATGGAAGGAAAAGCTAAATACTTCATGAATATTTCTGTGTTACATGTACGTTGCCCAAGGTCATTATGTTTTAATAACGCATAAACTACAATATTTTTGTTGCAAAATTTTACCGTTATTTGTGGATATCGTGTTAAACAAATGTATTTTGAAATTACTTTTGCTGAGTTTTTATTGAAAACGAAAATATGAGTGTCGTACATGTTACACCTTCACTTAACCCCTTACTTCCTACGACGTATTATGTATTCATATTTGTTGTTTACATTTTAGAAAATGGGTGGAGGGAAAGAAAGTATGAAACGATCGCGACAGAAACTGCGAGAAAATGTCACACAATGGTTGGAACACAAAAAAAAGGAACGCGAAAGAATAAAAGAATATAGACAAAAAGAGAAAAATTTGGAAACAAAAAACTCAGTGAGAAAAGTGACAACTGTGAAAAAAAAACAGAAAAATGCTGAGAGAATGCGGCAATACAGAGCTGCTCAAAAATATAAAATGGAACATCCAGAATCAAATAAGCCACCTTATAAAACAAAACAAACTCTTTATAAGGCAGTGAATCGCGTAAGAAAAGTTTTGCCAACGGAAGCGAGCTGTACTAAAACAGCTGTGCAAAGAATTTTATCCTGAAATTGCTACCGAAATTTGTAAAAGAGAAATCCAAAACAAAAAACATTACAAGAAAGTTCAAGCTGAGAACGCTTTACATTCTAAAGTCCTCAATTTCTACCAGCGAGAAGATATTTCTTATCAGACTCCAGGAAAATCTGATGTAATATCAATCAAAATTGATAGCAAGAGAGTTGTTATGCAGAAACGGTATATGATAATGACCTTGAAAGAGGCTTACCAAATTTATTTTAACGAAACTCAACCTAATAAAACTGTGGGGAAATCCACATTCTTCGAATTACGCCCCAAAAATATAATGGTTGTTGCTGACACTCCGCATAATGTGTGTGTATGCCAAACACATGCTAATTTTAGTCACTTGTGCTCAGCGCTTAAAAATATAAGGGGGTTTCCATTATCATATAGCATTCTTTTAAAAGACCTTTGCTGCAATGTCGAAAATGAAAGTTGTATGATGGGGGAATGCCTCAATTGCGAGACAAATGTCAGTGATGTGCTACCAATACTACTCGACTATAGTACAAATATATTTTGGAAAAAATGGGAAAAGGAGCAAGGTGGAAGAATTAAGGAAATTGTATACACTTCATCTGTTGGGAGAGCAGTCGATGAACTACAGGTGCAACTGCCAAAGTTTAAAATACATTCCTTTATCAATAACATTCAGACAGAACATTTTAAAACTTTGAAGAACACAATTACTGAAGATGAAGTGGTAATTCAAATTGACTTCGCAGAGAATTTTGCAATATTTCAGCAGGATGAAGTGCAGGCTGCTCATTTTTCCTACGAACAAGTCACAGTGTTCACTGCTTGTATTTGGACCAAAACTCGAACTCTGTCAATAGCTATTATAAGCAATGACTTAACTCACGACAAGTACTGTGTATGGAAGTTTTTGACAACAATTTTGGACTACATAAGATCTGAAGTCGCCACATTTAAGAAATGTCACATTTTTCCGATGGATGTGCTGCCCAATTTAAAAATAAATTCATCTTATCAAGTCTGATTAAGTTAGAATTGAAATTTAACATGAATATTACCTGGTCGTTTTTTGCCACATCACATGGCAAAGGTGCTGTTGACGGTATTGGAGCCACGGTAAAGAGAACAGTTTGGACGGAAATAAAAACAAGATGTGTTTCTTCTTTATATGTTGTACAGGTTATACTGAGTAACTGTACGTGACCCCTGTTACATATGTACGTTGCCCTTTAAATTAAATTAAAACAATTATTTACATTGATGCTTTTCAAATTTTATCGCTATAAAAGTACTTTAGAATCATCTCTTGTAACTTTCAATAAAATATGTTCTTTAGTTCAAAACAATTCGCTGAAATTTTAACTAGAAGTTAATACAAAATTTCATACGTCATATTTTTGTAACACGTACGTGACATATATTGTGTACATAATCCTCGATGTTGATAATGAAATTAATGAAACTTTAATTAATTTTTTAATTATGACTTGATGACACTTGTACAAATTGTAAAAAAAGTTTTGGCAAAGAATATTTTGTTAGAGAATTCTGGCAAAATAATTCGCAAGCTGTAATTGTACGTTGCCTGGAATTCATGATATACAAATTTTGAATGCTTTGGATGAGGAGTTCAGGTTTCATACACGTATTCAAAAACATTCTTTTTTGTATACATTTATTTGTAGATTCAGTATTGAATGAAATACTTTTTCAGATTTACATCTAAAATGCATTTTAAATTAATTTAACAAATAGTACTTCACTAATAAAATGGTTCAAGAACGTATTTCGAATGTGCACAAAATGCAAAAATGGTATTTTATTCTGAGTGTAGAATTTTTATGTAAAATTATTTAAATGGAATTCCTGCGATTGGAGTTCAGCACACGGTATTAAAGCGTGTCGCTTGTAAGCACTGCACACGAAAAACTTGATTATTTGCAAGCTTGCATGTTTTCACTAGCTTAACATATATCTGTATTGATAAAATTGTTGTTACTTAAAACTGGAGGAAAATGCGATATTTTATTTGTTATTTTCAAAAGGAATGTGGTATTTTATTTGTAACGGTACATTTTTGAGGGTTATTATCTCTTTGATATAATATCGTATGACATAATATGCATGACGATCAGGGAGGACAAAAATAGGGTTGGAATTATATTCTAAACAGAAACAATGCAGTATTATTGCATAGCAAAACAGCCTTTCTCATGCTCCACAGTAACAGTACGTTCAAAAAGTCCATAGGATGACACATAGATGGCGTTACTAGATTTTTTGCATATGATTTTTATTTAGTACCAACCTTCAAACGATACGTATAAAAATTTGACAGCAATCTGACAATTGATTCGTGAGTTATAGCATTTTGTGTGCAACTATTGTTATTGAAAAAAAAAAAAATGGAAAAAAGTGAATTTCAAATTTGCTTTTTGATGAAAAAAAATACAGTGGAAACCAAACAATGTCTTCATGATTTGAAACATTACCCGGACTCTGCTCCATCGAGATAAATGGTAGAAAAGTGGATTGCTGAATTTAAACGTGGTCGTACCAGCACAAATGATGCAGAGCGCAGTGGACGCCCAAATCAGACTGTTATTCCACAAAACATCAAAAAAATCCACAAATTGGTTATCAACGATCGCAAATTGAAGGTGCACGAGCTAGCTGACATTGTAAAGATATCAGATGGCAGTGTTTTTACCATTTTACACGAACATTTGGGTATGCAAAAGCTCTGTGCAAAGTGGGTGCCGCGTGAGCTCACAGTCGACCAAAAACAACAACGAATTGATTCTTCAGAGGAGTGTTTGGCGCTGTTAAAGCGCAATAAAATCGAATTTTATCGTCGATTTGTGACAATGGATGAAACATGGCTTCACTATTACACACCAGAATCCAAAAGACACTCAGCTGAGTGGACAGCAGTCGACGAACCGAATCCAAAGCAAGCAAATACCCAACAGTCGGCTTGTAAGGTGATGGCATCTGTATTTTGGGATGCGAAAGGAATAATATTCATCGACTATCTCCAAAAAGGAACCACCATCAACAGCGACTATTACTGTGCATTATTGAATCGATTGAAGGCTGAAATCACCAAGAAACGGCCACATTTGCAAAAGAAAAAAGTGTTGTTTCACCAAGACAATGCACCGTGAACAAAATTGCATTCAAATGCTAGTATTTAAAAATTAAAGGCTAGCGTAGGACGAATTGCTTGAATAATGATTTTTGCGACAGCAACTCATTTTCATTCATTAAACTTTTGCATGGTGCACAGGACAACTCATTAAAATCGTTATGAAGACACCATGTTATGTACCGTTATTTGAGTTTGGTTAGAAAATCGGTTGAATCATAGGAGTCTTTGTGGCAAACAAACTTTGTGCAGCGTAGATACGGTTGAGTTAAAAAATTAAAAGTTTCGAAAGTAATAAAGACAAAATTAAAGAAAAAGTTAAAAGTGGGGGTGGGGAATACACTTTAGTAAAAAGAATTGGCAATAGTGAGGTTTTTAATATATTTATGGACATAAAATAGTGTGATGATAACATTTTAAAAATATTGTCATTTGTGATCGATGCAAAAATTTGTACAAGTGCAGCGTACGCAGTACATCAAATCTTTTAAGGCACCACTGCTACAAAAAATATAGAGTGGATAAAGAAATTAAAATGAAGTCAAAGTACAACCTAACTGTGACCTCAAGAAAAAATGTGTACAATTAGTTGTTCAGTGGGTTGTTGGTAACTGTAGGCCTTTCAAAGTAATAATCGACGTAGGTCTTAGTAATTTGGTACAGTTTATACTTAACACCGGGCACACAATTGGCAAAAATATGGACTTGAAAAACCTGCTACCGCATTCTAGCACAGTGGCCAGAAATGTCGCCAGCCTTTATGATGAGCAGTGTGTTTTATTGAAGGAAGAATTGGGCTGCTTTAAAAACAACGGTTTTACCATTACCTGCGACTTGTGGACGGACATCTTTTTGAGGACATCATATATTGGTGCCACAGTTCACTATATTAAGAAAGGAACTATTGTGAATAAGACGCTTGCAATGAGGGGAATGGATAACGTGCAACACTCAGGTTTGTTTTTTTGCGTATGTATAATAGAATGTCACTTAAAAATTGCTGAAGCTGTTTTTTCATGTCTTACCCCCTTAATTTCTTTAAATGATGCTAGGAGAAATTTCAATTGAATTTGGGGTACCTAGGACCACGGGAACCCGTGCCGACAAGCATCAGTACATGAGAGCAACTTTCTAATGTCTTATGTTAATATAATTTTTACTCACTTCAGGCTGTAACATTAAAATGAAAATCGTAAAAATTTTAAGAGACTTCGATTGCGAATTCAATGAAATGATAACTGTAGCCACTGATAGGGGGTCAAACATGAAGACGGCCTTCAAAAATGACAGACACATTTTTTGTATCAACCATCTGCTCAATAATTTTGTCGAAAAAGCTATTGCTGATGTTGAAGAAGTCAGTTTGGTTTCAACAGCTTGCGCGAAACTCGTCAAATATTTTAAGAAGACAGAGATAAACAGTACTCTCAATACAACTCTCAAAAGTTACACGCCAACCCGATGGAATACAATATTCTACTTATTGAAATCAGTGCAGCAAAACTGGGCGGATATAAGTCGAAAACTCCAAGAAAAAATGAGACCAGAAGAATTTGCTTACACAAAATAGCACTGTTTTTATTCCCACCTACAAATAAGTTGCAGAATTTTGAAGAGAGTGAAAAAAGAAGAATTTTAGAAAAATGCAAGGAGATGATCAAACTTTATGAGAATCCTGTCAACGTCGATATTTTATCAGAACTTGTAGGTAGTGACGGAGATGCATTTAGTGATTTTGTCCAAACTTCGACAGTGCTAAATCAAGGGGATGAGGTGTGTAATCAAATCCTCAGATACTAGACTGAAACAGTATTTTACTACAAGGATTTTAATTTATTGGAGTGGTGGGAGACACATCAAAGGGAGTACCCATTGCTTTATAAGTTAAGTTGTCTCGTATTCGCAACACCAGCAACCTCAGCAGCATCAGAAAGAGTTTTTTCCAAGGCACGCCACTTATTGTCTGAAAGAAGGTCAGTACTTGGAAGAAATCCAAACAATGTCGACTAAATAATGTTTCTTAACAGCAATTTAGATTTAAATAGTATTTGTGCTGATGCTGTCAGTATTAATTAATTATTGTTTATTTCACGTATATTTACATCTTTTTTAATAGTTTTTGTTAATTTTAATTTTTTTGGAATATTTTTTTAATTACATACTTCTTACTTTTTTTTATTTTTTGATTTAAATATGATATTTAAATATACACAGAAAATTTTTTCAATTGAATTCATTTTTCTGTTCGACCGTCACCTCTGCATACAATGGCAAACCTCAGAGTAAAAATTGACATGAAAAGCTTCTTGAGAACATAAGCCATTCGGAGTTGGCGTAAAACATGTGTCCTTTCAAGTGCAGGAATGGCAATTTTTGTTCGTTCGTCGATTTAAATATGCATTCTTATATGTATAAATAATAAAAATTTACTTAAATAAAAAAAAATACTCAAATAAAAAAAAATATATGTTAATATAAAAAGATTGCGTTTTTTTATATTATGAACAGCATTACATTCACATACAAAACATAGAGCGTCATATATCAAACACATGTATGACACAGTGATTCAACACATGTTTTCAATAAGCCATGCAACCTATGAATTAAGAAATCGGTTGCAACGACATGCTTGAGTTGGTGTTGTCGTTGAAATGGCATGCATGATTTAGTTTGGTTGTTGGCATTAGACATCTGCATGAATACATTTGTTTTGCCTGCAGCAAAGTGCACACTTTCGTACTGTACCACATTTTATAGTATCTTTCAAACTTGTGTACAGTACTTTCAAATCTGGCACAGGCTGAAACGAGTAGTGTACAACATCCGGTTGGATCTTAACAGAGTGTGTACACAACTATGGGGGAACAGGGGGGCGAACCTTCACATGGCAACGTGTCTGGCCGCCTCAACCTGGCGAGGCCACCATTATCCATGTCGAAATCGTCTCAAGTCGACTCAAACCTCCACGTGGTGTTCCTTGGGCAACGGCAAACTGGCAGCCGTCAGTTTGACGGCTAATTTGAGCGGCGGGTCGCTCCATAGACCTTAAACATGGAATGTGCGCAGGGTTTGGGTCCCGCCACATTACTACTGCCCAATGAAAACTAAACCAGCCTCGGATAAGAACCACAATTACGTTGACGACCACCGCAAACGAAAAACGGACAATGATTTACTGATATGCACCTGGAATGACCGGAACCTTTATAGGGAAGGTGCCATTATCCAACTGGTGGAAGCCCTCAAAACAATAAAAGCAGACATTACCGCCATCCAGGAAATGCGATGGAAAGGGCAAGGCTGCTCTAAGCAAGCACACTGTGATATCTACTACAGCTGCCATGCGGAGAGGCGCGAATTCGGATGTGGATTCGTTGTTAGTCGGAAATTACGCTACCTTGTTTCTTGGTTCATACCTGTGAACAAAAGATTGGCCACGATCCGCATCAAGGCAACATTTTTCTCCATCAGCCTTATTTGCGCGCACGCCCCGACGGAGGAAAAGGACGAAGCCGTCAAGGACCACCTTCCGGTCCATGACGTGAAAATAGTCCTCGGCGATTTTAATGCGAAAGTCTGTAGGGAAGGCATCTTTGGCCCCACTGTCGGTCAGTTCAGTCTTCATGAGACCTCCACGAACAACGGTCTAAGACTGATCGACTTCGCTGCGGCGCGAAACATGTTAGTTAGTAGCACCAGATTTAAGCACCTCGATATCCACAAGGCCACCTGGCTGTCCCCGGATCAAAAAACGCGAAACCAAATTGATCATGTTGTAATCGACGGAAGGCATGCCTCTAGTGTTTTAGATGTGCTTACATTTCGGGGGGTTAATACTGAATCCGACCAATGTCTTGTTGCAGCCAAGATCCGCATGCGATTATGCAATGCGAAGAACATACGCACAGGAATGCAACGAAAGCTAGATGTCGCTAAGCTGCAATTACAACGGACTGCAGAAGCCTATTTCGCTCAACTCTCGGTTAAGCTCAACCAACCAAACTATGGACCAGACGACGCCGGCGGACTTTGGGCGCATATATCCCACTCCATGCGCACTGCCGCTGAAGAAGTCATTGGTTTCCGGCGCCCGCAACCTCGGAACTAATGGTATGATCAGGAGTGTCGCATCGCGACTGCAGTAAAAAACGCCGCATATAGAAAAACGCTGCAGTCAGCTGCAACGCGTGCCGTGCGAGAAAACTACTGCGAAAAGAGGAAGGAAGAGAGGCGCCGTTTCAGACGCAAGAAAAGAGAGCAGGAAAAGCGTGAGCGTGAGGAACTAGAGGTATACCAGGGCAAGAAGGATGCAGGAAAATTCTATCAACAGGTTAAGCGTCTAACCCAAGGTTTCAAGCCCGGAGCATCCACTTGTAGAGACGAAAATGGAGATCTGAATACGTATACGCAGTGTGTGCTGAGATTGTGGAGACGGCACTTCTCCAATTTACTTACTGGCGACGATTCCACCAATGCCGCCCATGGATAGCGCAGTTCAGAGCCACCAATCAACGATGACGGAGTGGAAGTACCACCAACTAGCCATGAAGAGGTTCGAGTTGCTATCCAACGACTCAAAAACAATAAAGCAGCGGGTGCTGACGGCCTGTCAGCTGAATTGTTTAAAACCGGCGGCGATGAATTGATAAGGCGCATGCATCAGCTCATCAGCAAAATATGGCTAGCAGAAAGCATGCCCGACGATTGGAACCTCAGCGTACTGTGCCCTATACTAAAGAAAGGAGACCCAACAACCAGTTATAGAGGTATGAGTCTTATTTACTGATTGGACCTTATCAGTGTGGCTTTCGACCTGGTACGTCCACCATAGACCAGATTTTCACGCTACGACAAATCCTGGAGAAAACCCACGAAAATCAAATTGACACACACCATCTCTTTGTGGATTTTAAAGCTGCGTTCGATAGCCCGAGAAGGGATTGCCTATACGCAACAATGTCTGAGTTCGGTATACCTGCAAAGTTGATTAGACTTTGCAGAATGACGTTGAGCAACACACGCAGATCCGTCAAGGTAGGAAATGACCTCTCCGAAACCTTTAATACCGAAAGAGGTTTCAGGCAAGGTGATCCACTGTCTTGCGATCTCTTTAACATCATCATGGAGGGGATCGTACGAAAGGCCGATGTGCATCGTAATGGCACCATTTTCTACAAAGGCATCCAGCTCCTTGCGTACGCTGATGATATTGATATTGTCGGCAGAACCAAGAGAGATGTTACCGCTGATTTCGCCGCTATTGAAAAGGAATCCGCCAAAGTGGGTTTGACGATAAATGAGGGTAAAACAAAGTATATGCTGTCTACAAACAAGAGACTCCCACGTTTCTTCCGGCAGCTATAACTTTGAAGTAGTCAAGGAGTTCGTTTACCTTGGCACCACCATTAATACCAAAAACGAAATCAGCCTGGAGATAAAGCGAAGAACAATGATTGCTAATAGGTGCTACTACGGGCTCAGTAAGCAACTAAGTTCCAGAGCACTCTCTCGATCGACAAAACTAACACTCTACAAGACGCTCGTTCTACCTGTGCTGCTTTATGGCGCTAAGGCATGGGTACTTTCGCAAACTGACGCAGCCGCTCTGGGGGTGTTCGAGAGAAAAGTTCTTCGCAAAATCTTCGGTCCTATTCGAGTCGGCGATGACTATCGCATCCGAATGAACCACGAGCTGTATGAGCTCTACGATGACATTGACGTAGTTCGGCGTATAACTGTGCAGCGACTACGCTGGCTGGGTCAAGTCCATCGTATGGACGACGAAGCTCCAGCGAAAAAGGTGCTCGAGGCGAGGGTCGCTGGTCAACGACGACGAGGGAGACCATGCCTCCGATGGATGGACCAGGCTGAGGAAGCCCTAACCACACTTGCTGTATCCGATTGGAGAAGGCGCGCGCAAAGCAGAGGCGCCTGGCGAGAGCTGATGAGGTCGGCCGAAACCCGGATACGGGTTGTTACGACCACCTAAGTAAGTACACAACTTTGGGTTAGTTGCATACCTATTTTCTTGCAGACTACTTTGTCTTTTCAAAACATAGCAAGTACACTAAGTAGATTTTGCTGTACCGCAAGAAATCGATATGAAGATCAAGTTAAAAAATCATGTCTAAAAAATCTACTTTATTTTTAGTTTTCTTATTTTTAGTTTTTATCCATTTTCTTTTAAAAGTATTAAAGTTTAAAAAATTTAATTTAATAATTTTTAAGGTTTGTATAAATTATTTTCACATTCTTTTATTTAATCTAACTTATATACATTTACTTGGTATACGAGCACAAGTATGCGAGGAAATTTCATATTGAAATCATTTCGGTTTTGAGTACAGTACTTAAATGTTTTACTTTTGTTTTGTAGTGTACTCACTCTTAGTTGGTTGTTGACAATGATAGAGTGTAAGTATATGTGTTTCAGCAAATGTTTTGAAGAGGCGTTTGGATGTATTCGTGCAGATGTCTAGTTTGCATGGCTTGGCGTGAATTGCTTTTTGGTTCGATGAGTTTTTTGAATTGATTTTGGTTCGATGAGTTTTTTGAATTGAAACATGCTTGCCTTTATTAAAAATTTATGGATTTGAAAACTAGCAGCCTTACGCAGATTCATAATCTCAATTTAGAGGCTGCGTAACTTTAAAAAAGCTTTAAACAACACATTGTTATTCATAAAGGTTTTTCCGCCTTGTTTAAGATCTGCGTAACTTAAACGCCGAAATTTGCGTTTAACCCTGGAGTACTAACCTTATTTTTTAAAAGTAAATACTAATTACACTGTGCTCGATTCAGAAAAAAAAATGTTTTATCAAGCGGGGCATCTTGCGGGTAAACCTAATTCGAGTACGCTAAATCTAATGGCATTAGCCGTTTTTCTAGGTTAGCTTTCGTTCTCGACATATTTGAAATGTAAAATTATAGGCTTAGAAAACATAAATTAAAAAAAATTTTTGAAATGACTCGATAGAGTTTGATCTAGTAAACATTATATCGACCAAACTAACTATACTGTAACTATTTGAAAACAAATCAAAACATTGCTGCAAACTTTATAGTGCCTTTTCATAATTTTTTGCAAAACGTCTACATTTTACTGAATTTAAGTATAATGCTTGGGTACGTATTGAATATAATTCAAAAATTTTGTATGTGTCGGGCTCTTACAAATGTCAAGCAATAATGTGTTGCTTAATTAAAAAATTAGTGGTCCACATTGTCATACGAAAAAACACTCAATAGAAAAGTACTTGTCTAAATTTGAAAAATAAATATAAAGTAAGCTATCAAAAGTAAAATGTAGGTAGTGGAATATAAAAACTAAAACGCATAGCCAGGTAGAAAATTCGCTGAGCAATCAAATCCGAATCCGATGAACATGGGGAGCGTTTGCATCAAGTAACGGCAAGGCTTGAACACTGGTACAGTGGCAAAAACTTCATGCTCTTCTGGGTGACATTTGCTGGAATTTGGAAGAGGAAGACGAAAATTAAAGATAATAAATAAAAATTTTTAAATTATTTAAAGTACATTAAAATCATTAAATAAAAACAATCCCAGCCAACATTTGAAATATAAATTGTTCGCCTTTCGCCGAGGCGAAGCGAAAGCGATACTTTTGGAAGATATTTGGGCGAGATTACTTTTGCGCGAAAAGAAAGCGATTCGGTATCGTTACTTTTGGGTGAAACTTTTTTTTTTTTTTTCAAAATCAAAACACCACAGTTTCGCCCTTTTTACGTCTAGGCGAAGAAAAATCATTGAAGCATTTAAAAATTTCTGCTCAATAGGAAGACTCATTTTCTGCTACTCAGTAACAATCATTTTCTGCTCTTGAAGATTTCGCCACGATGAACTTTTTGCTCGTGAAGAGAGAGAGCAGAAAGCAATAAGATAGCGAGCTCGCTGGCGAAAAATTCTTCTGCTTTTCCGCGATACAAAATGCTGGCTGGGATATTTCTACATTGTTTACTCCTCAATTAATTTTTTTTTCTATGTATACTAGACGACATCATATTTACTCAATCGAATTTTTTCGATTCAAATTCAAAAAATTTGTGTAATAATGTTTTCTTGGGGTCCCTAAGCCCTAAATTTGATTCTCAAATATCTCTAAAACGAGAGCTAACCTAGAAAAACGGTTAATGCCATTAGATTCAGAGTACTCAAATTAGGTTTTCCCGCTGTGTGCCCCGCTTGACGGATTTTAACACTAGCACAGTCGAATCAACTAATATGCATTTAAAACTGATTTTTTGCGGTTTTTAGACATCATTCGTTAACAAAGTATTACACAATGCTATTCTAATATGTTTAAGGTAAAAAAAAACTAAAGTTTTGCCATTTTGTTAATACTTTTAATTTTAAAGTACATTTTTGGAAAATACTGAAAGTAAAACTGTACCGCAAAATATATGCGATATTAGTCGAATCGGCTAACATAAGTACTCCAGGGTTAAAGGCTGCTTACATTCACCTCCAATTTTTTTGTCGTCTCTTCAATTAAGGTTGATGTTAATGATGTTTATATAATAGACATACTCCAATTCGACCATAGTAGACTTTTTTCAGTAACAGATTGGCTAATGTACAAGAATTGTACATTGTCACAAGTAATTGTCATAATGTCGATATGTCCCGATTCAACACGCTTTCGAGTTGGATATCAATGCCATATTTAAGCTCTTGCAATTTCTATCATCCCAAGAAAGATTAAATGCAGTTAGTTTTTTATGCAAAAATTATAAGTAATTTTAGAAATTAAGTTGGACTTGTGTATTTTTATAGTTTTTTTTAAATTTGTGTTTAGAGAGAAAGAAATGAGTTATATTTAACTTTTAATAAATATCCAATACAAATAATTTCGCATTTTGTGAATATCTATGAGTTTTTGGTTAAAACTTTATGTTTGAATTTGACGTATATTGTTGAAATTTGACTGATAATGGTGCGCTTGCGGGGCTTTTTATCATTGTAACAACTTATCCCATCTAACAAATAATTTCATATAACCATTCTTAAGGTATGTTATGTTTCAGTTTTTCAGGAACATGCCAAGAACACAGTAAAGGACATGATTTTGGGACTCAATTCTGAGAACTGCACGTGAAAGTAGCTCCGAAAAGAAGAAGTTCTGCATCATTCGTTTTGTCAAGTTACATGCCATAAAAATTCAATATCGATTTGAAGTCAGTAAGTATCGTATAGGGGAATTTGTCACGTTTTAGGCTCTTTTGTTTGACATAACTCGAGAAACAATAGTCCGATTTAGCTGAAACAAATTTAAAAAAATTAAGAATTACAATTCCTTTAATCTGTTCATATAAAGTTTCTCTACATAAGCAACAGTTTCGCAGTTATAAATAAATGTATGAAAAAAAAAATATTTTTTGCCTAAAAATTAAAACTTTTTTTTTAAATTCGTAAAAAATGCATAACTGAAAAAAGTGTCAAGTCCTATTACTTTCACGTAAAGTCACATAACCTATGAACAAAATGAGACATAGATCATGAAAATCAATGTACGCGTTTCGCTTTTATTCACAATTAAGTAAAGGTATGAATTTCAAAAATTTGCTCGAAGTGTACAAAATTCTTTGGAAAAAACGTTGATGACTTTTTTATTATTCTCAGAATTCAGAATCTTTTTTGAAGTAAATATAAGTAAATATGATTTTCGTTCTTTTATTTGAGAAATTAAATTGATTTTTAAATGTACAGTTTGTTACTTAAAACATAATGGATGCACCAGTGACGTAGATAGCTTTTGGTTTAGGGAGAAAAGTCCGTAAAAAAAATAATTACCTTCACAAAATTTTCTTTTGAACACCTGACTACCAGGGTTTTTTGTGACGCCGAATGTCAGTTTAACAGCCCAACTTTGTTGAAATGCCGAAAAAGAATGGAAGAAGACGCTATGTCGTGTCAAATATGTATTTATATTTACATATATGACATAGTATGGAATTATTAATCTAACGCCAATTATTTTTAAAATCTTTATACAAAATTTTTTCTTAATTAAAAAACAAAAAATTATATATTTTATTAAGGGGCATAATAAGTAATGAAATATCTAAGGGGAGGAATGAGACAGTTTTTTATTTCTCATCAATTGTTTGATATAAGGCCTGATAGGAAAAACTTGAATTCTCATATCAGGTTCGGTATCCAGTCTATTACGGTATTTTGTTTTTGTAATTGCATAGGTTAAGAATCCTGTTTCGCACAAGTGTGTTGTTGGGGAAGGGAGGAGAAAATTCAGAGTCTGTGCAAAGAAATGAATATTCATCACGGATCCTGCACTAAGAACTATTCAGAACCATTGTTTTAACAGTGACTCCATACTGGTATCTAATGACATATCTTATAATTATTTGAAAATCTCGTTTAACATACTTTTAAGCTTTTGCAAGTTGCGTAAAAACGATTTTGAATTCATGAATGCATTAAATTTTTGCATTCTGTTCTTCGGAAAAATACGTCTCAAAGCATGAACGCACAGCATTGAGATATTGGACCAATTCTTCAAACGTATCATATTAAAACATTTTTGAGTCGCAAGCGAACTCACTGTGCGATGAAAAGCTTTCTATTTCTCTCTTGCAAGACCTAGGTTAATTAGGTTTTGTACTTGTTTTCTAAGAGTCACAAAAAAGCTATCCGTTGCAGATCACTGGTCTCTACCCGACGTTGAAATCGATTAAACAACAAATATGTATGCTTGTGTGTTAACGCAATTATTTTTGCATGTGCATTTTGTTATTGAAATAGAAACGAAATTTTGTTTGTCCAAAGCCATAATGTGAAATATTATCTGCGTTTTTTTTTTTTTTGTTTTAATAAAGCATTGGCCAGTATTTTCGCGGAGCTCCCACAAAGGCTTTGAGGAGTCCTAGGTTTTGCGGGGCGCACTTTGAGTAACGCTGGTTTAGGGGGTTTATGATTTGAAATAAAGAACTTAGTGTACGAAAACCAGAGGCATCCAGTCTTGCTCGAGCTACAAGTTTTAACGTGCACAACGTTAATATGTTTTTTAATACTTGTCAAGTGTTCTAGAGCGGTACAGATTTATTGCCAGCGATGTTTGGAATGTTGACGTGACAGGTATCACCACTGTGCAAAAGCGACAACGAATAGTTGCTCAAAGAGGAATGAAGCAAATTAGTGCTATTACTTCTCTTGCTCTTTTATTGCTCTTGTAGTGTCAGCTACAGGAAACTCAATTTCACCCTTTTTTATTTTTACTCACAAGTAATTTAAATAGGATTTTGTTTCTAATGGAAAAACTGGATCACTTGGTGTTTCGAATGCTTTAGGTTGAATGAATGTTTTTTAATATTTATACAACATATTGTTTGCCAAATTAGGTGCAACATTGAGCACCCAATACTGATCTTATTGGACAACCATATTGGACAATCAAGTTTGAAGTGTTCTTTGTCTCTTTCTATTCATAAATTTAAATATTTAAATGCTAGACCGACTACTTCTTTTAGATTAACAGTTCCCGATAACTTATTTAATACTATTGTTGAGGAAAAATTCTGGCCACGAAATACAATTGTACGTGAATTCGAATTAAAAAATAATCCGCGAACAGTAAATGTTTCAATGATCAAAAAACGATTAACAAATTACAAGTCTAAATTAGTGCTTGTGCACCAAAACGAAAGGGGTCTTAATTCCTTTTTAAAACATTCTGATATTTTCATTAATAGTTTTGATTTCGAATATAATGTTATAATTTTTACGGAGACATGACTTCGCTCCAATATTTTAAACTCTGAAATAATGTGCAATAATTATCAAACTTTTCGTAAAGATCGCCATAATAAGATTGGCGGTGGAGTTCTGATAGCTGTTCATAACTCGCTTGCAGCGGATGAATTAATAATTCTTGGCACTAGCGACCTAGAATTTATATGTGTCACTGTTAAATTAAATAATACCCTAATTTATCTTACCTGCTTTTACATTCCTCCTAAGAGTGACTTATTCCTATACTTAAGACATATTAACGCGATCCAGAAAGTTCACAATATGTTAAAAAATAAGGATGTTCTTTTAGTGTTGGGTGACTTTAACCTACCTTTTGTGTCATGGAATTTGTCAGAATTCTTTATTTCTTACACCTGTCTCCACTTGGAATTGGATAAACGATTTTTTAGATAAGCTATCTAATCTGTGTCTTCAACCAGTCAATAATATTTTTAGCAAAAATCATAGAACCCTAGTCCTTGTATTCGTAGATAGATGCACTATTGTTAATGCAGTCAATGCATCCAAGCAAGGAGAAGGTATTACCGCGCCAGAGGTACGAGCAGCTTCGACGAACTCCGTGATCGCTACCGAACGCTTAAGAGGATCCTGAAAAAAGCAATCAGCAAAAGCAAGCGAGAGTGCTTCCTGCAGCTCTGCGACGAGGCTGAAGCCACCCCTTTGCGTACTGCGTACAGATTAGTCATGAAGAAGCTAAAGGCGTTCAGGCGACCGACACCCACGAGCCCACAGGTGCTTGGTATCATAGTATCATAGTACGGACACTCTTCCCGCAACAGCCAGCGATCCCGCACATTGATGAATATGGCGAGTTGTAACCCACTTCAATGGTTACAGAGGAAGAGATTGTAGCAATAGCAATGGGTACAAAGAACGACAAGGCACCAGATCCTGATTGTATTTCAAACCGCGCACTAAAACTCGCCATTACTTTGCAGCCATATGTATTTACGCAGCTTTTCAACGCGTGCCTAGTAGAAGGCGTATTCCCAGCACAGTGGAAGACACAAAACCTAGTGCTCATACCAAAAGGTAGCGGCTACACGGACGCTCCGTCAGGTTACAGACCGATATGCCTGCTCGACACATTAGGGAAGATCTTCGAGCGAATATTGTGTAATCGTCTAGAAAAAGCTATTCAAGAAGGAGGAGGGCTTTCCACCCAACAGTTTGGGTTCCGAAAGTTTCACTCAACGACCGATGCTATCAAGTTGGTCACGAGTATCGCACAGAAAGCAAGTGAAGGTAAAAGCTGGAGGAAGGGAGCAAAGCAGTACTGCCTCGTGGCAACACTCGATGTACGAAATGCTTTCAACTCGGCCAACTGGAACCAAATCATGATGGCACTAAGACATTTTGGAGTGCCGAAGATAATAGCCAATTATTTCAGCGGAAGAGTTCTTCGCTATAAAACAGAAGAAGGAACGATGATCTACAATGTCTCCGGTGGAGTTCCCCAGGGGTCGGTTCTGGGCCCTCTGCTGTGGAACGTCATATACGACGGTGTTCTCAGGCTTTCCGTACCAACAAGCGTCAAGATCGTCGGCTTTGCGGACGACCTAGCGGTGGTGGGTACAGCAAAACACCTGGAAGAACTTGAGGCCCTTGTTAGTGTTACTATTAGCACTATCGAAGATTGGCTGAAGTCAGTGGGTCTTAGTCTGGCAGAGCACAAGACGGAGGCTGTGCTCATCAGTAGCCGGAGGAAATTAGAAACCGCCAGCATAAGTACTCGCTGTACGGTGATAAAATCGAAGCCGTTTATAAAGTATCTCGGTGTAATGATCGACTTTCGACTATCATTCAAGAAGCATCTGCAATATAAACACAAAAAAGCAGCCGAAGCATGTATTACGCTATCGACAATAATGCCGATCACGAGAGGCTCCAAACAAGCGCGCAGGACACTGCTGCTCAACGTAGTGCGGTCAATCATTATGTACGGCAGTGAAGGGTCGGTGGACTCATCAGCTTATCCCTAACATTACTGAGTGGTTTGGTAGATCCCACGGCTCCGTGAACTTCTACATCACACCGATTTTAAGCGGGCACGGTTGCTTCAGGGCATATCTGCACAAATTCAAGCATGTAGTAGATCCCTATTGTGCCCATTGCGACGGAAACATACCTGAAGTCGCGGCACATGTCTTCTTCGAGTGCCCTAAGTTCCGAAATGCCAGACTTGAGGCTTCGATCAGTCTCAGCGAAACGGTGACCGAGCAAAACTTGGTTACCCTTATGCTAAGAAATGAAGCTAACTGGCCAGTGGTTAGCACCCTAGCACGACTGATTATTGACGAATTGCGAAGAGTTGAGCGTTTGCGAAATAGATAAGATTAAAGACAAGCCCATGACCAAATCTTATAGAATACGGACACCAGTCAATCAGTTTCCTGCTTACTGGTGTTCCCATGCTCCGTGAAGTCATGCTTTACGGCGGTCCCACGGAGGTGGGAAGGTTCCCCTTCGCGAATTAAATAAAAAAATAAAAAAATAAAAAAAAAAAATACTGTTGATCTTCCTGCCCTGTATCTCTCCCAGAAGATGAACATCACCCAACTCTTGAAATAACGTTATTACTTTCATACGAAAACGAAAATAGTTCTTCTCTTGAAACGCGAAATAAAAAAATATATAATTTTAAAAAAAATAGAGTACGTTAAACTTAATGCCTTTCTATCGCAGACAGACTGGTCACCAATATTAACAAGCAAATCATCGTATTCATACTATGACATTGAATCTTCTCTACAGTTTTTTAATGATACATTGCAAAGGTATTCCTTATTGTCCGTCCCAAAAATTAGAAATAATTTTAAACCTTCAAACCCACCCAGGCTAACAAAAGAACTTAAGTCACCTAAAAATTTAAAAAATTGCTTATTTAAAATATATAAACTATGTGGTTCTAATTTAGACTTTGGTTGCTATTCTTCTTGTCGTCTCAGATATCAACTATTAAATACACAATGCTATTCTGCTTATATATGCAAAATTAAGTCTCAATTTAAAGACAACCCTAAACTTTTCTATTCTTTTGTTAACTCAAAACGTAAAACTTCTTACTTTCCACCCCTAATGAAATTTAACCAGGTAGAGTCGTCTTGTGACTATGCCATTTTTAACATTTTTTTTTTTTTTTGCAGACTTCTTTCAATCAACTTACTCCGATATACCATTTAACATGAGTACTGAGTATCCTTATCCACTGCCAGTCAACTGCTTTGTATCCCACGTAATAGACTTAAATATTGTTATGCATTACCTTCGAAAAGTCAAAAGCTCGTTTTCGACAGGCACCGATGAAATACCGAGTTGCATTCTAAAGCAATGTGCCAGCACCTGTCCTTGCATAGTGATAATTTTCCCACCATATGGAAAAATTCTTATAATATACCCCTTCATAAATCTGGCTCCAAAATAGAACTTTCAAACTATCGAGGCATCGCAAATTTAAGTGCAATGCGTAAGTTATTTGAAAAAATCATAACTGATCAAATAACCCACCTTGTATCTTCAACCATTTCTATCTCTCAACATGGTTTCCTAAAGAGACGGTCTACTTCAACAAACCTCTTAGAATTTTCTACGCGTGTCATAAAGGGTTTTAATTTGGGACTACAGACCGACGCTATTTATACGGACTTTAGCAAAGCTTTTGACAGTGTCAATCATAATCTTCTTTTGAAAAAGCTTCATCTTATTGGTTATCCTGACATATTGTTAAATTGAATTAAATCATATTTATCGCAACGTACCCAAAGGGCCTAATGTAGAAACTCTCTTTCAAAACATATTTTGGTCAGCTCAGGTGTTCCGCAGGGTAGTCATTTTGAACCGGTTTTATTTTTGCTATTTATCAATGGCCTTCCTCGGTAATTAAACACAGTGACATCTTAATGTATGCCGACGACGTGAAGCTTTTTCTTACTTACAAATCACCTAATGAAGAACATCGTTTACAATCTGATCTAAATAGTCTAGGGGACTGGTGTAACTTTAACATTTTAAGCTTAAACTTTAAAAAAATGTAAGCAAATGGCATTCTCACGCAGAACTCCTCATAGCTTAAATCACTCTATTAATCACATTAGCTTAGAAATTGTACATACTTTTGTCGATCTTGGTGTAATTATGGATCCAAAACTAAACTTCAATCTCCACATTAATATGGTGGTAAATAAGGCTAGAGGTGTCCTTGGATTCATTAAAAGATGGGGTAAAGAATTCAATGGTCCCTTTACTACTAAATTACTCTATACATCTCTCTTTAAGCCAATTCTCGAATATGCGTTATATGGAGTCCACAATATAATGTCCACATCGACGCAATAGAATCGGTTCAAAAACAGTTCTTACTTTTTGCTTTATGTCATCAACGTTGGAACCCAAACATTGTTCTTCCTTCGTATGAGACCCGACTTGGGATAATTTTACTGCCTTGCCTAAGAAGCAGGTGAATAATGCTTAATGTCACCTTTACATATAAATTACTTTGTGGTGAAATCGAATCCCGATAGTGATTTCAATAGTAACTATAATTTAATAAATTTTTGTGACTAGGTGGATGTATTAAAACGTCAATTAATTTTACATCTAAACACTTAATTTCATTTAATTTCTATCTCAAATATATTATACTTGGCTAATTATAACGTGATATCGGTCAAATGTTGGCTTTAAGAAATTTAGATTTATCAGGTTATTTTTTATAATGAGTTCTGTTTTGAGTGTTCAGGTTACTCCCTGTGTTCATAATTAGACCAAATATTTTCTTTTCAATTGGTTTGTGTGCCAGAGTAGATCTCTTTTCAACACAAGTTTCTAGGGCATATGCAATACAATTTGCGGGAAACAGGGATGGACTCAATCGGAGGCGGTGCTACGAAGTCAACACCCAAAATGTTGGTAATTACTTCTAGTAGCGACCGAGGCAGCTTTCGTCTTTGCAAATGTGATAGAACCAATTGTCTTCCCAGCTTTTTTAAGAACTCTTCCCTTGAGCTGTTATCAAAATCCTTTGAAGATTGAAAAACTATGTACGCGTATGCATTCTGTATGCACGCAGGAATTCGGATCGGCAATTTCATCGTCGACTTCGTCATCGTCTTCTAGAATTTGAGCTATTTCTAAATCGCTTATTTTTCTTGAATTTGACATGATCTGAAATCAAAATTTACATATCATGTTACATAAAATAATTCATGACATAAATCTTCCCTAAGAAATGATTTTCTACCAGCAATAAAACGTACAAGTAGTAAAAATTAATCTATGACAATCTAACGCTAAGTCTGACGTGTAATCAATTTTTTTATACTGGATACTAACGTTAACGTTGACGTGTTGGTAAAATATTTTCAATGAAAAAATTACATAAAATTTGACGAGAAGTCATTTTTACACCGGTATCTGCATTTCTCCGCTCATGCTATACCTACCACCGTCAAAACACAACTGAATAGTAATGATAATGATATGAGAACATAAAAAGAGAATTATAACGCTAGAGCGTAGCGGAAGAGAGTAATTAAAAAAATTGTAATGAGAGGGTCAAACTTACTACCACCTCCACAGTTAAAGGTTAAGCCTAGTTTGCCAGCAGCTATCTCTCCTCAGAATAGGATGTCAGGATTTTCAACGAGTGGCATTTGCCCTTTAAATCGCCTGATTTTTACGGACATTGATTTTGCGCCCTCTTTTGTGAAAAACAGGCCAGACATTGAGCAGCAAGCCATTCAAATGATGATTCCAAACGACAACAATGTGCTGAAAATTAGCCCCAGTAGCAGAGATTTAGAAAAAGTGTGTAAAACACCATCTCCAACTCCTGAAACTAGTTCCCAACTTTTAAAAAAACTGCAAACTTCTTGTCTGACGGTTGACAAACTTACACCTAGAAATTTTTGACCATTTCCAAAAGCTCCGCAACGGAAGATACCTCAAACTCCATGGAAAAGACGTAGTGCGTTTTTGTCCGATACTCCAGTCACGAATAGTTTACAACAACTGCAAAAGTGAGAGAAACCAAAAAAAGAAGATAAAAAAGTAATTAAAAGACGAAACGTCGTCAGAGTTAAGCCGAAAACAGATAGTAGCGATGAAGGGATGATTCAATATGTGTAGTATGTTGTCAAGCATTGTCGAGCGTCGAATCCATTAATAATTACAGCAGTCTACAAATTCAGGAAAATTTTTTTATCCAGAGACATAAAAATACTTTTCTAGAAAAGCTTTTTACGCTGATTCTACGTCAATACTCATTTTTCCTCTAATAGGTCGAATTTTTGAGATATAGGTTAATTTGCATTTTTTAGACTTTGATCCAGTTTTTCCATTCTAGAAACTAAAATGTTTGATATAAAGCAATCAGTTGCATGTCATCTAACAGATAAATAAGCTTTCTAATACTGTTTTAACCTTTTGTATGTGCTGTTTTTTCTCTGAGATATTTAAATCTAAAGTTCAAATTTTAAGTTTTTGGTTAAAAATTTTGAACTTTTCCGTCTTTTCCATAATGTTTTAAGCTATTTTTCAAAGATGTTTCAATTTGACAATTTTTTTTTTATTTAATTTACTACATTTAATATGCTAAAACCAATAAGACAGAGTAAGGAAAAAAATGAAAAAAAAATTAAATAAGTTTCAAAGCCATTTTGCTCAATCAATTGATAAGAAAATTTTGTTTGTAAAACAAGCAAACTCTTAATATGTACTTAAAAAATTTGTTTATTTTTCAAACAAAATGTTCTTTGGGGTTCCATATAAATTCAAACTGCATATTTTTGGAATATAATTTTGCATAAATATCCGATCCCTAGTGATGAATATCCATTTGTTTACACAAAGGCCCTGAATTTTCTCCTCCGGTCCCCAAGGCAACATGTTGAACAGTGCGAAACCCCCAATTAGGAGCAACATTCGTGTTTAGGCAGAAATTGATGCGATAAAAGAAATTTGATGCATCGACCGCTCCACCCTAATTTATGTATAAATGCCCTAGTTGCATAATTATACTTTATTTATCAAGGGTTCGATAAAGAATACAACCAGTCGGCAGCCTTGCAGTATAACGAACAAGAAATAAAAAGTTGGTTAAGACTGAATTATCAACAAACCAATTACACTGTGAAACAAATTCAGGTTAGCAAAAGTTAGGTCGATTCTGAGAGTGAGGGGTGAAAATAGAGGCTAAATTAGAAGACCCGTATCGCGGCGTTTGTTTATGTTAGTTCGAATTTTTTTTTTAATCCACCTTCGAACTCTATAACTATACTATAGTCTAACTATAACTCGTCGACTAATTGATATTTTTCCAATCTGTAAAAGCCAAATTATTGCTAGAGACCTGTGCAACAATTAAAATTTTTTAAAAAATTGATTTAGTAAATTTTTGTGGTGCTTATGAAGCAAAATGTTGGAAAAATTATTTTTTTTTCATGCTTTTTAAAAATATTTTCCACAAAACAAAGTCTTTTTGCTTTCTGTTTGATCTATAATATGCTTCTCAGTTTCTTCAATAAATTTCATTTGAAAAGAAAATGGAAGCGCGCAGTTTGGTGATAACGTTCGCCTTGCTCATCAGATTCAGTTGGCAACTGTTGAGCGAGTTGATCAAGATGCTGATGCAAGAGATGAATTTTGTACGACATATTAACCCCATCGAAAGCAGCCAACATGTTTGCAACAGATTGCCTGTAGTTGTCTTTGCGTTCTTTACCCAAAAGTCCTTAAATGACGTTACTTAGTCTTGGAAAAATGTCTTTTAAGCTGTTGAATACTGCTGGTCTTTTTGCGATACATTTAAAAAAAATTTTAGCAATGCCAAGTTTAATGTGGAGCAACGGCGACAAAATTTTCATTTCAGGAACAAGACTTTCGTGTAGCCTATTGTCTTTAGGCCATTTTCGTCCAATGCGACAATTCCAGTTATGCTGTTTGTACTGGTTTCTTCCTTTAATACCTTCTGTATCGTGAATCCCAATCAAGCAAAAAACACGGATATTTTGGACGGCCAGATGCTGTTAAGCCTGCAATCAATGAAACTATTTTGAGGTCACAGCAAATGAGCCACTGGTGTTCGTTATATTTGACTACTTCCAGAATATATCAAATTATCGAAATTTTCACTAGTGTCAGTGCTATACGTAATCGGAACAGAAGGCATTCTATTTGTCTTGTGCAAAAGCACAACTTTTAAGCTGATTAGTGAACTATCGATGAATAAACGCCAATAATATTTTTTATAGGTTAATCCTATCGTCTCCATTAATTTTTCAATATCGTTGCAATAAGCGAAATTTTTTGCACCATTCACATTGAAGAACTTTTCTAACTCTTTTTGGCGTTTTTGCTATGCTGCTACTTTGGTACCTTTCGCCAGCAAATTATTTCCTTTCAAAAATGAATCCATTAGTTCTGATTTTTTCTGAGTCAAACACAAATTTGCAACAATTCCATCCAATTGGTTTTGTGTGACTATGATTCGGTCTTTTGATGTTTCATAGGATGTACCTTCAACAGGGTCGTATTCTGAGAAGAAATCCATGGATGTAGCAGCGGCGGTTGTAGTACTGATATCTGTTTGAAGATCAATACTTCGGTATGTTGGTACTGGAACGAATTCTGAGTGCGGTAATGGTAATTGGGCACTTGGCACTGCTACATAAGCTTTATTCTTTGCTTTCCTTCTATTCAAAGTTTAATGGTAGATGATACACCCATAGCTATTTTCTTCTTGAAGCGGGCTGTTGTCTAACCACATCATTGGTATACCAAAAGGTATAGCCTTCTTCTTTTCACTTTTCCATTGCATAAGAGTTGAATAGCAATTAAAGAAAACTTTTTAGGGGTATAGTTTACGTCAGTGATAAACTCTTGCGAGAAATATTGTTTATAGGCTTCCAAAAAAAAATCACTCGCATTGCCACATTTTTCATCGCTTGCTATAAAACGTCCACAAACATTACAAAAATGGTCCATTATACATTTTGGTTCCGACATTTTTAATACAATATATATTATACAATGTTTTCCTAGTTATTTTTATGAAACCGATGCACTTAACTTAAATCACTCACAAAATGAAATAAGTTCCAAAAAAATTAATAGCGAATTTTATCACGACCGAGCGAAAATTAAGACATCAGCTTCGGCTGAGTTTCGAATCTTAACTAAATTTTTATTTCTGAAATTAGTTCGCTTGTACGAAATAAAAAAAAAATCGCTACGTGTGCGGTGGTTGAAAACAAAAAAGTTGATTTGCTAATTCCTAATTCTTGGAACTTCCCTTTTGAATTACTTCTACCTAAATCGCTGTTTATTTAATGGTTTTGGGATTTTTAACGCAAATTATCGACTAAGACCATTTCCTTTTCAAATGAAATTTATTGAAGAAACTGAGAAGCATATTATAGATCAAACAGAAAGCAAAAAGACTTAGTTTTGTGGAAAATATTTTCAAAAAGCATAAAAAAAAATAATTTTTCCAACATTTTGCTTCATAAGCACCACAAAAATTTTCTAAATCAATTTTTTAAAAATTGTTGCACAGGTCTCTAGCAATAATTTGGCTTTTACAGATTGAAAAAATATCAATTGGTCGACGAGTTATAGCCAAAAAACCATATAAACAATATGCTGAAAATCGGCATTTGACTGCAAAGTTCGAAGGCCAATTAAAACAAAAATTCGAACATAAACAAACGCCGAGATACGGGTCTTCTAATTTAGCCTCTATTTGCACCCCTCACTCTCAAAATCGACCTAACTTTTGCTAACCTGAAATTGTTCCACAGTGTTATGCAGTTGGATATAAAAAAATCATAAACTTTGTTAAAAAAACCTGAATATACCATTTGAGGCAGTATGAATATGCTAGCAACATCGTATCTAGCAATGTATACACTTGAAAAAACTGGGTTTACATATGCTGCGTATTCACTTAAAAAAACTGTGTTGTATAAATTAAACCTGGAGAATATACACACAATTTTTGTACAGCAAATAAAAACACTTAATGAATTTTCTCTAGATGGGCAAAAGTAAATTACCCCCACAGCGGTTTTAAAGGTAGTATTGTAGTTTATAACGAGGATAACTTATTATATGTGGTTATGTGGGAGTAAAAATTTTATATGTTTTACTTTTAGAGCATAACGTAACATCGCAACGCAAGTGTATTACGACTCGATACTAAATGGAGAATAGGAGACAAACCTTCACATGGCAACGCGTCTGACTGCCTTAGGTTGCGAACATAGTAAGCACCGGTTCAGGCAGACAAGCAGGCAGGCAGGCAGGCAGGCAGGCAGGCAGGCAGGCCGGACAGTGCGACAAAACTGACTTCATACAATTTCATGTAAATCTGCTCAAAGTGTGCAGCAGGCAGATCAGATCAGGTCAGGCGTGAAAGCCTCCTGGCTCTGGTTTCTCGCAGTTGGTTATGAGCAGATTTTATTTTCTTGAGTAGCTTTTTGATATTTTTAAGGAAACAACTTTTTTAGAAGCATCATTAACGAAATCAGAATAGTATTATTTAATTATTGATTTAATTTATCTTCGCTGCGTTTTTAGCATTATGTTGTTGTGAGTATTCAATACACATTTCGTGGAAACCGAATGCAAAACTCTGCATTTTAACAATACCAACAAAAATAAAAAAAACACAAAAATACCAACAAAAACTTGCATGCCGACAGGGTCTAGGACACACATATTTAAATTTTGATGAACACAAGAAAAAAACAGATTAAAGGACAAAATGTGCTTAATATTATGGGTGTTAATTCATCGTTAACATATAATGGGAGCCGAGAAACATAATATAACAAAAATATCGCTATAGGTAGCAAAGATAATATGACCGCCATTTTGAAAGAAGAAACAATTTTTTGAAAGCAGTTCTGAGATTCAAATTCATTGGACAACTGTTACTAAAAATACCAACTTTTTTAAAATTGGTCGAGCAATCGACTTTCTTTTTTTTTTTGGATCAGTTCATTTGGACTGACTCATGATCGAGTGCAAAATAAACGGTTGATTTTTTTTGTTGCGCATGCGCACAAATGTTTCTGTTGTTGTAGTTGTTAGCAAATTTGGTAGCATGTCTAATGAGATTTCTGTCTATGATATGTCTAATGAGAAATGCGAAATTGAGTGCACCGAAAAAGCGTCGAATTATCTTATTTATATATTGACAGTAAGGACACTTAACACAAAAAAAAAACACAAACAAAGCGTTGAACGAAACAACAGTACCATCCGCGCATCGGTCAATGTGAGTGCAATGGTTGTTTTTGGTTGACGTCAATGAGATTTACGTTGTTTTGGTATGTTATTGTTTTTTCATTAGCGTGGCATAGCATTTATGAATAAAAAATAACAATTTTTTTAAACGCCATAAGTGGCGCCATCATAGAAGCATGAAAAACAGAAAAGAAAAAAATAACTAAGTTAATCACGCACTGATCTGATCTGATCTTATCTTCTCGCATTCACTCTGCACGGCTTATTTTCTGAGCAGTTTGCTTCTTGTGCCTGTCTGAACCAGCGTTCGCTATGGTCGCAGCCTTACCCTGGCGAGGCCAGCATTATCCATGTCGAAATCGAAATCGACATAAGCCTCCTCGTGGTGTTTCCTGGGTAACGGCAAACTGGCATCCTTCAGTTAATTTGAGCGCCGGGCCACATAGGCCATGATTCAATCATTAAAAGGTTATCCAGATATTTGACATACCTTTTTTTATGTAAGCAAAACTGTTTTTGCTCTCTGAAAAAATGACAACCAGGGATGTGTGGTCTTCCCAAAAAAAGGCATGTTTCAGTGTTCTGGAGTGTTTTTTTTTTTATAAAGTACTTTTTCTATATACTTGTGCTTATTGTTAAAAAAAAAATAAAGTGTGTAATAACTTAGAAAAATTTATTGGCGTGAAGATAATTCGTGCAAATTTGTTTCAATTTTTGTAGCGTCATTTAACTATAATTACTTTGTGTCTTGGCATAGAATATTTTTAGCTTCGAAATAGTGTTAAATAATTTAAAATAAAAAAATGCCTTCAACATGTGGAATATGTAAGACATATGTGTTCGGCAGTGAGCAAATGCGAAAGTACGATGTGCCATTGGATCTTGTAGGGCGTCAGTGGTTGGAAAAGATATGTGGGTTGCATTTCTCAGCGTCCGCAAAACTATGCAAAAAACATTTCGCATTCAGCAATTTTTCGGAAGCAGTTGTAGGGAAGTGCTGACGGCTGAAGAACGGTTCTGTGCCCACACTATTAATCATAAAATATATCCCAATTTTTAGTTTTTACCTCATGTATAATTCTTTGTGTTGTGTGAACAAAACTAGCTATCTTTTGTCAAAAGAAGTAAAAAGTAAGCATCTTTGATTTTCCCAAATATACACGTAAAAATCACTATGTTCAAACTTTTGGTCAAACAAACAATTTCAAAACTCTTTCACAGATTAAAAACATTTTATCAATAAATTTAACCTTTACACCGACTATATCATTAATTACTTACTAGTGATAAAGCTCCGAAAATCGGGTGTACTTGCCTGATTCTCTTTGGAAATCACTTTCTTATCCACTCTAGTGCGAGTTAGTGTCTTAAGTCTTTTTGCCATTGTTTTTTTCAACTTCAAACGCTCATATCTGCTCAACGCTACCTCTTATCAAAAATATAATAATTTTCTGCTTACCTACTGCTCAAGACCTTTCTAATGATATATCAAGTGTTGCTGAAACTTTTGTAGATTTGTATATTGCAGTAGGGTAGATAACTTTTGGTTTCGGGGCTCAAAAAAAAAAAATAATTGCCTTCAAAAACATTTTTTTAAATACCTGAGTACCAGGATGCTTTGTGACGCCGAATGTCAGTTTCACAGACCAACTTTGTTTAAACGTTGAAAAATTATGAAAGAAGATGCTATGGCATGTCAAATATGTATTTATATTTACATATATATCGATGCACTTATGGGTGAATAAAATTATATTAAGTGAAATCTCCTTGGAAGATGATCAGTACAAGACTAAAATAATTGTTTTGTACTAAAATGTTTGAAATTCAAAAACAAAATTAACGTTGCTGAACATTTTAAATTATTCACTAATCACTTTTGGGAGCTGAAGCACAGATATTTATTTTTTCCGAGTGTAGTTGAAAAAAGCGACAATTTTCTTCAGTATGTCATATGCTTGCTAAGTATGTTCATATTTTGTTCGCTTTTTTGCCAATTGATTCCTAACAGGGTTTTTGACAATTTCTTCTTTTAAATATTTGTAAATAAGAAATAAAAATAACTAAAAAATAAATAATTTGCCCTGCAGAAAATGTGCTTGAGAACACCATTCCTTGAGAACACCCTTTATTTTTTCCATACAAGTATCCTCTTCATCAGACCTGAAATTTGGTATAACTTTTTTTTAATTTTTATTTATAATTTCTAGTCTGAATATCAATTTTTATTTCAAATTCAGATATTAAATCCGGGCTGAAATAAAACAGGATTGATTTTTTGTTTAATTTTATTTTAGAATACGAATCTGTAAGAAGGAAACCTAAATTATATTTCAATTTTAGCCTTGAAATTTGAAGTAAATAATGGAGGCATGATTATGTTTAGAATTCAGTCCTGAATTCCAGTCTGACTATTAGAGGCCTGAGCGAGTTTTTTGCTGGGTGGGTACTAGTCAAATCATCAAATAAAAATAAGTTGGCCTCTTAATAACCAACTGATCCCGAAAGTAAAAAATTTCGCGATATAGTTCTGCATTACCATGTTAATAATACTGTAGAAATTATGAAAGGTGGAGAATGAAGAATCACAAAATTTAAGTTAAATATCTCAAAAACTGAAACAACTGACAGCAGCAACTGCATTTTTGTTTAAATTTTTTTATAGTCTCATGTTTGATTATTTAAAGGATATTGAAATTAGTTTAAATCAACATGGTCAACCATTTCACATGCAAAATTTACCGGTGAATCGAATGCTACCATTAGAATTTGCGAAAAAATTACTCTTCAGTTTTCAGCGATATGCGAAGTCACAAATTTTTTTTGTTTTGCAATTTTTGTTTTTACTGCATCCAACAAAGTAGACGCAGATGATATAGTAAAACGGGAATAAATTAGGGTTTAGTAAATTTTATGTAGACAATAAAAAAATAGGTTGCAATCGAATAAGTTTTGGGTAAAAAATTCTGTTTGAATCAGGAAAAAATTTTAATTATTGGTAATAACTCATAAACTTTTTTATTGTATTATTTATTAACTCTTAATATTGTTTTATTTGTTTTTGGATGGTAGGGGTAAATTTTTTAGTGCAAGTTAATGGTTTTCCAATCTGATTTAAACCCATTTTTAATATCCTTTATATAACACAGTGCAACACGAAAAAAAAATAACCATATGCGGACACCACTACGTGATAAAAGACCAAAAAAAAAGACCCCTGTCTCCCAGTTTTGCCCAAAGTCCTCCAGGTTTTTTTTATGGCCCCCCAAAGAAGTGGGGCCTCGGTGTCATTTTTGGAAAAAAGTGATCATTTTCTCAAGCTCATATCTTGCAAACCGTTCGGAATTTTGATTTACTCTCTGAGGCAAAGTTGTAGCTCTTGTCATAAAGAACAAAAATTGTTGACATATAACACAGAAAAAACATCCTCTTCAAGGTCAAAATCGCAAAAAACTTTAAAAAATGGCCCAAAAAGCGTTTTTTTTTTAATTTTCCGCTTTTACGAACAAATTTACTTTATGAAAAATGCGCCAATTTTCTTTGGCCTGGTAGGGCTTACAGCGCTGAGTAAAACCCCAAAGTTTTTTTAAGGAGGCCGATTCAACTTCTTGAGATATAGGTCTTTAGAGCTTGAGTATATAATCGCATATATCTCACCCATTTCTTATCCGATCTGGTTGAGATGGGTATCATTGGGGAGAAGACCTTTGAAAACGCTATAAATCTGTATATAAATATGTTAATTTTTATTAACTCATTGGGGCAAATTAAAAAAAAAACAGATTTTTTTAATCTCACTTTTTTAATAAAAATGTGGTTTTCTCAAAAAACAGCCCTACTAAACTTATTTCTTCCTAGACTCGGTAAAAGACAACACTTCAAGCTTTTTTTTAAGGCAGAATACTCCGCATTAACCTTTCTAAGACCGGAGATAGTGAGGTTTTTCTAACAAAAGTACTTTCTGGGAGCCAAAATTTCGCTTAAAAAAAATTGAAGTATAAGAAAATAAGCGATTTCTTAAAAAAAATGTTGATTTCAAAACTTTCAACGTAAATAATTGTCAGTCAGGAGGCCGAGTGTGTGAGTGCACTTCACTAATAGTAAGTGCATTCTAATAAAAATTCTCAAGCTGGTGGGTGAGTTCCCGTGCCCAAACTATCAAACAACTACCTGGACGCAAACATCTGCATTGAATTCACATAAAAACAACCCAAAATATAAAAAAAATACCTGGAAACACATTGTAGCTTTTGTCATAAAGATGAAATTGTGAACATATAAAATCAAAAAAACTTGTATCAAAAAACTACCTGGAAGCAAACATCTGCATTGAATTCACATTGCAGCTCTTGTCATGTTTAAAGTCTTGTATGTTTAATTAACGCTCAAAAATGAAATATGCCTGGCCAGAACCATGTGTTTGTCCAAGGGTTAACACCGTTTAGGTATCACGCGACCACGCACCGACCGCAGCAGCACAGGCAATGCAGTAAGCTCAGCACACGTAACAAGGGACGCAGCACACAATATAAAAGCGACACGACGCTCACATCGAGGCATTACACAGCGCGACGTCAACGAGAGCTCAGCGGTGAAAGTGAAAAAGTGAAAGTAAAAAAAGTGAAAGTGCTACAGCATAATTCGCTCACAACATTGGCAACTAACAGTTTCAATATGCAGTGTGAAAATACTGATTTATTTTGAACATACCACCAGTTGATTTTCCATATAAAGATTGATTTTTAAACAAAAATCCAGGATGAGAACTTTTGTTTTGGGGTATGATTTTTGGTGTTGATTTCTGATTTTCACACGAAAATCCTTTTTTTTCGCAGTTTGGCCCAAATTTCGGTACCAAGGACGATAGACCCGGGCTTGAGCATACCACCAATCGATTTTCCAAATAAAGATTGATTTTTGAGCAAAAATTCAGGACGAGAACTTTTGTTTTGGGGTAAGTTTTGGGGTGTGGATATCTGATTTTCATATAAAAATCACATTTTTTCGCAATTCGGCTAAGATTTCGGTACCAAGGACGATAGACCGGAGCTTTTGAATACCTCCAGTCGATTTTCTGCATAATTGTTGATTTTTAGGCAAAAATTCAGGATGAGAACTTTTCATCTTCTATCCTTTTCTTTTGGTTTTTACTGAAAAAAACAAATTTTGCTGAATCGAGTATTTCACTTCTAGGTCGTTTTACGGTATGAAGGACGATTGATAGCAATTTGTAGAAGAAGACACAAAATCATCCTTTTGGCATCAGCTATCACATGCCAAAAATCCAGGATGAGAACTTTCGTTTTGGGGTCAGTTTCGGGGTTTGGAATTCTGATTTTCATACAAGAATACCATTTTTTTTGCACTTTGGTCTGAATTTCGGTACTAAGGACGATAGACCCGGGCTTGAACATACCACCAGTTGATTTTCCATATAAAGATTGATTTGTAAACAAAAGTCCAGGATGAGAACTTCTGTTTTGGGGTATGATTTTTGGTGTTGATTTCTGATTTTCATACGAAAATCCTTTTTTTTTCGCAGTTTGGCCCAAATTTCGGTACCAAGGACGATAGACCCGGGCTTGAGCATACCACCAATCGATTTTCCAAATAAAGATTGATTTTTGAGCAAAAATTCAGGATGAGAACTTTTGTTTTGGGGTAAGTTTTGGGGTGTGGAAATCTGATTTTCATATAAAAATCACATTTTTTCGCAATTCGGCTAAGATTTCGGTACCAAGGACGATAGACCGGAGCTTTTTAATACCTCCAGTCGATTTTCTGCATAATTCTTGATTTTTAGGCAAAAATTCAGGATGAGAACTTTTCATCTTCTATTCTTTTCTTTTGGTTTTTACTGAAAAAAACAAATTTTGCTGAATCGAGTATTTCACTTCTAGGTCGTTTTACGGTATGAAGGACGATTGATAGCAATTTGGGGAAGAAGACACAAAATCATCCTTTTGGCATCAGCTATCACATGCCAAAAATCCAGGATGAGAACTTTCGTTTTGGGGTCAGTTTCGGGGTTTGGAATTCTGATTTTCATACAAGAATACCATTTTTTTTGCACTTTGGTCTGAATTTCGGTACCAAGGACGATAGACCCGGGCTTGAACATACCACCAGTCGATTTTTCATATAAAGATTGATTTTTAAACAAAAATCCAGGATGAGAACTTTTGTTTTGGGGTATGATTTTTGGTGTTGATTTCTGATTTTCATACGAAAATCCCTTTTTTTCGCAGTTTGGCCCAAAATTCGGTACCAAGGACGATAGACCCGGGCTTGAGCACACCACCAGTCGATTTTCCAAATAAAGATTGATTTTTGAACAAAAATTCAGGATGAGAACTTTTGTTTTGGGGTAAGTTTTGGGGTGTGGAAATCTGATTTTCATATAAAAATCACATTTTTTCGCAATTCGGCTAAGATTTCGGTACCAAGGACGATAGACCGGAGCTTTTTAATACCTCCAGTCGATTTTCTGCATAATTGTTGATTTTTAGGCAAAAATTCAGGATGAGAACTTTTCATCTTCAATTCTTTTCTTTTGGTTTTTACTGAAAAAAACAAATTTTGCTGAACCGAGTATTTCACTTCTAGGTCGTTTTACGGTATGAAGGACGATTGATAGCAATTTGGGGAAGAAGACACAAGATCATCCTTTTGGCATCAGCTATCACATGCCAAAAATCCAGGATGAGAACTTTCGTTTTGGGGTCAGTTTCGGGGTTTGGAATTCCGATTTTCATACAAGAATACCATTTTTTTTGCACTTCGGTCTGAACTTCGGTACCAAGGACGATAGACCCGGGCTTGAGCATACCACCAGTCGATTTTCCCAATAAATATTGATTTTTGAGCAAAAATTCAGGATGAGAACTTTTGTTTTGGGGTAAGTTTTGGGGTGTGGAAATTTGATTTTCATATAAAAATCACATTTTTTCGCAATTCGGCTAAGATTTCGGTATCAAGGACGATAGACCGGAGCTTTTGAATACCTTTAGTCGATTTTCTGCATAATTGTTGATTTTTGGCAAAAATTCAGGATGAAAAATTATCATCTTCTATCCTCTTAGTCGATTTTATTGTAAAAATTTGGAAAGTGTTATAACTTTTGGCCATTTTACGGTATGAAGGATATTTGATTGAAGAATTTGGCGATGAATGATAATTTTAATTGTTTATTTTTGGAAATATCCTCATAACAACTATCTATGCACTTTCAAAGCACAGCAGTTTTATATTTTCTTATATTATGCTGCGTGTTAAGTTTTTTATCATGAAACGTACATATTTATATAAATTCATTTATATATTTTAAGGATTATTGTAAATATCTATTAAAAGAACATTATTTTGTTGTTTTTTTCCATTTTTAACATTTGCGGCGAATTGAAGCTTTTTGGATTGCATTTTACGGCGAATTCAAAAGTTGGGCTGAGTTAAAAATTTGGGATGAAGATTTTGGGCTAACTTCACACCGGTGCCACACTACCAGTGCTTGCAACTGAAAATTTTGTATCACCAAGGCCGCCAACTACAGATCGTAGTACAGGAATGACTAGAGCAAGTGGTGTTACTTATGAAGATCTATTATGATACCGATTATGAGCCCCAACAGGGAAGAGATGGACCATAACTAATAACACAAATGGAAATGGATTTCATTGTGGCCATATTGGGACTATTGCAGCGACTTGCCATATTTTTGACAGCGTTTTTAAAGCAAAGATGGTAATGTGAACTCTACGGCGTACCGCAAACGGCAAGCTGAATTTCAGAGCCTCTACACTCTAAATGATGACAATTCGTTTGCTTACTGCAACGATGTAAAAGCTTTGGTGGTAAAAATGGGAATGAACTACATCGCTAGTGAGTAGAGATTATTTATTGATGGTTCTGTTTCAAGCTTAAAAGCAGTGTTGTTGCATGTGTCGAACCGAAAACCTTCCATTCCGCTAGCAATGGGTATTAACATGAAAGAAAGCTATGAAACATTGAAAGATATAATGGAAAAAATCAAATACTACGAAAATACATGGAAGATTTGCTGTGATTTGAAGGTCATCAACATTTTGCAAGGGATCATCGATAAGGGCGGCTTTCCAAAATTCTTTTGTTTTCTTTGTAATTTGGATTCGCGCTCACCTCTGAATCAATACCAATGTAATTCGTGGAGACCAAGAGGAAGTGTGGAGGAACAAATGAACAACATAAACTGAGGAATGCACCTTTAATAGACAATACTCAAGACATCTTGCTGCCACCGCTCCACATAAAATTGGGAATTGTTAAAAAATTCATCCAAGTGGCCGTTGTAAATTGGCCAAACGCATTCGACTATTTCAAAAGCGTTTTCCCAAAGCGTAGCGATGACAAAATTAAAAAAAAGTATTGTAGTAAATTTAAAACGAATTTTTGTTCACCTCATTGTACTATTTTCACTTTGTTAATGTTTTCTTTTCTGTTTTTATTTTTTGTCTTCATTTAACAGGCGTACTTAATGTCCCTGACATTAAAAAGCTATTCAAGAGCAACTTTGAATCATGCATGGATTTACCTTCAGCGTGTATGCACCAGAGTCTTGGAGGGGATCGAGACGCGGAACCGGAAGCAAGGGAATGGGTGAAAGAAATGCAGTATTATTTTGAGAAAATCGGCCCATCGATGACATTAAAGATGCATTTTTTTCATTTTCATTTTGACGATTTTATCAAACAACTCCCTACCGAATCCGATGAGCAAGGAGAACGGTTTCACCAAACCACAATGCCCATGGAAAAACGTTACAAAGGCAAAAAACTCGACGCATTGCTTGCAGAGGTAATATCAATTTTATTGATGCATTGTTTTGCGTTTCTTTTTTATTTCTTTTCTAATTCATTTCAGGTATGTTGGTGGAGTTACAAGATCACCCTGTATGATGTTAATGAAGTATCTGAAGAAGAAAAAGCTGATGATGGAGGGCAGTCTGGAAGTAACGTGCCTGTGGACACCATAATTTCTGAATCAGAGTCAGATTCGGACGATTCGGACGACGATTTGGATCCACAACTTAAGAGAGTGCGATTTGCAAGTCCAGGGCCATCAACATTATAAACATAATACGAATATTTTTTTTTATAATTTTTGTAATAGATAGCATAGTACTGTAGTGCCATCCCTGCTGAGACTACTAATCCTTACAACACTGAATCATTATTACTAAATATCCATGCTACTACTCTTTGTTACAACCCTAACTCGAAATGTCAACCCATACCACCTAAGAACTAAGATTAATAAAATCAGTAATAGTATAACAATGAAACCTGCAATATGCCTTTTCACTTACGGGAGAAAGCTTTATAGTATCTCAATGTTGAAGTAAAGAAAAAACAAATGAAATTAAAAAATTTTCGGGAAATTCTTCACTTTTGCGGCTACCTAAGCGCTACCTAAACGGTGTTAAGAATCATTCCTAGGAAGTTCATATGTTCTAGAAAGTTGTTTATTGAGATCTTAGGTTTATTTGTAGTTGATTGTTTCCTTGAATTTTTAACTTTAACAACAAAGCCGCGGGAGTCGATGGTCTACCCGCTGAGCTATTTAAGAACGAAGGCGAGTCTCTGTTTAAATGCATTCACGAGCTTTTATGCAAAATATGGTCGAAAGAATGCATTTCAATGACTGGAACCTTGCTGTAATCTGCCCAATCCACAAGAAAGACGATCCCACAATTTGTGCCAACCACCGTGGGATAAGCCTTCTAAATATAGCATGTTAGGTCTTGTAAAGAGAGTTGTGTGAAATACTGTAGCCCATCGTAAGCCAACTGGTTAAACCTTATCAGTATGACTTCAGACCTGAAAAATCTATTAACGACCAGTTATTTAAGCCACTATAAATCTTGGAAAAGGCCCTAGAGAAACAAATCGACATACACTATTTTTTTTGTGGATTACAAAGCCGAATTCAACAGTCCAAAAAGGAATCACCTATACTCCACCATGTCTATTTCTGATTACTCCACCAACGATATCAGTAGTGAGATAAAATGAAGGATAACTTTTGGAAACAGGTGTTACTTTGGGCTCAGTAGGTAATTGAGAGCAGATCCCTCTCTCGACGAACAAAAGTCACGCTCTAGAAGTCACTAATCATACCCGTCCTGTTATATGCTGCACGAATCTGGTTAGGTTAGATTAAGTTAGGTTAGAATGGTTAAGACGGCTATCCGTCTCCTGCACTTAGGCCAATATACGCTCCTTCTGATACTATATAATCTCATTTAACTTGGTGTTAAGAGTCCTGAATTTTCTTTGGATCTATCTTAGAGATTGAGGCAAGGGAGTGAAAGAGGGGTCGACTCTTTCAGAGATTGAACGGGGCAGTGGCAGAGAAATTGTTGTACGGTTTCCTTCTCCTCAGCCTCTCTGCAGCTTCTGAAAAAGTCGTTGGCTTCACAGTCTAGACGAAGTGCGTGCGCTCCTATAAGGCAGTGTCTGGTGAGTGTATTTTGTATTTCTATTTAGTTTAAACATGTTGACATTGAAGACTAGTCTTTTACATGCCGCTTTAAGAGTACCCCTACCAGAACAGATAAATTTGGTCTTCCGAGTCCCAGTAGGGAGGAGTTGCGTTTGTTGTCGTAGGAAGGCCAGGTAATTCTGGCTGTGGAGCAGGTGACAGGTTATTCCACCGCTCATTGGACTGGAGCAGTGTGTTTCACCTGCATTGGAGTTTAAAGGTGGCTTAGGGTAAACCTACCCCATCCTTTCTGGAAGGATAGCGGAGGTGGTACCCTTTTTAGCCAGTTCGTCAGCTTTGCAATTGCATTCTATGTCACGGCCCCCAGGCACACATACAAGGTGGATCCTAAATTCCTCAACCATCTCGTTGCGAGATTTGCGGCATGCAGCAAGAGATTTCGAATTTTGGGTATAGGAGCATAATGCTTTTAGCTTCGCTTGACTGTCTCAAAGATATATACAGCTTTTCCTGAGGTGCTCAGCTGGTTGAGGTGCTGTGCTACTTCCTTGATGGCAAAGGCCTCCAATTGGTAAACGCTGCAGAGATCGGGAAGTCGAAGGGAGATCTCGATCCCCAGGCCCGGGGAAAATACTCCCTCGCCCTTCGAGCTTAGAGCAGTTGGAAAATATGTTTATGGTTTCCTCCATATAGTGAGGCCTACTTCCCCATTCCTGCCGTGTGGGAATGCACACATTGTATTTTTTGACAAAGATTGCCTCCGGTGTACAGTAGTCTGTATTGGAAGGGATAGTGGCCGAGGCCAGTATTGGAAGGGATAGTGGCCGAGGCCAGTATTTCCATGTACGTTACCATCCCGAACCAGAATCCAGACTCCCTTAGCCACAGAGCTTTGATAGTAGCACCTTCGATGGCAATTAGGGCCTAAGGGAGGTAAGTGCAGGATGACGTTTAACGCATTCGTAGGAGTAGACCTAAAAGCTCCTGTTATGCATAGTAGACATCTGCACGAATACATCCGAACGCTTCTTCAATACATTTGCTTGAAACACGTATACATACACTCTAACATTGTCAGCAACCAACTACGAGTGAGTATACTACAAAACAAAAGTAAAACATTCAAGTACTGTACTCAAAACGGAAATGTTTTCAATATGAAATTTCCTCGCGTGCTTGTGCTCGTATACCAAGTACATGTATATAAGTTAGATTAAATAAAATAATGTGAAAACAATTCATACAAACCTTAAAACGAATAAAATTTAATTTTTCAAACTTCAATACTTTTAAAATAAAGTGAATAGAATAAATTAAAAATAAAGTTGACATGATTTTTTAGACATGATTTTTTAACTTGGTCTTCATATCTATTTCGAGCTGTACAGCAAAATCTACTTGGTGTACTTGCTATGTTTTGAAAAGACAAAGTAATCTGCATGAAAAATAGCTATGCAACCAACCCAAAGTGGTGTACACACTCTGTTAAGAACCAACCGGATGTTGTACACTACTCGCTTCAGCCTGTGTAAGATTTGAAAGTACTGTGCACAAGTTTGAAAGATACTATAAAATGTGGTACAGTACGAAAGTGAGCACTTTGCTGCAGGCAAAACAAACGTATTCACGCAGATGTCTAATGCATAGTTCTGCACTTTGTACTTTGAGAAGCTTGTTGAGTACGGAGGACTTACGAGTGGCCAACCACCAGACAATTACTCCATGGAGTATAATTGGTGGGACGATAGCAGTGATAGCCGACTATGATGGGAGAAAATCCCCATTTTTTGCCTATTGACTTCTTACATGCAAAGAGCGCTATGTTCTCCTTCTTGATGTGTTCCTCAGTGTTCTCGCTCCATCAAAGTTTCCTGTCTAGGATTACTCCCAGAAACTTGGCATTGTTGCTGAAGTTAAGACTGACGTTGTGAAGATTCGGAGGAGTAAATATAAAGATTTTGTATCTCCTAGTAAAGAGAACCAGTTCCGTCTTTGCCGGGTTCACGCTGAGCCCGCAGGTTACAGGCCTGCTGGATAGCGACTAAAACACGGTCTCCATTATGTTGCAGAGTGTTTGCGGAAATTTACTACGCATGATGATAGAGACGTCATCCACGTACTCTATCACCTGGTAGCCATCCTCTTCCATGCGTCGTAGCATCTGGTTGATCGTTACGACCCATAGGAGTGGAGAGGGTTCCCTTCTAGCCGGAACCGAGGAGCCACCTAGCACCGATCTGGTAAGCAATTGACCGATGATCGAAACTAGGGATGCCTCGACTCACAGATCCGTCAATGCCAGGGTGATGGCGCTCAGAATGACAATATTGAAGACACCCTCTATGTCCAGGAATAGCACTAGCGTTACTCTTTAACCCTAGAAAGATAATCTGCGTAAAATTTACGCATGCGTTTTCCGCAAAGTATGTTGTATTTATAGACGAGGTTTGAAGTTTTTTTTTTGTTTTTTTATATAAATAAATAAACATAAGTACATAAATTGAGGAATTTATTATTTCATTATTTCAAATTTATAAAAACGTTATGTTTATTCAAATACCTAAATGAAACTGAAAAATAAAAAAATAATAAATAAAAGTTAAGAAAAAAAACGAAATGGTCATTTGAGCCCTAGAAAGAACTTTGACCGAGCTTCTTATGATCAATTGGGTTGTGTGTGTTGTGAAATGTTTGAACACAAATGATCGAGAGCTGGGCCTACATGTTTTATGCCGACACCGAACGGCTTTCATGCCATGAAAGCTTATGTTCTCAAGAAGCTTTTCATGGCAGTTTTTACTATCTGAGGTTTGCCATTGTCTGCAGAGGTGACGGTCGAACAGAAAAATTAATTCAAAATATAAAACCTTCTGTGTCACGTGGGATTCGAACCAGGGTTGTCTGGCATATGGGCCACACACTCTACCCACTGCGCCACGGCCACCACAAAATTGACGTTACAGCTAGTTAAAATGCATCCGACAATTTTACGCATTATTATCTTTAACGTACATCACAATATGATTATCTTTCTAGGGTTAACTGAGAGTGACCTTTCAATAGTCGAGACTAAGGAATGGAGGGCAGTGTCTGAATTTATCCTTGCTGTACGCATGTTGAGCACTTAAAAGTTTCGAAGGGTGAATGGTTTGTCCAGATAGACTTCAATAAATTTTTCCAGAGTTTTTAACATGAAAGAAAATAGGCTGATCAGCCTGAAGTCTTTTGGGCTGGCATGAGAGGCTTTGCCTGCCTTAGGTATGAAAACGACCTTAGCCTCTCTCCAACCGATGGGAGTGTGGTTTAGTTGTAGGCAACTAGAGAAGCTGCGCCGCCAAATATCCGTGGGGAATTTGGATAGAATCTTTCGTAGTCCAGATGCCTCCGACGTTGATTCTATATTGTTGCAGAAAGCTGCCCACGAAGTTCGTTTGCTTCCCTTTCTAATAAGCGCTTTACAAGTACTAAGTTTAGACTTGAAGCTATTCCAGGAAGCCTCACTGTTGGTGCGTTTGGCGGTGTTGAATTCCTTCCGCCACTCCCTACGAAGTACCAACAGTTCACGGGACTACCAAGGTGGTTTATCTGATTCTGTGTGCGTTCTGCTAGGACAGGCCTTTTTCAGTGCGTCGGAGCGTTGTTTAGTGAAGTGGTTGACTACGTCATCTAGCTGCTCTCGGTTTAAAAGATTACAGGTTTGTTTGGAAGCTAGGTTTTAGCAATTAATCAAGTGAAATAACCCCAGTTTGTTTTCTTAATGTTTGTGATTTTACAGTTGAGGGAAGTGTAATATCTAAGACCTCTTTACGGTTTTTGGTTATAAAGGTTCTGTCGTTACCTTTATTGCATATAGTTAGATTAGTGTTAAGAAGGTAGTTAAAAAGCGACTCACCTCGTGTGTTGGTATTGTTACTGACCCATTGGATGTGGTGTTCGTTGGCGTCTCCTCCCATAATGAGAGTTATGGCTGGGTCGGTGTTCCTTACCATATCCTGGAAGACTGACAGTGGTAGAAGGCCCTGGTCGTCATGGGCCAGTCTGTATTTTGTGTGCCCTAGCTCCAGGCTGGCCGTTGTGAAGTCTCCTCCGCTAAACTGAGGGAGAATAAGTAAAATGCGCTTTCGCTAAGATACAGGTGCTAGGTTTACCCTTACCAGTGGTGTGTACAAGCTTAAATTTTGGAGTCCGCAGACCACAGATCCTATCACTAGTGATCCATGATTCATGGACTAGGGCAATGACGACTTCACCCGATGTGAGGCGAAGTAAGAGGGCAGAGAAGCTACTTTACTGTTTATTTGTATCACCTGCACTATTGAGTGGCTCCTTCTGCTCTACTATCGTGACCTCAAACACTTCTTCTTCGTCTGAGCTGAGAAGATGTTGATCCTCGTAGTCTTAGGAGCGAAGTCTCATAGAACCTAGTGATTCAGAGCCGGAAGATACGTCATCATCATCAACACGAATCTGTACGCTGAGCAGTTATGATAAGACTTATATAAGACTAATGATAAGACTGCGAGTTTTCGAGAGGAAGATCCTGTGTAAGATCTACCGACCAATCTGTGTCAATGACGAGTATCTAATACGATTGAACGATGAGCTGTATGAGCTCTACACCGACATCGAGCTGGCTAAGTCATGTTTAGCGGATAAAAGGCGACGCTACAGCGAAGAAAATATTCGATTCGGTACCCAGCGACGGTCAACACAGAAGAGGACGACCGCATCTCCATTGGAAGGAGTTTTGACGAAACTTTGGAGATTCCAACTGGCGCCAGCAAGCTCAAAATGGAAATGGCTGGCGTAAATTTTTGAACCAGTCCAAAACCGACTTACGGTTATAAGCGCCACCGAAGTAAAGTAAGTTCAATATATTGATTGTTCCCTAACTTGAATACAACTAATTTATTAAGGAGTTTAAAAGTAATAGCTTGATTGCACTGCATTTGCCTGGAAAATCGCAATCGGCTATTGTTCATGAACTTGGACAATTGAAAATGAACAAAATGTTTCTCTACCGTAACATATCACGTTAAAACGGTACATGCATTTTCTAGCACGCTGGTGGTAGTAAAAAAGTTGCTGCTTTTCCCGCAATGGTACAAAAAGTAAAGAAGAGAATTCGACGTAAAGCTCTACAGAGCGCACAAAAATTGGCAAAAGAGCAGGAAATTTCGAATTCCAGCATTCAGCGCATACATCAAAAAGTGCGTGATCTCTCTGGTAAGCAGAAGGAAGAACCAGCGTCTAAAAAGAACGTAGGAGTTGAAGCACTTGACCCGAGTTTCCAAACATTGACCGTAAGATAATTTTAACTCAATATTGGCGACTCGATTGACGAAGCATGCCTGTCATGGTTTTGGACTGCAGTGTCAGTCAAAAGTATCTCTCCATTGGTGTTACTTGATTGAGGGGTCAAGAGCAATGCAATCGACTGCAAGTGCTAGAAGTTGCGGCTTAAGTCTACTTTAATGAACCCGCTGAACTTTAAGGGGTTGCTTGGGCTGCACGGAGGGATAGTGGCCTTTTTTTCAATGCCATTATAATCTACGAAAAAAATGCTGCCTTGTACGGATAAGACATTTATAATTCTGCCATGCCTTGTACCAAACAACTCTCTGAAATTTAAGCGGATTCATTAAAATAGACTTATTCCGAAGTTGCATTGAAGTCCTGGGCACAACAATTAAATTTGACACGATTTACATTCATGCAGAGCTCTGTATCATCACATAAAGCTCATGTGAGCCAAGAAAGGCTTAAAAATAATGTTCCGCACTTCAAATTCCACTCAGTGGCTCTCGTATTCACCAGATGTAAGTCCGATAAATTTGTGCGTTTGGAATATTTTCGACGCAAGAGTCAACACTAAAAAATACGAAAGATTGCTCGCTCTAAAGCACCACTTTAACGGGAATGGATCACAATCTTACCTGCGGTCAGCAACTCGTTCATGGACCATCCCAATGCCATTTCATGTGTCATGGCATATCATATTTCTGTCAAATTCCATATGTCCGTGCTGTCATACGTCATGTCAAATGTCATGTCATATCATGTCATGTCACGCCGTAGTGTTTTTGATCAATTTCCAATTTCAATTCTACCAAATTTACATTTATTAGTGGCCAAACTCATTATTTGATAAACACAAAAGGCATTTTAATGTGGTGATTTTTCAAACCCATCTGTTCTCTGTCCCATGGCGATACCCTTTTTTAACTTTTTGTGTTATTCACATCAAAAATCGGAGAAATACAAAAATTATATCCAAATATAATCAGCCCAATTATGAAACATTTTCTCCCGGGAGTTGTAAAAGGGAGTTTCTGTTTTTAAGACAACAGATAAAGACATCTCATTTATTTTGTTTTACACTCATGAATATTGACGGTTGATCAACAAATTTGCATTAAAAATTTCCAAAAAGATTTTAAACTTTATCTTAAAAACGTAAACTCAATTTTACAACTCCCAGGAGAAAATGTTTCATAATTGCGCTGAATATATAGCTGTGGTGTTCCCAACAACACACATAAACTAACATGCCAAACACATATAATAATAAAACACTTAACACAAAACTACTTTACTTAAATTTAATTTTAAGTATAAATACTTCATTTTTAAGTGATGAAAAATTTGTAAAATTATATTTAGTTTATGAAAAATATTTAAATGAAAATGTTGTGTTTAAAAATTGCAACATAAAATAAAATGTATAAAAAACATATAGTTTGTTCTACATCGAAAACTGGCGATCCTGCAAGCCGAACCTCCACGCAGTAGACACGGTCACTGCTTAAAAAAACTGAAAAAAAGAGGAGCAAACATTGACTAGCGTCATCTCAAAAGGATAATAAAGGAGGTAGCAACTCCTGCATCATTCAACAACCTCAGTCGCCGCCACATTGTTTTCAACAACACATTCAATGCGACGCCATTTTAGGTGCTAAGCTAACGCACCTCAACATACATTGCCGCCTCCTGCACTGCCACGTGAAGAAACCAACCATAAACGTTTCCCCACCCGCTTCAGTATCACCGTCACAGCAGCCGCAGCTCACAAGCTCTCGCCTACTCTTCGCACGCTAAACGCTAACACCACCAACTAAAACAAAACCAATGTGCATTAAAGCGACCACAAAAAGCAACAATGACAACTACAATTATACCAACAACAACAACAACATTAGCAGCAGCAGCAGCAACAATAACTATTTGAAAAAGAAATTTTATTAAATTTTTGTAAAATTTTTGATAGTTCCTGTAAAAAATTTCTTGATTGCCATATTTTATAAAATTTTTTCCACAGGTTGCCTTATTATTTTAGCTTTTCAAGAGGCACACTTTTAGCGTATTTCAACAAATATTGTACAATCGGGTCGTAAGAAACCAATTGTAACATATTCGTAGGCACTACACTGCACTAGGGAATGAAATCACTCCATCCCACATGCACTCCTCATACCAATAGTAGTGATAATGAAACCCTTATAGGTTTGGTAATGAATCCTTTCCCTATTCTCCTCGAAATTCACGCTACCGCAATAAAATTGCCACCTTTTTGGACTAACTGCCCCGAAGCATGGTTCGCACACACTGAAATTCAGTTCCAAGCTAAAGCAATCACAGTGGATAGAACCAAATATGAATATCTAGTAACCGCATTACCGCAAGAAGTAATTGTTACAGTATTGGATTTCATCCAAAATCCACGGTACACAAATCTATATCGTCACCTAAAATGCAAAATGACATAACATGACTTTTGATAAGTTTATAGGAGAAGCAAAAAACGATACTAAATTGAAACTACTTAAGATATTGAAACAAAACTTTCATGTCTGGATTAATATGACACTTAAAATATATTTAAGATAAAAAAAAACACAGGTGCGTCGTTGGACACACGAGAGAAGCGAAGCTTTTTCAGTTTCATAGATATGATAATTTAATGGTTTTTTTTTAACAACTTTGAATTTAAAAAGTTAAAACATTAAATATATTAAAAAAACACACGTTAATATTCACACCAGAACATATTATTATATTATTTATCTTATTGCATGTTACTGTCGTTGTTATTTCAACGCACTTGTGAGCAATTGTTAATTTTTCCTTCGTAATATGCAAAAACAAAAGCATGTACCAACAACAGCATAAACGCATTCACATAAAAAAAGAATATCACTTTGTCCACCGTGAGGATCGATCCCACGACCTACTGATTAACAACCCTAAGCTCTTTCCACTCATCCAAACATCTCTGTTTAGTTATGTTGATTTAATATTAAATATATAACTGCAGCGATGTTAACAGATGGCACTAACAAACTGAGGATGATGACCAGTGTTGTCACTTGCAAATTTTAAATAGTGGTAGGTTGAGTCTAAAATGAGTGGTGAATTTTAAAAAACTTTGGAATATATTTTTCTTCTTAAGGAAAAATTCGACTGAAGTCCTACAGCAAAACAAATCATAAAGAGTATACCATAAAGCAAGTTTTTTACGCTGAATTAGTTTTATTGCAAATAATTTTCATATAATGTTCTTAAAACAGTAAAAAATAAATAAAATATTTAATGTAATAATAAATAAAATATATATGCAATAAAATTTCAAAAATTTTAATTATAATGCAATAATTTTTGTATAAATATATCAAAAAGTGATATATTTTGGAAAAGTGCAAATAGTGGGTGATAAAAGTGGTAAAAACCAAAAAAGAGCCAGATTTACCACAATTGTGGAAAAGTGGCAACTCTGATGATTCTTGTAGCAAGTGATTTAGCAGCTACCCAAACCATAAACATCTATTAATCAACTCTTGTAGCAAGTGGCTAAGCAGCTACCCAAACCACACAAACACATTAATAGATTATTGAATGTGCTGCAACATAGCTGCAGTTGCACTTAATACTGAATCAAAGATTCGGGATGACAAAGGTGTTTAGCTCACTGGATGGAGTATAGAACTCCCAAGCAAGAGTTTGCGGGTTCGAGTCCCCACCGGCAGGCGAAGAAAAGCGTTTTTTTATAATTTTTTATATTAAATTGTATTGTTGTAAATAACACAGAAACAAAGAAAACATATAAAATTTTAAGAAAAAATCTGTCGAAAATTTTTCAGATTTCACTCCAAGCAAATCACAGAACGGGGAGTAAAAAGCTTCGCTTCAAAAAAAACTATTTAATTTTTTAGCATAAGTAACGATGATACGTTATTTTGAATCTTGATTATATCCAGGTTTTTTTGCATTGTAGGTGACGATATGAAGGACTTAAAAGAACACTTATTGATAGACTTTCTTTGAGCGAAAATAAACGTCTTGACAAAATCCTTTCGGATTACGAGATGGGTGACCAAAAACCATATCAGTTCTTTCCTTCACTACTTTTACTAGCTTGTTCCTCAGTCAGTAGCGAACTAATCTATAAGCTGGTTAAGAAAACAGCCAAAGTCTTAATATTGCTTTGACCGGGTCAAGTCATAAAGAACTAGAAGTTCTTCTAAAGCTTGCAGAAAATATATGGGAAGTTAAAGCTGGAGGTGGAATCTCCGCTATAAACAAAAAACACTCAACATCAAAACGCAACCCTTTGCTAAAACGACAACTAAAATTTTAGAAAATTTCAACAAGTTGACACTCGTGGTGCAAGAACTCAGAAAAGAACAACACAATCGTTGTCGTTCAAAGAACTCAAATTTTTGAAATTCTCTAGACTTCGAACACGGTATCGAAGTATGTCACGCCAACGACTGGGTATGTAAATACCATTACCAATTCGGTAGAGCGGCTAGGAAATGTGAACAGCTATGTTCATTCGTTCAAAACGACCTAACACCAAACAACATGACACATAATCCAAACTAACAAACTATGAAACTCCATCTTTGCAAAGGCAAAAAATGGAAGTTCAAGAACACTCACGCGCCGTTTATTCATATACGATAAGGACAGCAATACTAACTTTTAAATAGACAGTGGTGCAGAAGTTTCGGTTCTACCTGCCCACAAATTCAAAAATTATACAAAGAATTCAGACTTAATATTGACAGCAGCCAATGGAAGCACAATTTAGACTTTCGGAAAAAAATTACTTTGCGTAAATCTAAGACTCAGACGAGAATTTCCATTCAAGTTCATTTTGGCAGACATAACAAGACCTATTATAGCAACAGACTTCCTAACAAAGTACGGACTACTAATTGATTTAAAACACAAAAAACTTATAGACCCCTTGACAAAATTATCGGTTAATGCAATCTCAGCACACTCCGAAACACCAAAAATTATTTACACTAGACAACAAATATACTCGGTTACTAAAACAATTTCCCTCACTTCTCACAGAACCAGATTACACTACACCTGTCCGTACACTACAAAATCCGGAATTTGTAGACCGTCCTATTCAAAGACTTACTCTATGCTACTCTACTTCCTCTATGCTTCCTTTATGTCGCTATGGTTCCTTTATGCAAACGAGAACCAAACGACTGAAGACCTTGCGGTGATTACAGACGAGTGAACGCTATCACAGTACCCGACTGTTATCCATTACCACATATACATAACACTTTTGGTGTCAAGGGAGTGGACACTGTGAGGTGAAAGAGCCCGATTGCTTCAACCTCGATATTCACAGTTAAACTCCAAGTTTATTCTCATTATACGGCATAAATGTTTGTATGCTAGCACGCTTGTCTGATGACAAGTCCCTCGCAGTGGTGGCACCTGGGGGGAGCTGTGCTACCAACCGGCAGCATGGTGGCGGACGAGAGGGGGGAAACCCAAAAACCCCGAAGCATCTGACCCATAGTGAGCGGGTCACTGCTTTGCGTACCGTAGCGGTCAGCAGTATTCACACCTGTCTGCAGGTATAAACGGATAAGGGAAGCTCACCCCAAAAATAAACCTTTTACCAGGAATGTCGTCTAATAACGCAATTACTCCAGGTAGCAACCACAGTAGTAGAAATCCACCCGTGGACACTCTGACGGTCGAAGCAAGGATTCTGGAGGCCTCAAACAACATTTCTGCCCCAAAAACTGCTGCAGCGGTGGTGCACTCGGCCGCTGCACCAGCCAAAGCTGCGAGCAGCAAAGACCTCTCAACTGAGCTATTCGCCGATAACACGAAAAAGAAAAAGGTGAACACGGGTGCTTCACAAATCCACGCATCTGATTTTCGCGCATGACTCCAAGGCTTCTTCGAAAAGAGCAAGCGCACGCAGCAGTGATTCCCGGAAACCTCCGCTAAAAAGGACTCGAGTGCAACAGCTTGCTGTCCAAGAGGCTGCTCTAAAACCCTCTTATAGCAAAGTGGCTAGTTTGTCTCCTCTGCCAAAAACTCCGGCAAAGCGAATGGTTCAGCTTGGACAAAGGTCTCCAGAATGCCCAAGAAACGCCAAAACCGCCTCAGAAGCTACTTTAGGGATCACTAAAGAAGGTGAAGTACTTATTCAGCTAAAGCGCGCAACCACCCACTCAACTCAGGAACTGAAGAAAGAATTCGATATGGTTTTCAATGGCCAAACCAAAACGAGGACTCTCACGAAAGAAACGCAGGTCGAGATCAAGGACATTGACGAGGTTACAACACCGGAAGATGTCTGCAGCGCAGTACAAAAGCAGCTCAGCGACTTAAAGACGGCAAGACTGAAATCACGCCGCAAAGCCTATGCAGGCACGCAAGCGGTAATCATAAGCCTACCAGCACTGCAGGCGAGGAAGTTCATAGAGATTGGCAAACTCAGAGTTGGCTGTGTCATCAGAGAAAGTTACGCCAACCAGATGCTTTAAGTGTCTCAACTTTGAGCACACGGCGAAAACTTGCGACAACTCGAATCGAAGTAAGTGCTGTATGAAATGCGGCAAAGAGGGTGACAAGGCAAAAGAGTGTTCTGCGGAAGCAAGCTGTTTCATGTGCTTAGAAAGAAACTGTTCAGAAACAAATTACCGTGCCGGAAGCTGGAAATGTCCGTCCTTTACAGGAGCTAGAAAACCGAAGAAAAGATGAGGTGATTACAGTTGAACCTTAGCAATTGTCGCGCAGCGCAAAATCTTTTAGTGCAAACTGTTTGGGACCTAAGCACTGACATCAGGGGTCTGGGCATCAGGCATTTTTTTCAGAGCTGTTATATGGTCCCGCGGAAGGCATCCTCCCCTTATGAGGCAACATACACGTGCAAACGGTTTTGATCGTGGCGAAGTAATGGGTACACATATTGTAAGCTGTTACCTCGCACCAAGTCAATCCATAAAAGAGTTTGCTGTTACTGTCGACGAAATAGTTGACGAAGTTAGAGGAATCAGACCAGCTGGTTATAGCTGGTGACTTCAACACGTGGGCCGTAGACTGGGGAAGCCAGAGAACGAACCAAAGAGGGCTCATTATTCTGGAGGCTTTTGCTTCGTTCGATATTGTACTTTTAAACACAGTGGCAAGTAAGCGACGTCTACACGCATAGCGACCGCCAATCAATAGTGTACACATTGGGAAGGCAAACCAACCAAAGGAGCAGAGACCCCGATAGCGAACTATCATACAAGGTCAAAACGCTTAATGAAGGTATCTTCACAGCAATGATGGCTGACATAAACCTCATTGGCTCAGCGCAGAATATGGCTAGGCAAGCAACAGAACAGCTGAAAAGAGGTTACGACACAGCGATGATGTTGCAAAGACCAAGCAAGCACCACCACGGGCCTGTGTACTGGTGGTACACCGAAATCGCCGAAGCGCGCAGCCAATGCCACCAAACCAGAAGAAGGTACTACCGCACCAAAGTGACCGACAGGTTTGAAGAACTGTGCGAGGTCTATAGAGAGCAGGAAGCCACTTAAACACAAGATACGTTCGAGGATGCGCGAGTGCTTCTTGTAGTTTTGCGATGAAGCTGACGTAACCCCATGGAGTACCGCATAAAGACTGGTAATGAAAAAGATGAAGTCGTTTGGACGACCACCATCCACGTGCCCTCACATACTTAGCCGCATTGTAAGTGTGCTCTTTCCGCAGCAACCACTGATGCAGCCCGTTATTGATCATGACGACGTGCAACTCATTTCGATGGTAGCCGCACAAGTGGCCGCACAAAATCGCCAATGCTGTTCACAACGACAAGGCCTCACGTCCAGATAAAATCCTGAAAGGCGCGCTAAAAATTGTCATCGCAGCCCAAACACAAGCCTTGGTACAGCTGTATAGCGCTTGTCTCACAGAGGGCATACTCCCCACACAATGGAAGACGCAAAAGCTTGTGCTCATACCAAAAGGTAGCGGCTCTCTGGATCCCTCGTCCTACCGACCTATATGTCTGCTTGACACTATAGCCAAGATCTGTGAACTATTGCTGTACAACCGTCTTGAAGAAGCAATACAATCCAAAGGAGGACTCTAGAACCAACAGTTTGGGTTCCGGAAGTCACTCAACGTCCGACGCCATAAAACTGGTTAAAAGCATAGCAAGTAAGGCTATTGAAGGCACAAGTTGGAGGAGGGGGCAAAGCAATATTGCCTCGTGGCAACGCTGGATTTGCGAAATGCCATTAATTCCGCAAACTGGGATAAGATAATGAAAGCGCTCGCAAAATTTAAAATTCCACGCTACCTCTCTAAGATATTAGCGAACTACTTCGATGGAAGAATACTACGCTACGCAACAGGCGAGGGAATAATGGTGTATAACGTCTCCGGTGGTGTTCCGCTGGGGTCAGTCCTAGGGCCCCTGTTGTGGAACGTTATGTATGACGACGTCCTTGGACTCGCAGTTCCCACAGGCGTCAATATCGTCGGCTTTGCGGATGACCTAGTACCTTGAAGAAGTCGAGGCGCGCAGTAGTGTGGCGATTGGCATTATCAGGGATGGAAAATAGCGATTACTTTTTACTATTCAGACCAAAAGATCATGTATAAAAAGTTATTATATTTGTGATTATATTTGATTTCTCATTAGAGAAACTGATTCTGACTATAATCGAAAAAAAAGGGAAAAAATCATTTTTAAAGTTTGCCATTGCCAAACCATTTAATTTTCGAATACTTTTCTGAACTTATATTACCGATTTCTAATTCAAAATCTGTATCTTATGTCCTTTCCTATTTAAGTCAATATTTTTTTTGTATTCTTTTTATTCTGTACTTTTTAAGGAATTATGTAGATATTTAATATTTCGTAAAAAATAAAAGTTTTTAGTTAAAAATTAATTTCAGATGTGTTTATATTAAATTAACCGGCATTGAATGAAAAAATCATAAAAAAGTAGAATTTCGGTACCTTTACTCAATGGTGTATAACTTCATTATTATACCATGAATTTTCCTCAAAGGCAGTGTGTTTTTTTCTTCAAAGTACTATCTTTACGTAAAAAATGATAAACTTCGATTTTTTTTTTTGAGATTTCGATTTTTTTTTAGATTTTTGAAACATTATTCGACTTGATTTTTTTTAAAAAAAAAAAAAAAATTCGCCGAATTTCTTCTAATTCCGTCACATTTACTGAGCCAAATGACAAAGTTTGTTCTAAGCATTTGTAGGTAATTTAATTTTTTTGATTTAGTTTTTTTTTTAGTGCTTTTTATGACACTACTCCCTGGAAAAAGGGAACATTTTTTCAAAAAATCATATCTCAAAAACCTATCACAGAAAATTTTTTTATTGTGATATTCGTGTTTAGAAGGCCAAAGTCCATAAGAAAAAATTAGTGGCATGTGGATCACAGAAATTTTTTTGGATTTTGGAGCCTAGTATTATGTATACACGGTTAGAAATCCTGGAATATTTTTTAATACAAGCGAAGTATTACAAAGATATTTAATTCAAAAAGTATTACATTTAATACTATTCAATAGATTACAAAACTTTTTAAATTTTGTATTCAATTTTAATACAATTCAACTAACAATGATATTTTATACCCTTTGGAATAAGTTAGATATTATGGTGAATATTATATTTGAATTTTAAGCAATGCTGTACTATATTCAATACTTTCCGTCTTAATTTTTTAGATTGTAAAGATTCAAAAGTCCTATGATGCAGTTACTCTTTCTGTTAACAAAGCTTGATAATACAATTCTTGTGAAACACTTTTTTTTTGATTATGGGTCATAAGCAACGTTTACTACTTTCATTTCAATGATGACGTGAGTTCAAAACCTACTCACCTAATAGTTTGTGGGTGTCAAAACCTAATAGGAAGTGATTTAAAAATTATAAAAAGTTAAAAAAAAAAAATTGAGTGCTAACTTTTTAACATTTTAATATTAAAATTTAAACCAAAACGAATTCTAATACAAATTTTTATTAGGAATTAAATGTTATATTCGGTAAGTATTAAAATTTAATACAATTTTGGTGTGGTCATATATGAAAGCCCATTTGTGTTAAAATTTATTCCAAAATTTCTAACTGTGTATGATGTGAATAGTTAGTTATTTTAAGAATATCAAACCTTTTTCATGGTGTCTTAAAAAATAGAAATAAGGTTCTGAAGAGCTTTAATGTTTAAATGCTCTTCTACATACATATATACTTTCTACTATTTTAGAATATAACTTTAAAACAGTAGCAATTTTATCAATTTTATCATCTTTTATTGCTGTTTGGCTGTTTCTTTTGCATTTTTAGCCCGTATTTTCTCGGAACCTCCATACGTTTTCTTTGCGAAGACATTTCTATAAAATACAAATGTTATTATTTCTAAGAGCTCTATGGCAAAAATCGTTATCTTTAATGAAATTTGCTATATAAAATCAAAAACTCAAAATTGAATGCATAAGTAACATAATAACATAAAGTTAGTAACGAAGTGACCTCCTGCAGCACGAATACACAGCTTCAAAAGCTTTTCAAAATTTTGGGCTATGGGCCGCAGCTCCTCTAACGTCATTCGATCCCCCTCTCGACATAACGCTTGCTTCAAGGATTCCAAACTTTGGTGTCGCTTAGCACAAGTCCTTGCCTCTAAAATTGACCATATGCCATAGTCCAAAGGATTGAGATCCGGTGAATATGGCGGCCATTTTTGAGACATGATAAAATCAGGAAAATGAACTCTACACCAATCTTTTGCTACTCTTGCTCTGTAAGCTGGTGCTAAGTCTTGTTAGAAAGTCCATCTTACTACGCCAAAGTGCTGTTGAGCCCAAGGAAGTACTACGACTTCCAAGATGTCACGACGGTACAATTCTTGAATGATTATGACTCCTAGATCCACAAAAACAAGGGGTGTTTTGCCGCTGGCACAAATTCCTGTCCAAACCATGACGGATTGTGAATTTTGGCGATGTTCGATGATGTTGGATGGATTTGTTGACCATATGTCTTTGTTTTCTTTGCGTTTTGTCTTTTGTGCTTTTGCTCAACGTTCAACAATTTTTCATCTGTGAAAATATTTTCCTATCCGATACCTGCGGCTCGACGCAAAAGCAGGCGGCATCTTTGGAGCTGAACTTGTTTATTCTTGTCCGTTAACAACTGTCCTGTTTGGTGTTTGTAGGCATAAAGTCCAAGATCTTTTTTTGCCATAAGTCGCAATGATTCACGGTCAATACCCGTCTCACGAGCTTTTTTCTCATTAAAACTGCTGGATTTCATTCAAGTCGTCTTTTGATGATTTTTCTGTTGTTAGACATGTTAACGGTTTGTTTTTTTTTTTCATATCTATCACTTTCACGGCCAAGTTCCTTACACCGTTTAATTGCACGAGTAACCAACGAACGGGCTACTCCGAGAGATTTCGAAATTTCGTTTGCCTAACTTGTACAACGCTATAATGTTTGCGCAATGAGAAGACATATGTGCTATTCACAGTTTAAGTACGCAAGCCTGTTTAATTTACGATTTGTTATTTTTACGCCAACTTACGCAAGCGTATTTTGCTTTGTTGTTGTTTTACATGCAAACGCAGATAAGCAGGCACGCGTAAATAAAAGTAGCTCTTGGGCTATATGTCTACAGCAGTGTTTTCCAACCTTTTTATAGTGCGACACAAAAATAATTCGAATATTTATTGGCGACCCAAAGAAAAATGCTTTGATTTTAAATATTTCGTTTATTATAAGGGCTCGGAAGTTGATGAAGTTGAAAGCATATATTATTTTAAGTGCATACTGACCTATTCATTCATTTAAAAAATTCTCTACAAAGGTGCACTTAAAATTAAAGAAAAACCTTTTTCCTTGCAAAAAAGGCATTCGCTTGGAATAATAAAAATAAAAAATTAACTTATTATTATTATAATTTATTAATTATAATTATTTTATTTTATTATAATTTGAAGTAAAACTAATGGCTTCCCTGGTGTTGGACTCTTTGAACGAGCTTGTTTATATCTGGCTGTATATTGATCGAGAGAGCACATCGCAAGTCGTGCTCTGCATTCAAGCGATTTCTGTACTTTGTTTTCCATACAACTAGAGCAGAAAACCCAGCTTAACATAAGTAGGTGGTGGGAAATGGGAAATGGGAAAAACTAGCTTGTTCATTAGTTGCGTCCAAAATTCCGTCAGCGAAACTTTATCGAATTTCTCTCGCAAAATTTGATTTTCTTTTAAATCGAGAAGTTCTTTTTGAAATCCAGGAAAATCGTCACCAACTTGGTCCACATTCACGTCAAACGGATTTCGAACCCAACTATGTTTTCGAAGTTCAACGTTTCAGGTATATATCTGTTCATTTTCATTTCAAGCCGTTCCAAATATTCTTTGAAAATCTCAACCAAATCGCGAAGCGAAATTTTGTTGGAATCTTCAAGAAACTGATTGAGAATAGGAAATGATACAATTTTATATTTGGAAAGCTTCAGTCGCCACAGAGCCAGTTTGCTTTTGAACGAACTAATTTTCTCGCCTATGTCAACCATGGTCCGATTTTTTCCTGCATACCGGTATTCAACGCGTTCAAATGTTCAAAACTATCAGCCAAAAATGCTAATTTAGCCAGCCAAGCGTGGTCATTAAATTTGTCAGCCATTGGATGCTTCTTTTCCGTAAGAAAGATATCAATTTCCATGCGAAGCAAGTACTTTTCCACGCGAAAGCCATCGTACTTCTGAATGGTAAAGCAAGTTTAAATATTCTGATTGAAAATCTTCACACATAACATGAAATATACGTGTGTTTAGCGCATTTGATTTTTTGAAGTTAACAATTTTAATAACCTTATTTAAAACTGCGTTGAGGTTTGGTTGAATATTTTTTGTTGCCAGATTTTCTTGATGCAATAAACAGTGGATAATAACAACATCAGGGCTAACTTCTTTTACTAGCGTGCAGAATCCAACTCGTTTTCCCAACATGGCTGGAGCACCATCAGTACATACTCCTATGCACTCAGTCCATAAAATATTATGTTGCTTGAAAAACTTGTCAACCATTCCGAATATGTCTAATCCAGAAGTGGCAGTTAGCAATGGCTCACAGAATAAAAATTCTTCGGCAAAATTTTTGTCGGTTTTGTATCTTATAAATACCATCAAATGAGCGTTGCTTGTGACATCTACTGATTCGTCAGTTTGAATCGAAAAGTTAACAACCTGCTCTAAAATATACTCTGACATTGCATCTATCCAACGTTTAATCGAGTTATTTGAGAGTGCAACCATTTCTAATTTGTTTGCCATGTCAACTTCACAAACGGTTTTGACCATTGCAATGGCAGCGGGCTTAACTAACTCTTCATCAATATCGTGAGGCTTCTTTGCACGAACGATTTTCCATCCCACTTTGAATGATGACTTTGTGGTTTTCTCCGGAGAAACAGTAGCTGAACTTGTTGGATTATCAAGCCGCATACGTTTAAAATTTGCTTCTTTTTCTTTCCAAAAATTCAGTGGCTTATCGAGAAACTCGGCGTGAGCGGTAATTAAATGGTGTTTCAGCTTATTTTCTTTCAAGGACTCATTCGATAACACTTTCATACATTGTACGCATTGTGGTCGCAGTAATCCAGAGCTCTCCTTCAAATCAGTAAATTCAAAATTTAAGAACTCCAATTTATATTTCAATTCATTCGCGTTTCGCCATTTTCATACAGTATCACCGAAGACGAAACAAAAATTAAAATCTACTTATAAATATAGCAGTTTAAGTCAATTCATGAAAGCAAAAATCCGAATGATTCACAAATGCAATTAACAGTTATTTTTTTTGCAGTCTGGGGTTAACCACAAATACATACAAAGTCAGCTGTTGGCGTACTAAGTGATGCCTTTCACTCATACGAGGGGTGCCTTTTATATTTCGGGATTAGAGAACAAAAACAAATATTAATCATCGAAAATCACTTTATTGTTTTTCAAAATATTCTCCATTAAGATCTATACACTTTTGCATGCGTTTGAACCAATTGTCGAAGCACTTTTGCCACTCTGATTGAGGTATCTCCAAAACATGCATTCTGAATGCCGCAACCGCTTCTTCGGGCGTCGAAAATCGTTGTCCACGCAGTTTATTCTTCACGGTTGGTAATAAAAAGAAGTCATTCGGTGCCAAGTCAAGACTATACGGCGGATGACCCATCAAATCGATGTTTTGGGTGCTCAAAAATGCAGTTGTTTGAGCCGATGTGTGAGAGCTCGCATTGTCGTGGTGAAGAGTGATCCTTCTTCGGCGGTTGGTTTTCCTGATTTCTTGGAAGACAACTGGCAAACAAATGGTTGTGTACCACTCAGAGTTGACTGTTCTGCGTTGTTCTAGTGGTACGGTTGCGACATGTCCATATTTTCCGAAAAAACAGGCGACCATTTGCTTGGAAGTGCTTCGTGCGAGAACCACTTTTGTTGGATTTGGCTCATCTTGAAACACCCATACAGTCGACTGCTGTTTACTTTCGGGCTCATACGCGTAAATCCACGATTCATCACCTGTCACGATGTCATAGACGTGTTTCGAAGCACCGCGATCGTATTTTTTGAGCATTTCCTTCGACCAATCGACACGAGCCTTTTTTTGAGCGATTGACAAATTGTGTGGGATCCAACGCGAACAAATTTTTTTGACAGTCAAATGTTTATGCAATATTGAATGTATGCTGGTCCCACTTATGCCTAAGGTTGCCTCAATCTCACGATAGGTAACATGACGATCTTGCAATATCAGTTCGCGCACAGCATCAATGGTTTTCGGAACAACAGCTGATTTCGGACGACCTTCACGAAATTCGTCTTGGAGTGAACTACGACCACGATTGAATTCACCATACCATCGATAAACACTGGTCCTTGATGGAGCTTCATCGCCAAAAATTGAATTAAGTTCATCCATGCACTGTTGCTGTGTTAATTCACGTCGAAAGTTGTAAAAAATAATCGCACGAAAATGTTCACGATTTAATTCCATTTTTAGACCGAGATGAATCTTTTAAGTTACTATAAACAACACAAATAGCGCTCGTATGTCAAAACGTTCTGAGTACGTATAAGCCAACAAATGTCAAACTTTGCGATAGAGCTTTCAGTTGATAGATTGCAACACCAGGGTTGCCAAATCCCGAAATATAAAAGGCACCCTACGTATAACGCGGATTTTTTTCAAAAGGGGATTTTTTATGTTGATACTTTTTTATATTCTTTTTTATATTATAAGTTATTAATATTATATTTCTTTTTTATATTAGAAAAAAAAGGTAAACTCTCTGCGAGACCTGCATCAATGGATGTTTTTGGAATAAATTTATAAAACATTGGACACATCCAGACTTAGTTTATTTCTTTTGTTTCTTATCAATGAAATATTAAAAACAATTGCGATGTTATGGCTACGTTTTCACTTCGATGCACAAGCATATAATGAAATTTGATGAAAAATTTGATAAGTGAACACTTGCGTGGTCAAACTGTTTGACCGACAATTTGATGAACATTTTGATAATAGGGAGGCCACATTATCAAGTTCTTCGTCAAAATGTTTGTCAAACAGTTTGACCACGCAAGTGTTCACATATCAAATTTTCCATCAAACATATTATCAGCTTATGCTTCGAAGTGATAAATAACATTGCCATGACGGAGCAATTCTTATTGATCTTTCATTGATAAATAAAGCAAAAAAAGCAAACACACTCTGGATGTGTTCAATAATGTTTTATAAATTTATTCCAAAAAAATGAAACTGCAATTTTCCTATTTACGCTATGTGTTCAAGTTGAAATCTTTTTTCAGATGACGAAAATCTCTCTAGAAAATTTGACGAGTGTTCACATATCAAATTTTTGACAACTGTTTGACAAACAGTTTCACGAAGAATTTGATAATGTGGCCTCCCATAATGTGAACACTTCTATTGAACAGCGTTGCGTTTCGCACAAACAGTGCTGCCACATCTTAGTTGTAAGGACATTATTGCACTGGAATGGAAAAATTACGAATAGTTATAAAGAAAGAGTAGAAAAAGTTTAGTGCATGGCGTGTCACGCGAAGTACGGAAAATTCACTCACAGTTAAAATTCAATTATTACACATTTGTTTTTTCAGGCACAAATGTCTTTATTTTCACTCACACTAAAGATGTGTAGTATGTAGATGCAAACTAATAATTTGAAGTGACCTGTACATATGATTTTATATGTTTCTTTTTTTTTAATCAGAAATCCCACATTTGGGTCGCGACCTGAGGTTGGGAAAGGCTGGTCTACAGCCAGCATTACCATATGGGCAGTTAATCCTGTTTTGGGCAGTATTTTGAGCAGGTAGACGGGATCATATTTCTCCCAGGATTTGGGCAGGTTTTTTTTTAATCCAGTTTTTTAATTTTTGTTGAATAAAAAAAATAGAAATTTTATGTTTATAAATTATATTTAAGTACTTATATAAAAGTAGCAAATAAAGTTGCTACTACTTTTTACATCCTTTCAAAAATTTGATCATGTGGCAGCGCTTTTCCTGTCATTGTTGCTGTCATCGTTTTTGTTAATTTCTTTTCGCTAGTCTTTAGCAAATTACAAATGGACAAATACTTAACAAAACCTGGTAAGATAAGGAATATTAAAAATGTTATAATAAAAAAATATTAAAATATTTGTTTTTAGTCCTTTTATAAGAGCAGTATTTTCTCTAAAAATACAGGATTTTTTTTTTTGAAAATTACAGGATTTTCAAAAAAACATATGGCAACGCTGTCTACAGCATATATAACAGCGTTGCAAAATTATTGAATACGGCAGTCTCACACTAAGGTGCTCACAGTTACAAAAATAGCAAATGCTATAAATACGCTTTGTTAATATACGATTAAACTGTGAATAGTCCAATAGTTAACTAAACCATTAAAGTAAAGCTAGAGCGTTGAAAATAAATGTAACGGTTTCTGAAATATGTACAATAACAAACACAAAGAGCGTTGTAAATATAATGATACGTACACAAGGCGATGAAGTTTGTATACACTTATTTTTTGTCACCCTGTGCTTACTGGCAAATTCTATATAATTGAGTTATTATAAAGGTAGGGAAGTGTATCCGGTTATGAGCCATGTTTCTTTAAATTGACATAAAATTGTCAGTGCTTAATATTTCTCCATGGTTGTTATATCAAACGAAAGGTAATCCCTTTAACTTCGATTTAGTTAAGAACAAAAAATTATGAACGGTACCTAAAACCTTCTTTTTTTGCTTAAACAAAATTTGTTTCAGGTTATGAGCCACCCCAGATAGTTCGAAATCAAAAAACTTGATGGGAGATCGACAAAAATTCAAATGATATGAATAAATTTTATATTTTTATTGAAAAGGAAACAAAAGGAATCTAAAATAATAAATAAAAATTATTCAAGCACAGTGCTTGCAGGTGTACTCGCCAGCATGCCAGCGCGTGCTGACCTGGTAAAATAACTTAAATGTTTAGCATACACAAATAATTAAGTGTTTTCAATGCAATTTAATTTTAATGGAAATGTTTCATCAAAAAAAATGCTAAATATTTAATTTTGTAAGCTGGCCCACAACCGGGAACTCGAGTGGCTCATAACCGGGTATGATAAACAAGTTGTACACGACATCGCATTTTTTTAATGATGTTCATATTGGCTCATATCTTTTTATAATACTGAGCTACAAGTACCAATCCATATTTTAAGCAATAGTACTAATGCTTTTTTACCAATTCACAACCAAATCTATTGCTTTGGAAAAAATTCAATATTACTTTTTTTACCGGTTTTCTGCAAGATATTTTGTTTTATATCAAGCAACACGTTTATCCAGCGCGATTACACAGCAAAAGTGAAATTATGAAAAGATTTGTCACTGACAGTACTAACATTAGGTTTGCCGTTTCAACTAAATAGAAAAAATTGACTGTCTCACAACCGGGGATGGTTCACAACCGGAAACCCCTACTTATATTGTAAGTTTGTTAAAATTATTGTTAAAATAAATTAAATTACATTTCAAAGTATATTAAAAAATATGCTTTAATATATTATTATCTATTTGAAAAGTATGTAGGTATGAACAAAGACTCTATTTTTATAATTTGTAGGCACAGTTAAGTTTATTTTCTTATGTGTTATAAGGCCACCGGCCCCAAATTCTACCGGCCCTTCTGGAATTCTCCAGATCCTCCAGTATGGCCAAATCGCCACTGTGTATAGTAGATAAGTTAAATTTTGTACTAAAATCCAAAGTGTTTCTGAACCATGCACGCGGTGGAAATTGTGATAGGCGGTGGTAAGAGAATGAAGAATCACGAAATTTCAGTTTAATCTCAAAAACGGAGACAGACATGTGATTTTTTACAGTCTCACGTTTGATTATTTAAAGGATATTAAAATTGGGTCTAAATCAGCTTGGTCAACTGATCAAAAGTTGACTTGGTCCCTGCACCAAAAAATTTTCACCTACCACCCAACAACGAAAAAACAACATTAACTACTATAATATTGTATTTTATTGTATTGTTTTTAAATACAATAAAAATAAAAATAAACAAATAAAATTCTATTCTGGCTGATTGACGATTTTGTTATCGTTTTTGGGGTTTGGGGGTAAATAGGTTACAAATTTTTAAAAAGAAAAAATTTCTTTCATTTTTTTCATAGAAGGAAAAAGATATCGTTTTAAAATTGTGCACATATATTTATTAACATTTAAGGAAATTTTGAAAAACATTATGACATAAACAAACCCATTATAGAAAAAGAATTGTTAGCAATTTATTGGGGTATAAATTTTTTTAAGCCATAATTGTTTCGAAGAAAATTTATTGTGGTTACCGACCATAGACTATTGGTATCATTATTCTCACATAAAAATTCGTCATCGAAAATGACTAGAATAAGTTTGGATTTATCAAACTATGATTTTGAAATCAGCAAGGAAATACTAACACAAACGCCGACGCATTATCACGCATAAAGATAGACAGTGAAATGAAAACAATGATTCCCACATTGGAAGCTAAACCAAAAGATATAAAAGTAGTCATGAGAAGCAAAAAGGATTTAAACAAAGAAGAAAAAAGGAGCAAAAGAATAGAAATTGATAATAATGCGAGTGAAAATGATATAAGTACAGTAGTTTTCGCTTAATTGATCCCCGCTTTATTGAACCAAAAAAACTGCGATGAAACATTCCCACATTAGGTATACTGGGAAATCCCCGTTTAAATGAGTTCCGTTTAATTGCGTTACCCTCTTGACTCATAAAATGAAAACCCTTTTCGGCAATCACATACAAAAATCTCGGTTAATTGTCAATTAATAAATCTCTCAAAAAAGAAATGGTGATGATACAATATACATTTTTCTAAAAAATATATGTATGGCAAGCCTTCAAATCATATGTTTTCATGTTATCATTTCTGAAAAATTTATCAGGAATTTGACAAGTACATATACATAGTGCAAAAATGAGTGGAAGAAAACACACAAGTTTAACAATAAAACAAAAATTAAATGTTATCGCAGACGTAAAAAAACTAACAAAAGATGAACTGTGTGCTAAATATAAATGCTCCAAGGCCACCATAAACAGAATATTAAAAAAGAAGGAATCAATTGTGGAACAATCAAAGACCAGCAAGTTGTATACCAAAAGAGGTAGAACTGGCGCGTGCCGCAAATGCGTTTTTTGATTCGGTTTTACCTGATTTAATTTCGCAATATGAGCCATCAGAAATATTTAACGCTGACGAAAGTGGTCTGTTTTTCAAAGCACTGCCATAGTCATCTTTAAGCAGAAAAGGGGACCAAACAAGAGGCTTTAAAAGTCCAAAAGAACGTTTGACATTGTTCTTTATTTGTAATGCGACGGGTGACTGTAAAAAGGTTATAGTCATTGGCAAGTCGAAAAATCCACGATGCTTCAAAAATAAAACGTTACCTCTCAAGTATTACTCACAGAACAAAGCTTGGATGACACGAGATTTATGGCAAGAAATTTTGCTTTCTCTTGATGCAGAAATGGGAAAACAAGGGCGCAAAATAATATTGTTCGTGGATAATGCATCTTCTCATAAGACATCAGCAGTTTTAACATTGTCGTTCAATTTTTACCAGCGAATACAACATCAATTGCACAACCGCTCGATCAGGGTATAATTCACTGCTTCAAGTCATACTACCGACATAACCTTGTACGAAAACAAATTGCTGCAATAGAAAGTGGAAAAACTATTGGCGATTTCATAAAAAATTTCAGCATTTTCAATGCAATGCACATCATCAATTCGTAGTGGCTGGTTAAACCTACTTCTATAACCAACTGTTTCAAAAAGGTAGTCTACCATTAATTTATAGCTGTATCACAAATTTAACTATGTAAACCATTACTTTCTCAAATTTCAGGCAAAGTTCATTTCTTGTACTGAGAATAATAACTTGGCAGATGAAGAGGAAATTATGGAACACAGTCTTGATGACGAACAACAACGTGAATTTGAAAATTATGTCTGTTGCGACGATAAATTGCCATGCTAAGGGCAACTTACAGATGAGGAAATTATTAATGAAATTACTCAAGATTCGGTTTCAGACTCCTCCGAAGATGACGAAGAAGAAGGAACTGTTAATGATAATCCTTCAACTAAAGATGTATTAAATTGAACCACCTTCGTGAATTCGTCTTACCACACAATCTATTTTCACATGAACTTGGAAATATGGAAAAAAATATTATCGAACAATTCTACAAGCCACAAATTCAGACTGTAATGACAGATTTTTTTAAAACCATTTAATTATTACTTTTAACACGTAAACGTATTAACACATATACATGTATATATCGCTCACTTACTAAAAGACCTACATAATCTACAAAATTCATTTTCGAGTACATACATATGTACAACGATATTGTGTTTAGCATAGAATATTTTGCTTACTCATCTCAAAATATGCAAGTTTTGAGTAATGACAATCTTTTCGTAAAAGAGCGACATGTACTCGTAAATACATATTGATCTCTTTTTGTATGTGAAGTTAATCAATCTCAGTTTATTAAATGTTATGTAATAGTAGAGTAGCTATGAGAGTTCTGCAGGAAAATCGCATGGGGTTATATCCTTAAAAATATCCCCTAAAAATTCACAAAATTTTGCGGAGCAGCGCAGTCGGCGTTCTCTGCCCGCAGCGTCCTATTGTAGCGCTCAGTGTAGCTGCCGGCATTGTTCGACTTCGAGATAGGCATGGTGACCACAGCTAGGCGGCATCTCAGCGGTGGTATCTCGGTGTCACATGATGTAGGGTGCCATAGTGATAGTAGGGTTGAAGCATGTTGTTGCTGTTGCTGTTGTCGACTTCGCTAACCGCATGTAGTGTTATTGTTGTTATAGGAATTTAGATAAGGATGGTGGCGGTCCCAGCGTGTATGTCGACTGACGGGACGACGTGTGAGTTGGACAGACGATTTGGTAAATTGAAGATAAGTGCGGCAACAGCAGCAGCAGCAGCAGCAGCTTGGGTTGACTAGCGGAATGTCAAAGTATGAAATCGGCGGCGTGGGGCTATGAATTTATAATTGCTATTTAAATCTAAGCAGGGCATTTACGTTAGGTGTAGACAAAGGCGCTGTGGGGGTGGGGGCTATGAGCAAGTTGAGCTGGCGATCGAGAGCGTCAGCGTAACCTTGAACTTGTGAATACAAACCATGACCATACTCAACTATGCTGATTATGAGCAAATCAAGCTGGCGATCGAGAGCGTTACCATAACCTTCAGCTTGTAAATGCAAACCATAACCATACTCAACTATGTTGATATAAATAAAACAAAAACGAGTCGATTTATTCATTTGTATTTTTTACTTTTATTTTTTATTTAATTAAATCTACATATATTTCTTAATTTACTACTTAATATATTTTTTATAAATCTTAAATATATACATCTTATTTTAAGTTAAATCTATAATATTAAAATGACCCCACGGTAAAGTTTCAACACTATTAGCAATCAAAAATCGTTTATCGTCATGTGGACTGAGGCGATTTTTGATTGCGTAATTGTAGTAACTTCATGTTTACGTGATTGTATTAAATTTTGCTGAACCACTTTTTCGACATTGTTTTTGAGACAATCAACATAGTCATTAAATGTTAGTTTAGTTTTGACTATGTTTCTTTTAACCCCTTTTGATTTTTTTATTGCATCTTCACCCTCTACACGTACTGCATACATTTAAGAGCGAAGCCCAACAAATTCAGTCATAATACGACCATTATTCTCATCTTTCATGAGTCCCAACACTTTTTTATTGACTTGAGGAATACCCCACACGTTTTCGGTTGGAGTCACTAGTATCAAAGTGTATAAAACAATCGCGTTTGATAATCTCATACAAGTCATTACAAGTCACCTCATAAATTAATGAATCGGTATTTGTATAGCATATGGTACAATCACCACCAAATTGGGGTACCATATATCCATAGTGAAAATCGTAAATGGTTGTTTTAGCCGAGTCTAAAATACACATACCGATATATATAGGCTTATTAAAAAATATTTCGGTCTTATTTAACTCAATGGCCATTAGATTTTCCCCAAATATTGTTGAGGCTTTAAACTCAGACTTAGCAATAAGGGCTTGAGCTCCATATCGACCAAACCAACGCGTTACCAATTTGACAATACTATGTTTCCGGACGTTTTCCATTGTTTTGCCAAACACTGCATTATTCATGAGTTTGAAAAGGTTCTTCTCAAACTCATTTTTAGCAGCTGTGCGTAGAAATGTATTTAAATCGATATAGGATTTCAACCAGGGGGATTGTTCAAATTTCAGAATTTTATGAATTTTAATCAATCTTAACCCATATCTCAAAGCCTGTTTTAGATTCCGATAGTGGATGATATATCTTTCCTTACCATCTAAAGTTGCTAGTATCTTTTTCTGTTTCGATCCAGGTGGTGCGATATGTTCTGAGCAAAAGGGGAGATCTTTATGGTGGTCATGGAGATCGCTTGGATAGTCCAAATCCACCTCAAGAATATATCCAATATCGGAATCATCAGCTATAGCCTCAACATTAAAATTTAGGCAATCTAACACCCAATTAAACTCACTGTGTGGGAGAAATTGCGACATAGCCCATCCATATTGATTATTGACGTCATTGTACATTAAGTACTTGGAAGGTTGGGATGCATCATAATCTGCCATGTATTTATTATTTATTAGCCTTCGTGTATGGCTTAGTGCACTGACTTAGACCTCCGCGAATACCCCGCTCTACAAACATAAGCAAATCAATATCGGTCAATAGCTCAAGGGTTATATTGGTATGCTTAAGCATTGCATCCCATGTAAAGCCAGGCAGAGTGAAATAGTGTGCAGGATCTAACCCATATGTTTTAATACAGCTTGAGCGAAATTGCTCAAAAACATCGGCCAATAAAAGTACATCTGTTTTTAGATAAATATCTGAATATTCACCTAAATTATTTATATTAATTTCAACCCAAACTTTCTGTGCATGCGCGTAATCGTCTGGGCTGATAACTGTATCATTGAGTTTATTATAATAATTTTCAATATCGGGAAGAGATGTTTCTAGAAATTTAGCAGCGTCATCACAGTAATCGTATGGGAACACACCCTGACGTGTCAACAAATTAAATTGCGCGTCGGTTAAATTTTGAAACTGAGATTTTAAAATTGGGTAAATATTCAAATATGAAGCTAATGTGTCTAAGCTACTCGCCATGAATCTACAAGAATCAATAAACCGATATTGAATTATGTATTCATCTAAGCGCTTAGTAAATGATATGTAGCGTTCTTTGTTTATTGGCAAAAGATCAATACGCCCCCTCAAGTCTTTGGCCAAATTCTTGAAGATAAAGTGCGAGTCATAACCGGAGAGATTATGAAAGATTATTGGAATTGTGTGGGTGTCCTTAAAGTTAATATTGCACCCCACATGTGCCGGCCCTCGATAAATACCTGTCAGATGACAATGATCACGTACTTTCGTATCGTCATCACTAAATGGTTTTTCACATACATGGCATATGCTAGCGAGCGCGAAACTCTGAATTTGTTGGACAGACATTTGCTCCATGGGTAAAGGACAAAGAAACACCGTTTCAACATCTTCGGCAAATTGATTCAATTCCGAAACGAATCATTTAATACAGTCTTCACCACGATAGCTTTTAAAAAACGATAACGTTGGGTCATATGCACACTTAACATTAAAGCCTATACTATATGGTATATGCTTTTGGTATGAATTTCCAACATCAGATTTTGATAAAATACATTCCAAGTCAGCATATACCACAACTGGGGAAATTATTTTATTACTAAAGTTTTTAAAATTTACATACTTTTCCTTTTCAGTTGGCATCCATATTTTGCAATTGTTTATTTTAGTACAATCCTCAGTATGGAAATAGTGAAGGCATCTATCGCAGAAATATATGGCTCCACGATGTGCAGATACTTGGCTTGACAAAAGCCGCGAAATATTTTTTATCCAAACATAATGATATGTAATTGAGACATCATCATCATCATCACCAGCATACACATCGACCGCGCCAGCATCAGCATTGTCCTCATCAACATCATCATAATATTTGCTCTGGATCATGAGCAGGTTTATGTGGGAATCCTTTTTGTCTTTGGTCAAATAAGAGGGTAAAACAATGAACTTTCCTCTATTTTGACGTAAAATGTAGATATTGATGGACACACTGTTTTGCCGCTCAAATCTGGGGAATTGCTGCACAGTTACCGGAAATGTAATGACAACTAAATTAAGGTGGTCACGGTAATGCGGGTATTCTGACACATAATCAGCATATCCATTCCTAGCTGGGTATAGAGCAGATATAACGGCCCAAGCAAAGCATGCATTGTCATCGTTTTTAACATTAATGCATGCTTTCTTGTTATAGATCTGTGTTGGCAGCGGAATATATGAGGATCCTAGCTGTGGTGTAAATTTGTTGATGTTGACAGCCAAGTTTACAATTGCCGTCAACGCCCACCCGCTATCTCGTTCTTGAAACTCTTCCAGCTTCCTTAGGATTACATTTTGGACATGCTCCATAAACCAAACACAAATATCCGTCTCCCGATAAATAGCAGCATTTTTAGTGTTCATGAATTTCAAATCACTGATTTCCTTAATCGATTCTATGACCCGAAATTCACCACAAAATATTGCATTTACTTTAAGGAACCCGAATTTCGTTAAAGCTTTTTTTATGATACGCTGGAAGAGCTTGGCACAATCCTCCAAGAAATACTTGGGATCTTTATGGTTGACGTTGATTATAACTCCAGTACATACTCTGAAAATGAAATTATTCAATTTAAATAATTTAATAGTTTAATTTTAGCATATAAATTACTCTGATTTAATTAAGAAGTAACATTAATAAAAATAAATAAATTAATTACACTTACCGTCCACTGAATGTCGATTCGATTTCCTTCCATATAATGCGGGTAGAGGGCCAGCTCTTTCTATTGAGCGTGCGGGAAAGGCCCGCACTAGTGGTAGAGTTGAGTTTTTTTAGCTGGTTGCGGTAACCTTGAACCAATCCAATTCCACATGTGGCACTCTGCTTCACGCTAACATTTGTTGCCCTCCGTAAAATATACCGAAGGATTATTAGCTGCTTGGAACACTCTTTTATGCTCCCTACGACGAGCTCGCGATTTTTTCGCGCATTTTCACATGCTGATTTAGCAATTTTTACAATATTGGTTACGCGTTGCGGCATTTTTTTTATTTGTATTTGGTATATATTTCTCCTCGACGTATGAATAAGAAGTGATTAAAGGGAGTAGAACTTTTAGCTTTTTATCATAATCCTACGACTTGCCTACATAATTTATCATCAACATAAATTTATATTGAAATAGTAGAAACTTTTTTTTCTATTTAAAAAATTACTAAAACCGCAAGCGCTAAAATTTCTCACACACACACATTCTAAAATTTTTCATGTTTCAAAACAGAAAAAACTATTAAGATATTAATAAACTGCCAATAAGAAAATTTTATAAATGCATTTAAAGTTGATTTTAAAATAGGTTGCGGACAAGTGATAAAAATTTGTATGCATAAACAAGTGTGTTGCTAAAGACTTAAGTTGCTAAGAAAATAAGTTAAAGAAATGTGTTAAAATTTGTGGTCACAAACAAATGAGCGTCTGTTGCTAAAAAAAATTTAAAATAAGTTGAAGAAATGTGATAAATTTGTGGTCACAAACAAATGAGCGTCTGTTACTAAAAATCTTTAAAATAAATAGTGGGATAAAAATGAAAAAATTTGATGATAAACGCAAATGGTCTACTTTAAGATTCTAAAATATTGTGTTGCAGTCAAGTGCATAGGAACTGAAAATATTCCGTTCTTATAATCAGCAATTTTCACACACTATTTTGCGTTAAAATGGATATAAAAGGCCTCCTGCAGCATTAGTTCGCCATCAGTCTACTTCAATCCAGTTTAATATAAAGATGGCAGAAATGTTTATTCAAAAATTTAATAATTCTTCTAAGCAGTGTATCCTCCCTTTGAGGGATATGCCGTTTGGTGTAAAATATTTAATAAATAAAATGGAGAGAGTGGAAACCCCTTTTGGCCGAAAAATACGCTGCCTAACAAATGGTCGGCTTTATATATATTTGCCGACCAGTTTTAATATGAGCATCGGGGACGCTGATATAGAGCTTGTAAATGGTGCTACGCAATACAGCATCACCAAAGAGCGAACTGGTGCTTCCGACAGCAGCTACTGCATGCGTCTTCACTCCGAAGACGAGGGTAGTAACATGTGGTAAATATGTTTTTATTATTTTCTTTTCTTAACATATTTATCATTTATAATTTTTTTCTTTTCAGTATACTATATAATCGGAAACATATACAATATGATGGAGGTGAAGAAGCTGATGCTGATTAGACGGCGGCGGCTTAATTAACCAATTTTATTATACATAGATTATAAAATTGTTCATTTTTAAAAAATAGAAAAAAATTATAAACCTTTTCTTTTAATTCCAAATTTGAAAGGAGTATTCGGAGGTTGCCTTTATTTAATAAATAAAATGATAATAAAACATCATAATCAACTTTATTTATACTGATGTTGTTGCTGTTGTAGTTGTTGCTGTTATTGTTGCTGGTGTTGTTTTGGTTCTCGATGCGGTTGTTGTTGTTGTTGCTGCTGCTGCTGTTGTTGTTGTTGTTGTCGTTGTTGTTGTTGCGGTTGTTGTTGATGAGACTGTTTTACTAATAAAAATAACCAATCTAAAGTTATTAAATAAATAGCTAAACTACTTTACTAAAATATTATTTATATAAATTGTTCTTTATTTTATTTATAAGGATTTTAATAATAGGAATTTTAAACATAGATGACCACAATTTGTGGTATTAAAATTTTGAAATTTATCATAATTATAGCTAATGTTTTGTCCCAAATATTTAATTATTTCTTTTGGCGGCTGCAAATTTCCAAAGCTATTCAATTTGGTTCTTGTTTTTCTAGTATGCTACCCAATGTGTTCCAGGTCCATTTGAAGTATCTAGATTAATTATTCCACATTCTTTTTTAAGCGGTTTCTTTGGAAGAGTGTCACACATAAACACTCCTCTGAAATTTGGAATGTTTTTAGCATATTTTCTCAAATCTACGTCAGAAAGAGCTCTTTTGGGTAGCTTCATCAAAAATTTTGTTGATAAGGTTTTAAATAAAGTCCAAATCCCTTTTTATAAGGTTTTAGAAACATGCCTTTACCCATTGCAATAGACTCCATTTTATTGTTATGTCGTTTTGCTTCATTCAACTGCTCTTTTCCAGCTTTAACCGTATTGATTGCTTTTGTAACGCCAGATACTCCACCGGCTAGACCACCAAGTGCACCTAGGGCAGCGAATATAGGTGCAAGTGGAAGAAAACCTCCAGATTTAGGTAATGGTTTTACTCGAGGTGTTTTTATTAGAAATTTTTTCCCCTTGAAAATATTGTTTACAACTTTTCTTGAAATTTTAACGGCATCGTCCAAGTTTTTAGTTTTCTTAATTTTCATTTTCGCACTTTTCAATGCATGTCTAAATAATCGACGTCCATTTACTTGAGGAGATCTCTTAGTTTTGCTGTTAACGTTGCCCATACCAAATTTTGTTTTCATCTTCATTGCGTTAGTGACAAGCCAAGCGTTTGATTTTTCAGCAATACTACTATCACTTGCGTTAACCCTTTGCCAAGCCTTTTCAGCCAAGATTCTATCGGCAATAAGTCTTTTTTCCAAATCTTTGTTGTCTGCGTATACTATATCGTGTTCTCTGCAAGCGGCATCCAAAAGATTGATTCCTTGATCACTTCTAGCTAATTGCTTCTTTAATTTTGTACCAGGCCCACAAAATTGATATCCAGGTAAATGAAATTCAATCGGAAGTTTGTCTATTAAATTATTCAGGATACCTTTTCCAATGAAGGATGGACGAAGACTGATTGTCTTTTTATAAATAATTGTCATTAGTATTTATACTTTTCTGAGCACAGGTTGAAAGTAAAGTGATACAAAATTAATAAAATGAACTACTTATGTATGATATCATTTAGTAGTTTACATAATGCGGCTCTTAAAGCAACATAAAACACTTGACGTTAAGAATATTGATAGCAAGTTAAATGCATCAAATAGATTGCGACATAGTCCATTACTACCGAACTCTATTCGGAGTCTTATTGTGGGACCGTCTAATTGCGGAAAAACAAATGTGATGATAAGTCTCATTGAAAGTCCCAATGGATTGAAATTTAAAAATATTCACTTATACTCAAAGTCAGCACAACAACCAAAATATCAATACTTGAAGCATTTAATTAAACCTATTAAAGAAATTAATTTTTCAATATTTTCTCATAATGATGACGTTATAGATCCAGATAAAGTACAACCAAACTCAATATTTATATTCGACGATGTAGCTTGTGAGAAGCAAAATCATATACGATCTTACTTCTGCATGGGTCGTCATAAAGACGTTGATAGTTTTTACTTATGTCAAACTTATACACGGATACCAAAACACTTGATTCGTGATAATGCTAATATGATTATAATGTTTAAACAGGATGAAATGAATACAAGACATATTTACAATGACCCTGTTGGTTCCGATATGTCTTTTAAGACTTTTCATGAGTTATGTTCAAAGTGTTGGAGAGAAAAATACGGATTTTTAGTCATTAATAAAGATGATCCTATAAATGATGGTCGTTATAGAAAAGGATTTGATGTTTTTATTATCTTATAAAAGCAACAGTATAGATATATAAATAATTTTTAATTATTAGAAAATTATTTAAGGAAAAAGTTCATAGAGGTAAAGGTTTGATATCTTTCAGAGCTACCCATATAATGTCCAAACTTGTCGACAGGCATTTTATAAATATTGATGATGATATATTTTGCAGGCTATTTATATAATAGTTTATGCTTCTCTTAATTCTTCAATAATTGAGAATATTTCCTTATTATGATTTGAGTGGCCAGCTATTGATGACGATAACAAAAGACGTAATCTATCGACTAGTTCGTTTGGGTCATCCCAATATATATAATTTGATATTTGGGTATTCAACTTCATCATCGTCAAACCTTTACCTCTATGAACTTTTTCCTTAAATAATTTTCTAATAATCGTTGTATATTTTTTAGATCGATTTCCTTTAATTTGCTCATTTTTATTGTTATTTCGTTTATGGGCATTAGTAATCTCTAATATTTGCTTATAAGTATTTAAATCTGTTTCATTAAAACTGATTAGTTCCTTGTAAACTAATAGTTCATATAAACCTGGCGTGAAGGCCCATTTTGAATTACCTATAGTTATATAAGTTGAATCAAAAGTAATTGGTTCATTACCCAGTATCCATATCTGATTTTTATCCTTGTGCGGGCCGTAGGTTTTATCGAATTTGCTTAAAATAACTTTTGATAAATCATATTGAATACTTTGATTAGGATTTATTGCAATAGTGACATCATTTTCCATATCATTATAAGCATTATCATCATTATGAGTATCATCATCGTCATTATTAACATCAAATGATTTAAATACTGATGAGCTTTTATCGATTTCCTTGCTATCAAAGCTTGGAGAAAATGTATTATAATCATGCTTGCTCTTTTTAAATGGTGTGCTGGGAGCAACTTTATTATCCTCAAAAGAATTATCTAAAAATTTTTCATTTTTAACTATCTTTCCCTTATTAGCTGATTGAATTATTTCCTGTAATGGTTTTGATATAGGTTTAAAAGTTTCTTCCAAAAGCTTATCACTTGCAACTTCTCCGAGCTGAAGACTTTTATATTTCTTTTCCAAAATATTTCTAGTTTTAATAAGATTATTAACTGGGTTTGTTTTCTTATTCATATTGAAAGTTGGTCTGCTAAAACAGTATAGCCCAGTTTAGCAGTTTAGTGTGAACAGTTTAGCAGTTGATGTTGTACTATTATTTAAATATCTATACTGTTGCTTTTATAAGATAATAAAAACATCAAATCCTTTTCTATAACGACCATCATTTATAGGATCATCTTTATTAATGACTAAAAATCCGTATTTTTCTCTCCAACACTTTGAACATAACTCATGAAAAGTCTTAAAAGACATATCGGAACCAATATAGTCATTGTAAATATGTCTTGTATTCATTTCATCCTGTTTAAACATTATAATCATATTAGCATTATCACGAATCAAGTGTTTTGGTATCCGTGTATAAGTTTGGCATAAGTAAAAACTATCAACGTCTTTATGACGACCCATACAGAAGTAAGATCGTATATGATTTTGCTTCTCACAAGCTACATCGTCGAATATAAATATTGAGTTTGGTTGTACTTTATCTGGATCTATAACGTCATCATTATGAGAAAATATTGAAAAATTAATTTCTTTAATAGGTTTAATTAAATGCTTCAAGTATTGATATTTTGGTTGTTGTGCTGACTTTGAGTATAAGTAAATATTTTTAAATTTCAATCCATTGGGACTTTCAATGAGACTTATCATCACATTTGTTTTTCCGCAATTAGACGGTCCCACAATAAGACTCCGAATAGAGTTCGGTAGTAATGAACAATGTCGCAATCTATTTGATGCATTTAACTTGCTATCAATATTCTTAACGTCAAGTGTTTTATGTTGCTTTAAGAGCCGCATTATGTAAACTACTAAATGATATCATACATAAGTAGTTCATTTTATTAATTTTGTATCACTTTACTTTCAACCTGTGCTCAGAAAAGTATAAATACTAATGACAATTATTTATAAAAAGACAATCAGTCTTCGTCCATCCTTCATTGGAAAAGGTATCCTGAATAATTTAATAGACAAACTTCCGATTGAATTTCATTTACCTGGATATCAATTTTGTGGGCCTGGTACAAAATTAAAGAAGCAATTAGCTAGAGGTGATCAAGGAATCAATCTTTTGGATGCCGCTTGCAGAGAACACGATATAGTATACGCAGACAACAAAGATTTGGAAAAAAGACTTATTGCCGATAGAATCTTGGCTGAAAAGGCTTGGCAAAGGGTTAACGCAAGTGATAGTAGTATTGCTGAAAAATCAAACGCTTGGCTTGTCACTAACGCAATGAAGATGAAAACAAAATTTGGTATGGGCAACGTTAACAGCAAAACTAAGAGATCTCCTCAAGTAAATGGACGTCGATTATTTAGACATGCATTGAAAAGTGCGAAAATGAAAATTAAGAAAACTAAAAACTTGGACGATGCCGTTAAAATTTCAAGAAAAGTTGTAAACAATATTTTCAAGGGGAAAAATTTCTAATAAAAACACCTCGAGTAAAACCATTACCTAAATCTGGAGGTTTTCTTCCACTTGCACCTATATTCGCTGCCCTAGGTGCACTTGGTGGTCTAGCCGGTGGAGTATCTGGCGTTACAAAAGCAATCAATACGGTTAAAGCTGGAAAAGAGCAGTTGAATGAAGCAAAACGACATAACAATAAAATGGAGTCTATTGCAATGGGTAAAGGCATGTTTCTAAAACCTTATAAAAAGGGATTTGGACTTTATTTAAAACCTTATCAACAAAATTTTTGATGAAGCTACCCAAAAGAGCTCTTTCTGACGTAGATTTGAGAAAATATGCTAAAAACATTCCAAATTTCAGAGGAGTGTTTATGTGTGACACTCTTCCAAAGAAACCGCTTAAAAAAGAATGTGGAATAATTAATCTAGATACTTCAAATGGACCTGGAACACATTGGGTAGCATACTAGAAAAACAAGAACCAAATTGAATAGCTTTGGAAATTTGCAGCCGCCAAAAGAAATAATTAAATATTTGGGACAAAACATTAGCTATAATTATGATAAATTTCAAAATTTTAATACCACAAATTGTGGTCATCTATGTTTGAAATTCCTATTATTAAAATCCTTATAAATAAAATAAAGAACAATTTATATAAATAATATTTTAATAAAGTAGTTTAGCTATTTATTTAATAACTTTAGATTGGTTATTTTTATTAGTAAAACAGTCTCATCAACAACAACCGCAACAACAACAACGACAACAACAACAACAGCAGCAGCAGCAACAACAACAACAACCGCATCGAGAACTAAAACAACACCAGCAACAATAACAGCAGCAGCAACAACAACAACAAAAACAACATCAGTATAAATAAAGTTGATTATGATGTTTTATTATCATTTTATTTATTAAATGAAGGCAACCTCCGAATACTCCTTTCAAATTTGGAATTAAAAGAAAAGGTTTATAATTTTTTTCTATTTTTTAAAAATGAACAATTTTATAATCTATGTATAATAAAATTGGTTAATTAAGCCGCCGCCGTCTAATCAGCATCAGCTTCTTCACCTCCATCATATTATATGTGTTTCCGATTATATAGTATACTGAAAAGAAAAAAATTATAAATGATAAATATGTTAAGAAAAGAAAATAATAAAAACATATTTACCACATGTTACTACCTCGTCACCATGGAGTGAAGACGCATGCAGTAGCTGCTGTCGGAAGCACCAGTTCGCTCTTTGGTGATGCTGTATTGCGTAGCACCATTTACAAGCTCTATCAGCGTCCCCGATGCTCATATTAAAACTGGTCGGCAAATATATATAAAGCCGACCATTTGTTAGGCAGCGTATTTTTCGGCCAAAAGGGGTTTCCACTCTCTCCATTTTATTTATTAAATATTTTACACCAAACGGCATATCCCTCAAAGGGAGGATACACTGCTTAGAAGAATTATTAAATTTTTGAATAAACATTTCTGCCATCTTTATATTAAACTGGATTGAAGTAGACTGATGGCGAACTAATGCTGCAGGAGGCCTTTTATATCCATTTTAACGCAAAATAGTGTGTGAAAATTGCTGATTATAAGAACGGAATATTTTCAGTTCCTATGCACTTGACTGCAACACAATATTTTAGAATCTTAAAGTAGACCATTTGCGTTTATCATCAAATTTTTTCATTTTTATCCCACTATTTATTTTAAAGTTTTTTAGTAACAGACGCTCATTTGTTTGTGACCACAAATTTATCACATTTCTTCAACTTATTTTAAATTTTTTTTAGCAACAGACGCTCATTTGTTTGTGACCACAAATTTTAACACATTTCTTTAACTTATTTTCTTAGCAACTTAAGTCTTTAGCAACACACTTGTTTATGCATACAAATTTTTATCACTTGTCCGCAACCTATTTTAAAATCAACTTTAAATGCATTTATAAAATTTTCTTATTGGCAGTTTATTAATATCTTAATAGTTTTTTCTGTTTTGAAACATGAAAAATTTTAGAATGTGTGTGTGTGAGAAATTTTAGCGCTTGCGGTTTTAGTAATTTTTTAAATAGAAAAAAAAGTTTCTACTATTTCAATATAAATTTATGTTGATGATAAATTATGTAGGCAAGTCGTAGGATTATGATAAAAAGCTAAAAGTTCTACTCCCTTTAATCACTTCTTATTCATACGTCGAGGAGAAATATATACCAAATACAAATAAAAAAAATGCCGCAACGCGTAACCAATATTGTAAAAATTGCTAAATCAGCATGTGAAAATGCGCGAAAAAATCGCGAGCTCGTCGTAGGGAGCATAAAAGAGTGTTCCAAGCAGCTAATAATCCTTCGGTATATTTTACGGAGGGCAACAAATGTTAGCGTGAAGCAGAGTGCCACATGTGGAATTGGATTGGTTCAAGGTTACCGCAACCAGCTAAAAAAACTCAACTCTACCACTAGTGCGGGCCTTTCCCGCACGCTCAATAGAAAGAGCTGGCCCTCTACCCGCATTATATGGAAGGAAATCGAATCGACATTCAGTGGACGGTAAGTGTAATTAATTTATTTATTTTTATTAATGTTACTTCTTAATTAAATCAGAATAATTTATATGCTAAAATTAAACTATTAAATTATTTAAATTGAATAATTTCATTTTCAGAGTATGTACTGGAGTTATAATCAACGTCAACCATAAAGATCCCAAGTATTTCTTGGAGGATTGTGCCAAGCTCTTCCAGCGTATCATAAAAAAAGCTTTAACGAAATTCGGGTTCCTTAAAGTAAATGCAATATTTTGTGGTGAATTTCAGGTCATAGAATCGATTAAGGAAATCAGTGATTTGAAATTCATGAACACTAAAAATGCTGCTATTTATCGGGAGACGGATATTTGTGTTTGGTTTATGGAGCATGTCCAAAATGTAATCCTAAGGAAGCTGGAAGAGTTTCAAGAACGAGATAGCGGGTGGGCGTTGACGGCAATTGTAAACTTGGCTGTCAACATCAACAAATTTACACCACAGCTAGGATCCTCATATATTCCGCTGCCAACACAGATCTATAACAAGAAAGCATGCATTAATGTTAAAAACGATAACAATGCATGCTTTGCTTGGGCCGTTATATCTGCTCTATACCCAGCTAGGAATGGATATGCTGATTATGTGTCAGAATACCCGCATTACCGTGACCACCTTAATTTAGTTGACATTACATTTCCGGTAACTGTGCAGCAGGTCCCCAGATTTGAGCGGCAAAACAGTGTGTCCATCAATATCTACATTTTACGTCAAAATAGAGGAAAGTTCATTGTTTTACCCTCTTATTTGACCAAAGACAAAAAGGATTCCCACATAAACCTGCTCATGATCCAGAGCAAATATTATGATGATGTTGATGAGGACAATGCTGATGCTGGCGCGGTCGATGTGTATGCTGGTGATGATGATGATGATGTATCAATTACATATCATTATGTTTGAATAAAAAATCTTTCGCGGCTTTTGTCAAGCCAAGTATCTGCACATCGTGGAGCCATATATTTCTGCGATAGATGCCTTCACTATTTCCATACTGAGGATTGTACTAAAATAAACAATTGCAAAATATGGATGCCAACTGAAAAGGAAAAGTATGTAAATTTTAAAAACTTTAGTAATAAAATAATTTCCCCAGTTGTGGTATATGCTGACTTGGAATGTATTTTATCAAAATCTGATGTTGGAAATTCATACCAAAAGCATATACCATATAGTATAGGCTTTAATGTTAAGTGTGCATATGACCCAACGTTATCGTTTTTTAAAAGCTATCGTGGTGAAGACTGTATTAAATGATTCGTTTCGGAATTGAATCAATTTGCCGAAGATGTTGAAACGGTGTTTCTTTGTCCTTTTCCCATGGAGCAAATGTCTGTCCAACAAATTCAGAGTTTCGCGCTCGCTAGCATATGCCATGTATGTGAAAAACCATTTAGTGATGACGATACGAAAGTACGTGATCATTGTCATCTGACAGGTATTTATCGAGGGCCGGCACATGTGGGGTGCAATATTAACTTTAAGGACACCCACACAATTCCAATAATCTTTCATAATCTCTCCGGTTATGACTCGCACTTTATCTTCAAGAATTTGGCCAAAGACTTGAGGGGGCGTATTGATCTTTTGCCAATAAACAAAGAACGCTACATATCATTTACTAAGCGCTTAGATGAATACATAATTCGATATCGGTTTATTGATTCTTGTAGATTCATGGCGAGTAGCTTAGACACATTAGCTTCATATTTGAATATTTACCCAATTTTAAAATCTCAGTTTCAAAATTTAACCGACGCGCAATTTAATTTGTTGACACGTCAGGGTGTGTTCCCATACGATTACTGTGATGACGCTGCTAAATTTCTAGAAACATCTCTTCCCGATATTGAAAATTATTATTATAAACTCAATGATACAGTTATCAGCCCAGACGATTACGCGCATGCACAGAAAGTTTGGGTTGAAATTAATATAAATAATTTAGGTGAATATTCAGATATTTATCTAAAAACAGATGTACTTTTATTGGCCGATGTTTTTGAGCAATTTCGCTCAAGCTGTATTAAAACATATGGGTTAGATCCTGCACACTATTTCACTCTGCCTGGCTTTACATGGGATGCAATGCTTAAGCATACCAATATAACCCTTGAGCTATTGACCGATATTGATTTGCTTATGTTTGTAGAGCGGGGTATTCGCGGAGGTCTAAGTCAGTGCACTAAGCCATACACGAAGGCTAATAAATAATAAATACATTTCAGATTATGATGCATCCCAACCTTCCAAGTACTTAATGTACAATGACGTCAATAATCAATATGGATGGGCTATGTCGCAATTTCTCCCACACAGTGAGTTTAATTGGGTGTTAGATTGCCTAAATTTTAATGTTGAGGCTATAGCTGATGATTCCGATATTGGATATATTCTTGAGGTGGATTTGGACTATCCAAGCGATCTCCATGACCACCATAAAGATCTCCCCTTTTGCTCAGAACATATCGCACCACCTGGATCGAAACAGAAAAAGATACTAGCAACTTTAGATGGTAAGGAAAGATATATCATCCACTATCGGAATCTAAAACAGGCTTTGAGATATGGGTTAAGATTGATTAAAATTCATAAAATTCTGAAATTTGAACAATCCCCCTGGTTGAAATCCTATATCGATTTAAATACATTTCTACGTACAGCTGCTAAAAATGAGTTTGAGAAGAACCTTTTCAAACTCATGAATAATGCAGTGTTTGGCAAAACAATGGAAAACGTCCGGAAACATAGTATTGTCAAATTGGTAACGCGTTGGTTTGGTCGATATGGAGCTCAAGCCCTTATTGCTAAGTCTGAGTTTAAAGCCTCAACAATATTTGGGGAAAATCTAATGGCCATTGAGTTAAATAAGACCGAAATATTTTTTAATAAGCCTATATATATCGGTATGTGTATTTTAGACTCGGCTAAAACAACCATTTACGATTTTCACTATGGATATATGGTACCCCAATTTGGTGGTGATTGTACCATATGCTATACAAATACCGATTCATTAATTTATGAGGTGACTTGTAATGACTTGTATGAGATTATCAAACGCGATTGTTTTATACACTTTGATACTAGTGACTCCAACCGAAAACGTGTGGGGTATTCCTCAAGTCAATAAAAAAGTGTTGGGACTCATGAAAGATGAGAATAATGGTCGTATTATGACTGAATTTGTTGGGCTTCGCTCTTAAATGTATGCAGTACGTGTAGAGGGTGAAGATGCAATAAAAAAATCAAAAGGGGTTAAAAGAAACATAGTCAAAACTAAACTAACATTTAATGACTATGTTGATTGTCTCAAAAACAATGTCGAAAAAGTGGTTCAGCAAAATTTAATACAATCACGTAAACATGAAGTTACTACAATTACGCAATCAAAAATCGCCTCAGTCCACATGACGATAAACGATTTTTGATTGCTAATAGTGTTGAAACTTTACCGTGGGGTCATTTTAATATTATAGATTTAACTTAAAATAAGATGTATATATTTAAGATTTATAAAAAATATATTAAGTAGTAAATTAAGAAATATATGTAGATTTAATTAAATAAAAAATAAAAGTAAAAAATACAAATGAATAAATCGACTCGTTTTTGTTTTATTTATATCAACATAGTTGAGTATGGTTATGGTTTGCATTTACAAGCTGAAGGTTATGGTAACGCTCTCGATCGCCAGCTTGATTTGCTCATAATCAGCATAGTTGAGTATGGTCATGGTTTGTATTCACAAGTTCAAGGTTACGCTGACGCTCTCGATCGCCAGCTCAACTTGCTCATAGCCCCCACCCCCACAGCGCCTTTGTCTACACCTAACGTAAATGCCCTGCTTAGATTTAAATAGCAATTATAAATTCATAGCCCCACGCCGCCGATTTCATACTTTGACTTTCCGCTAGTCAACCCAAGCTGCTGCTGCTGCTGCTGCTGCTGTTGCCGCACTTATCTTCAATTTACCAAATCGTCTGTCCAACTCACACGTCGTCCCGTCAGTCGACATACACGCTGGGACCGCCACCATCCTTATCTAAATTCCTATAACAACAATAACACTACATGCGGTTAGCGAAGTCGACAACAGCAACAGCAACAACATGCTGCAACCCTACTATCACTATGGCACCCTACATCATGTGACACCGAGATACCACCGCTGAGATGCCGCCTAGCTGTGGTCACCATGCCTATCTCGAAGTCGAACAATGCCGGCAGCTACACTGAGCGCTACAATAGGACGCTGCGGGCAGAGAACGCCGACTGCGCTGCTCCGCAAAATTTTGTGAATTTTTAGGGGATATTTTTAAGGATATAACCCCATGCGATTTTCCTGCAGAACTCTCATAGCTACTCTACTTGTAATGCTATATGTATTTTACAAATGATCTCATTTTTTATGTGACGTTAATTCAAACTCAGTTCCTTTTATGTTATGTTTTATCTTTTTTATGTTATGTTAAGTTTTATGTTTTTTATGTTATGTTATGATGTTATGTTATGTTATGTTATATATATCAATTGTTTCAATTGAAGTTAAATAATTTTATTTTATTTTTTTTTAATTAATAAACTAGTCTTTGGACTTTAAAAATGTGAAATGAAACAATTGCAGTTTAGTATTTCACATTTCACACCGCTTTATTGAGCAAGCAGTGCATTTAAACGGTGTTCTTTTAATTGCGTCAGTGAATCAATTAACCGAGTATCGGCTAAATGATTTCCCTGTTAATTGCATCGAAAGATGTGCATTTTTGAAACCCAATTAAGCGGAAATTACTGTAATACAGCGCTTAAAATAAGAACAAAGGTACCCACCACAACATGAGTCAACACCTCCAAGGAAGTGCTAAAGACAATAACATATCTCATGAGCCTTATCTACTCTGCATTCGGGAATCCTTTAATGACACAAGGAAATTGGTGACACTAAAGTATATAATTAAGGAAGAGAGCATTAGAATTAAGGAAGAGAATATAAACTAGTATCGCATGTGGCCGAAATTCGGCCATATCAAAATCGGTTAATCTAAACCCATAGCCTGAACAGAAGTACTAAATAAAACAAAAAATTATAAATGTCTGCATGTTTATATGAAGCAATCAGCAATTTAAGATTTTATGACGCTGACGTGGTGTCAAATTTATTTTAAGAGAAAGCACCAACAACAATAATGATGCCAGTGTGACGGAGTAAATTTTTTTTAGCCAGAACACAAAATAAAAATAGCCAAAACATAAAAACTAGCTAAAATATTTAGTCAAGTTTTAAAAAAAAAAAAAAAACTTACATTTCTATGGGTATTTATACTAAATAGATGCAAATATAATCGTAAATAAAAATATGTTAAGAAGCTATTACAGCACATTTTAAACGTATTTAAAGCATATACAATGTAAATAAAAGTAAACATTTCACTAAAATTGTGAGTATGCAAATCTGAAAGCTGTATTTACACTTTAGTCTTTGACTGTACACATAACATATATTTCATTTTTGTTTAAAATTATTTGAAAGACAAAACAAATTTATGGTCTCGGTTCATTGGCAAGAGCTTTTTTGCAAGCATTATGCTATTTATAGTATTCCCAGAAGAAAATTTGCTGCTTACAATATCAATGCTGTATTGCAAACTATGAAGCACGAAGCGCTTCAAGTTCTAATACAGCTTTCCATTACTTTACACAGCACTTGGCCGCCTTAGAATCAATGAATTTTCAACACGCATTGTTTGGGGAAAAGTATCAAGTCTAGCTACTTCTTTCATCTGTAAATGCATAAAGAAATAAGCAAACTTACTACTTTCTCGATGTAACGGTGCGCTCAGATTCAGCATACATCGAATATTAAGCAGTAGATTGCTACATATGCTTCTGTTATTGTTCACACAAGTAGTGCTACGGAAGTAATGTATGAAACCATGCAAGAGATTACACAGTACTCGGGTTATTTCTTTCTGGGATTGATTTCTAGTTTATTTCTGTGATTTGTTTTAGCAAGAGATAATTGAGAAACTGCCGTTCTGCAGCAGACGAGCTGTGAAGTAATGTAATGTAGTTTATTTCAACATCTTAAAGCTCCTTATGTACAAATTCTTCCATTACGTTTTTTTAATTTTCTCACTTTAATCCACCATTCATTAATATCCATATCGTTTTTAAAATTATTATCTTTTGACAATCGAAGCAATTTAAAGTTTGTAACAATGGTTTCATGGTCGCAACTGAATAAATTAGGGAAATTTGATATTAAGAAAGAAATGCATATTGCTAAGCCCGATAAAACAGTCTTAGGAGAATTATTGTATATTCGGTTGTGTTCAAAATTGCAACTAATTCAGCAACGATGCGCAAAAAAAACTGTCCACACTGGCCTCACTACAAATGTCAAAGGAAAGAATATAATTCCAGTTCAGAGCATTAAGATAACATTTTATGGTTTCGTAATCGGCGTTGAGGTAATCGTACACAATGGAGTTATTATAAGATTGGGTAACTTAATTAGAAGAAAAAGCAATCCTTAAGGCTGTATGATGAACAGAGTTAGCTAACAAATTTTCTGCATCACTGCATGGACTAACCTTTATTTCCTCATATGCTAAAACTAAAACTAAAACTAAAACTAAAACTAAAACTAAAACTAAACTAAACTAATTAAAGTCACCAAGAATAACAACTTTATCTTCCTCTTTTTTAATTGGAGATGAAGGCGGACAGTGTTTCACAAAGCTCGTTGTATGTTGTTTCCCTTGAGTCGGGAGGAATGTTCCCTAGCAAATTCTAAGTATTCGGTGATCGAAGATCATGTCTCAGTCTCATGTCTCAGTGAATACTAGTACATTGAAGTGGCACGATTTTGAGTCAACATAAAGTTTTTGTAATTTGCTTCTCATGTCACCACAGATATGATAAAATATGTTTAAGAAATTTGAGTTAGCGATGATAATATTGTTGCTGCTCTTTGCATGATTTTTGAAGAAGAGAGACGTGTTTGGTTCTGGCATGATCCCCATAGGTGTATAGATCCGCCTTGACTTGTCTTGCCTTCAATGCAGTTTGAATCTGGGGCCTTATGCATTTAAGCGAGATACAAACGAACGTTGTTGTACACACTATTCTCCCTTAGACGAGAAAGAGCACATCTGCTGTCATTGTCTGCGCAAGAGTTTAATGTCAATTTGACTTTTGGAGGAAGTAGAGGATCTAGAAATGACGCAGGGCTACCAGGATCATCACAAGGCACATTTGGAAACGGAATAAGTTTATGGACACTTTCGGTTGGTGGTGATGGATTTAGAGTATGGGAGATGAAATTCGGGTGCTTATCATTGTTGGTATCATTGTTGTTTGGATTAACTGAAATCCGTCTTGGATAAGTGGAAGATCTTTTCGATATTTATAGCGGTTATAGCGGTATTCTGGTTGGCTATGGGAGAGAATATGGGGAAGATGTTAGTTTTCAGCTCCCAATTAGTATCTAAATTATGATGGTGCTTAGGTTGCAAATAGGATTTAGAGGTAGAATTAAGATTATATTTATAATAAGAAGAGTTAGAGCTAGAACTATAATGACTTTTTGAAGAATTCTTAGAATAAGAATAAATATTTATGTTAGAATTGAACAAGTTTGTAGGTTTATTGGTGTTGGGCTTAGGCTTAGGATTATTGCTTATTTAATGTTAGATCTTATGTATGAGTTTGACTTATAAAAATTTTTATGAAGAGCAATTTTCATTTTTGTACAAAACTGTATGAGTAAACGGTTTTTGATTCTTCTGGCATCTCTATTAAAGGAAAGTTACCGATAAAATTTTATTGAATGTAGGAATTAATCAGTTTGTTTGCGATCTTAAGCACGTGCAAAAATGCCTCGTGGTAAGAAGTTAAAAATTAAAAAAAAAAAACAGCTAAAACTACAAAAAAAGTGTTATTTTGCTAGAAAGTGATATAAGCTTAAAGTAGAACTTATAATTTCTAGCCACAGTGTTCAAAAAACAGATAGCACAGTTGTGCACTTTGGCGTCTACCTCAACTTTTTGTGAAAGCGCACAATTGTGATATCTGATGTTTTTTAGGTAAAAAATACAACTTGCAAAATTATGACGACATCGAAAGGGTCTTAATTATGCTGGAGAATTTTGAAGACGATTTTTCTTCAGATGACGAACACCCCAACACGTCCTCCAGTCGGAAAAACGTAGCTTTAAATATTGCCCAGATTGCCGAAAGCTCGTCCGAAGATTAAGTCTTACCTGGTAATAATGTACCACATTCTAATATATAACAGCACGTTTTTCAATAATAACACACAAAACACCACAAAATCGTGTCTTTCTGGATCGAAGCAACGAAGCATTATAGCGGCAAAAAGAATTCCCTGTGCATTCTATGCCTGTTGTGCAGGGCTGTCAGAATTTGGTAAATATTGGAACGCCGTACGAATATTTTTCAAAATATTTTGTGGAAAGTCATTATGATGCTGCAGTTAGTTTTACTAATATGTACGCGCTGCAAAAATTTGGCACAGAACTTGTTTTAACCGTAAATGATATAAAAAATTTTACGGCTGTTCTATTATGATGGGCTGCCTCCGTTATCCACAAATACACATGTACTGGGCTGAAGGTTATCAGTTGATTGTTGAATCAATATCACGGCACAATTTATGAAACTAAGAAATATAATTGATTTTGTTGATACAAATGCTCCGAATTCATCGAATAAATTATAGCGTATGCAGTAGGCCGTAACGATGGAAACCGATTTAAGTTTAATAGCGAAAAAAACTTGCGAATAGATGAAAAAACAATTTTGGACAACTTTTTTTTTTTTTTTAACCCATACCGACCCACCCCCGTGACCTTTTGTAAACGCAAAATCACGATTTTTTTGCGTTTTTTCACCATAGCGTCCATACTATTGCAGATGCGTTAGTATAATATACTGGAAGTTAATGGACAATTTGAATACAAACATTTTGATACATCATTTAATTATCTGGGATATCCGGTTATCGAGATATATAATTTTGAAGAAAAAATCAAAAAAGTTCAAAAATTCAATTTTTTTTTACTTTTTCACTTTTTATAAAAAATCTATTTGAGATAAGTAATTAAATGCATAATATTATTTTTTTTTAATATATTACACGTCTTTTGACACCCAATTTCTTACTCTCCAACTTTTTTTTAACCCATACCGGCCCAATGAATAAATTATATGTTTTCGAAAAAATATACATTTGGAGCATAACTTCCTCCGTAATAGTCGAACTATAATAATGACGTAATTTTTCTAAGAAAAAAATCTGTCGATTTTTTCAATACTAATATTTTAATATATTGATTGTTTTTCTGCGATTTCTGGTCAGAGAGACATAAAAAATAGTAAACAAAAACTTTTTAAATATGATGTAGATATGAAGTTACAAAAAACATACGAAATACTAATCAAACTGTTGTATACATACTTTGTTGTCATTTTTTCTCAAGATCATATCTAAAAATGTTTCTTGGAAATTCCTCTTAGATTATGTGTGTCCAAGTTCAAATAATAGAATTTAAATTATTAATTAATTAATTAATTTGTTGAATTGAAAATCGTCCATTTGCCCACAAGGAGCAACAGGACTTAACAATAAGAAGAAGTAAAAAATCGCTCAGAAGTCATAAGTTATAACGCGAGTCCAGAACGTAGAAATTGAGGTTGACTTATCCATTGGCGCTGTCCATGCTGGTTTATAGTCTTGGTTGGCAAACAGTGTCGGTACTGTTAGTAGCAAACTGTTTCTTTGTAGTGAAAGAGGGCATCATGCTTCGATGCCGCAGCTTAGCGGTGATATAGCCCTCGCGTTGTGACTCGCCAGAGACGTGTTTCGAGGCTTCTGTCACCACTTTGATGCACCTTTCCACTGCCTGCGAATGGCAAGGTACGCTTTGTAAGTCAATGTCGAACTTCATGTCCGCTCTTGCAGCTTCTTGACTTTGCCCTTGAACTCTGAATCAGTTATTTTGTACTGCGCCAGTTGTCCAATGTTGTCTTCTGTAATCAGAAGATCGCGCAAAATTGGCGGTGTTTGTTGTTGGGGTAATACTTTTTTCCAGCGGATCATATCTACGTAGCCTGTGCATGAAAAATTAAGCATTGGCACCTTGAACTCACGTACTGCGGGATCTTGAGCTTCAGAAAGTGCGTTGCGTGCATCAAAAATGCGACGATATGCCAACAAACGAATCGGCTCTCGATCATCGTTGCACATCGCCAAAAGAATATTTTCTGGGTGTGCAAAAAACCCATTGCGATGAATGCATTTTTGGAATGCTTGCAATGTATTCAATGGCATCAGAGGTACCATAAACCGCGACAACTTGATAAGCGTGTAAACATGCAATGCACCACTGACGCAACCTGGGTGACGCTTGATTCCTATGCTCATTGAAGCGTAGACTTTTAAAATGTAAGTCACTAAAATTTTTAAGGCAGCAGAAGGTTTTGCGGTCGCGATGTATAGTCGACAAAAAAGCAGTTTGCTGTCGTGGTCCAGCGTGAGTGAGACAGCTTTCCTACAATAATTATCAATAAAATTATATCAATTTTAATCTGGCAAACGACGTGTCATTTCATGAATTGTTATACCTGGTTCACGATGCTCAAAATTTTGCGGTACAACGCCAGATGAAATGACTCGACAAATGTCGATCAAATATTTGTTGTCCGTGTTTAATAAAGATGTATCAAAGTCGGTCAAATCTTCTTCAAAAGCAATCTTCTCGAAGTCTGCAATTCTGTGCAAATTTTGAGTTTTCCACCAATTTGCCCGGAGAAATTATTTGGGTCTTTCGTTTCCCCAATATACTCACGCATCAATACCCTGAATGGCAATTCGTTCATGTGTAGTAAGCACACAAGCCATTGCACAGACATGCCCATTGTAACTTCAATTAAACGGATGACACCACGTTCTCTGCCAACATTGACATTTGTGCCATCGCATCCAATCGCTTTGATTGTTGAAAGATCAACATTTTTCTCAATCAATCGGTCCCTTATTGAATTCATAATAGAGCCGATGTGCCTTCATCTACGGTAATATGCGAGAAAAACATAGAACCGGTCTCCTGCAGAATACAAATGTGCTCTTCTTTTTTCTTTTTTAGGCAACCGTTCTCGTGTCTTAGAGTAAGATCTTTCCTTCCATCGAAAAACAAAGCATGGAAGGTAGCTGCTTGAATGGCGCCCTCTACAGCCGTCGTGCGAAGTGCACGTCTAGCTCGATAAACCTTCATTCGATCAACGACATATTGTTTATCTTGCGAGGTGATTAAGCTGGCATCCAAGTATGCTGCTGATACAATCGCTGCTGTTGCTGTATTTGACACATCATATCGGTCAGCTACTTTGGCCACATTAGGAATGGCCAACCAATTGATTTGGTCATCTCTATCCAATTCAGTGGCTAGTTCCGATACTTCAGATGAAGATGGTGATGATGACGATGGTGATAAAGTATTGGCGTCTGGACGCGCACGCTTTGGCGGAAGATATTCAGCTTCCACAGAAGAAGAAGACGCGATTGGCTGGCTCGTGGATCCAGATGCTCCAGTTTGGTCTCTATTTTGGCGAACCAACCTTTTTCCTAAGATCGCCGAAACACGTACGTCGACAGAACCAATAACCATTTTTCTCTCATTACGCTGGTCGATAAGAAAATCATGTTCTATCGAATCTACCTTGTTACTTCGATTGCATGTGCATTTTACAATGTCTTTACACTTGCAACTACAAATGTCGAAAAGTTTGCATGCAGTTGACTGAAAAAAAAACACAAATATTGAATATATTTTCCACAGAACATAGTTCCACAAAGTGAAAACAACTCACGCGAAATGCTGAGCTTTTTTGTAAAAACTTCTCACTGTTTTGTCTCAATATATCCGTATTTAAAAGTTTCAGAAATGCTTTATTGAAGGCTTGCAGTTTTGCATACACTCTCTGAGGACTAGTTGTAGGAATTGTTGCTTTTTTCCATACATCAATAACTTTCAATGCTACGATTTTTTCGGCTTCTTTCCAATCAAGGTTTTCGTAGAATTTGTATTTTTCGACGGGACATTTTGGTTGTCTATATTTATTTCACTTTCACTTCTTAATTGGAATAAATTAAAACTATTGTCCTTTCACAACAGAAATTATAAATCGAATGAAAAACTAACAATGAAACTTTTGTACGAATCTAAAAAAAAACAACTGAAAATAACAGTTAGTGAAACACCAACAATTTAACTCAGCAACCCGGAAAAACTATAAAATTTAAAAAGAAAACGGAAGTAGTTTAGCACTTCTGTCTAAGCAGGCTATGTAGAAATTCAAATATTGAATATTCTTGACTCAGCAATGCGAAGATTTTATAATTGAAAAAGATGCTGTTTTTTTTATGTCTCTCTGACCAGAAATCGCAGAAAAACAATCAATATATTAAAATATTAGTATTGAAAAAATCGACAGATTTTTTTCTTAGAAAAATTACGTCATTATTATAGTTCGACTATTACGGAGGAAGTTATGCTCCAAATGTATATTTTTTCGAAAACATATAATTTATTCATTGGGCCGGTATGGGTTAAAAAAAAGTTGGAGAGTAAGAAATTGGGTGTCAAAAGACGTGTAATATATTAAAAAAAAATTATATTATGCATTTAATTACTTATCTCAAATAGATTTTTTATAAAAAGTGAAAAAGTAAAAAAAAATTGAATTTTTGAACTTTTTTGATTTTTTCTTCAAAATTATATATCTCGATAACCGGATATCCCAGATAATTAAATGATGTATCAAAATGTTTGTATTCAAATTGTCCATTAACTTCCAGTATATTATACTAACGCATCTGCAATAGTATGGACGCTATGGTGAAAAAACGCAAAAAAATCGTGATTTTGCGTTTACAAAAGGTCACGGGGGTGGGTCGGTATGGGTTAAAAAAAAAAAAAAAGTTGTCCAAAATTGTTTTTTCATCTATTCGCAAGTTTTTTTCGCTATTAAACTTAAAACAGAAACAAAAAGTTCGAGATCGTTATGCCCTAGTATGCAGCCTGTAATTGATATAGTTAAAAATCGCTGCAACCAGCTAGCCACTGATATTATGTACATCGTATTCCATTGACGAGCAGATGGTGCCTTTTACCGGTAGATGCCCAGCTCGCGAAGTAACCTTATTACAAAGCCAAGTACAGTTGGATTAAAAAATCTCGTTTGCGCTACTTCTGATGGACTAATTGTTGACTTTGAAATGTTTCAAGGTGCTGGAACTTTTCCCGACAGTGGATTAGGTCATGGACCATCGATTGTTTTAAGACTCATAAAGCACTTTCCAGATGGCAGTCAGTTATTTTTTGATCGGATTTCACCACCATACCTCTCTTAGAAAAACTTGAAGGCCTCGGCTTTAAAGCAACGGGCCCAATAATGGCCAATATATTGGGAAAAAGAGTTAATTTCCCTTTAGATAAATCCATGAATCGATGAGATATGTACCAATTTGTAAAGAATGACAAAATTGTAGTGGTGAAGTGGTGTGATACAAAATGTGTAACAGTTGCTTCGACTGCTTGTGAACAGGATCCCGTCAATGAGGTTAACCGTTGGGTTAGAAACTTAAAGCGTCGTATGCCAGTACCAGTTCCAGCTGTAATAAAATTGAACAATTCAAAAATGGGTGGCGTAGATACAAGCGACCAAATGCTTCCATTTTCTGGATCTTGCAGTATACAATAGCTAGTTCGAATACTAAAAAGATGCAAAAGTAAATGGTGTCCCAAGGAATCATATAAAAATATTTCTTGCCTTCAAATTGGAATTGGAGGAAGTGCTGACTAAACAAAAAAGTCCACCCCCACAAAGTGTCCCACCGTTTCAGTTACCCGAAGGATTTCATGGATTAAAGTAACGCCCGCACAATGCACCCGATGATATTCGGTACGATCGTTTTGATCATTGGCCACAATTTGTGGATGGAATGTAAAAAGATGCCGTAATAAAAACTGTGAAAGCCGAACTAGGGCAAGATGCCAAAAATGGCAAACCTCAGAGTGTAAAAACTGCCATGAAAAGCTTCTTGAGAACATAAGCCGTTCGGAGTCGGCGTAACACATGTAGGTCCAGTTCTCGATCATTTGTGTGCAAACACTTCACATCACACACAACACAAGTGATCATAAGAAGCTCGGTTAAAGTCCTTTCAAGGGAAAGGACCTTTTTTTTTTTTATTCTCGCACCTAGGATACAGATGTCTTTAAGGGGAAACCTTTGATGAATGCTTTGGTAGACTCAAATTGATTAGAAAACTTAAGCTTTTGGATCCTGTTTTCCCATTCTGTGATAGTTGACGAGGTTCAAAATCGCTCAATGACTTTTCGCAGCGCTACTATAGGTGCTTTAAGTTCCAAGTCAGATGCAGTGGAAGCGTTTAGATAAGTTAGTTTATTTGGTGGCAAGGAATTAACTAATCTTTTTTAATTAGTTCAACAATTTTGTTGGCTTCAGCTTTTAGCTCTTCGGTCGTAGCTTTGCACTGGAGGGTTTTATTGCTGTCACTTAAAGTTTCTGTTAACAATTTCAGGTTCCTAGAAATAGTTGAAATATTCGCATTGTTTGATTTGCTCAAAGATTCAACTCTCGATATGTCATCCGATAAATGATTTAGCAAGTCGAGATTTGGGATACTATTAAACAGTTGCTTGTTTTCAGAATGCATTACTAGCAGAGAGTCGCTTTAACACTTTATAGCAAGCATTATGTGTGACAGTGACAAATTCCTGCACTCGTCACAGAATAATTTGAAATGAGCTTCATATTCTTGAATGTAGTTGAGGCTTCTCTTTGTGTTTCCCAAACAGCTACCATGTTATGATTTTAATTTTTAGCACTTTTTTGCCCTCAATAGTGCAGTTGTTATAGGCGCAAATGACTTCCATTGTTTGTTAAATGGGTCAGTTTTTTTTCTGGGTTAAACACAGTACGCAGCAGCTTTAGTAGTTTAATAAGCTGAATTATTTAATAAGCCGCAGGGAGTGTTTTTTTTTATTGTTTTTTAATATAGGTCAGCTTTTTTTCATGGGTGAAGCAAGCAATGCACTTTTTTATTTTATTTTAATTGTATCGATTAAACACAGTAAGCAGCAGCTTAAGCATAAACAAAAAGATAGTTCAAAGTTATTATAGGAGAAGGTGCACTTTTTTTATTTTGTTTTAGTTGTGTCGATTAAAGAGTCTGAGTTTATTAAACGAAAAATAACGGAGTAAAATCAAAAACACGTCCGAACGGTTTGACTAACAAACTGATTGGCCAACATCGATGTTTTTTGTTCGATAAAAATCGAGAATCGATATAGAGCTTTCGATGTCAACATCGATGCCATCATCGATGTTTTCAAAACATCGAATATCCCTACACCATACTTGTGGAATTATTACTAGACCCCAAACAGAAGCTTCATCAGAGAAAACTACATTAGTCCAGTCACGATCAATGTTTTCCTGTGTTCAGGCGAATCTAGGCTGCGTGTTTTTAGGACAGCAGTCGTTTCTTCAATGTGCTCCGCTATTTAAAATTATTTACACACAAATGTTTACGAATAGTAACGTGCGTTAGCCCAGTTATTTTTGCTTCAATTTCAATTGCCACGAAGACAAGCCGGGATTTCGTGAAAACAATGTCACGATCAGTTTCCCATCCTTCGTGGTAACTTTCTTATTAAGCCACGATCTGGAAAGTCGTTGACATTTTTCGACTCTTTTAATCGACTTGGCCGCCACTGCAAAAGGCATTTTTTGCCCTTTTGGGTGCGTGCAAAAAAAAAAGGCCTCGAAACATTTCACTCAAACGTCATTCACCGCGGTTTCTGTTTTTCTGGCAAAATATCGATACGGACTACATTTTTTTTTTTCTTAAAACGCCAAGGGCTGAGGTTCCCTTAACTTCATAAAAAATGATTTAGGTTTGTATTTTTAAGCTACTGCGAGCAATGCAGTATGCCACCATACTTTACACACTGTAAAATTTCTATTTTTCTTTAGACCAAATTGAAAAACAGTTTCATTTATGCCGAAATCGCAACACTGCATTAGGTCGGTCGTGCGCCGATCGTACTTTATATCGACGCTGCGAAATCTTTACGAGGTGAGCTGTCAGAACACACGACCTTCGAATTATGCGTTAGAAGTAGGTCATTAGTTAGTAAGTTATGCGTTTTCCACTTAGATGATGCCAATGAAAACAGCCATGCAAGAAATCCCACAAAAGTTGTTTGTTTCACTCCTATTTTTATATAGATAATTTCAAGAGAAATAATAAAAAAAGGTTAACTTCATCAACATTTTCATTTTATTACTTTTATAGCATGAATTCTTAAAAACCATATAAATTATAAATTCCAACGATAACACTGCTTTACAGCTGTGAAACGATAATAAACGAAATCCCATGAAAATCTATCCTTGCCAGTGAAACTAAAAAATACCCAAATACTAAGCGCTTTCAATGAAAATGCAACTCTGCTATAGCAAGACATGTCAAACGCACGACCGAGTAACGATTTTGTACTCATCTAGTAAGGTCGTACTTTGGTCGACTTTACTCCTTCGTTACGATATTTACGATCAACGGTTGAAGTCGTATTTAGATTTGCACCATAAGAACACGTTGATCTCTACTTGAGCAGTCAACTCACGACTGACCTAACGCAGTATTGCGGTTTCGGCATTAAGTACTTTCATATAATATAGAAATACCTGTTGGGATTGTGGCGGAACCTTCAGTTCTGACCCGCTCCTGTATTTTGCTCTTCAAGCAGTTGGCGACACTTTGTTGCAATTTTAAACCACTAAATTATTTAACGTAAATATCCACTCTTTGTTGCTAGCAAATTAGTTTGTCACACAAGTGGCAAGCTAAGCAAATTCTTTAAGTTACTAAACCATCACTTGATATGTTTATTTCGACGTTCCGTCCGTTCGACGCACACGTGATACTTGCGATCGTCACTCCGACTCTGAGCTATGCTATGACGAATAATATAGCGTTGAGCAGACAGCGTTTCTTGTACAACAACAAGCATTGGTTTTATTTTCTTAGCGCTAGCTGCCTGTGTGTTGGCATAGCTAACCAACACCCAGACAAATGCGCAACCAATGTTAGCTGGATTTTGCGAAGTCAGCATGTTTATTACTTAGCACCTCTCGCTTTGTCACTAGCGCTGGTGACGAAGCGAGTGTTTATAAATGTCGAGACATAGCATGCTAAAAGAGTAATATAAAAAATTAACAAAGCTTGGAATGTCGTGATTTCTATGTGGTGCGCTGCAGCGCTGTTTTTCTTGCTGCAGCAATTATTTAATATACTTTGGTGAAATGGACTATGGTCCATTCTAGACTATGGTCAATTCTAGCTTAACATATTTACAAAAGGTTCACAATTACATTTCCTTCTTTTCTGATCATGATAAAAAATACCCGCAACCATTCTTGAGATTAACATACGTACAAAATGCTCGTATTGCATTTTGTTTACCATACATTCTGTCGCTTATTTCGAAAGACGGAATTCCCTTTCACCAAATATTGTCCAATTATTAATTGCAGCAAAAATACTATAAACATATTTTTGTTTGCATGCGATTACAACAATAAAATATTATTAATGAAAAGTGCTGTCAATTAATTTCGTTTCCGACTGCAGAAGGCACAACGGTGTCAGTTTATTTCCATGACAATGGCAACAACATACTGGCGGTATTGCCTGTTATTCAAGCTGCCCGCTAGAGGCGCCTGGCGAGAGCTGATGAGGTTGGCTGAAACCCGAACACGGGTTGTTATGGCCACCTAAGAAAGTTTTCTTTAAATTTATATTCACAGGTCAGAGCAATTATCATTTTATTATATACTTTTAATTTTCTTAGTAAACATAATGCATAATAATGTAGAAAAATGCAAAGGGTCGCGGGTGTCCCTACACACAGAGAAAAAAAACACCGAAAATCAAGTAAAAACAACCTTAAATTAGGAATTTTCATTTATAAAATCCAGCTAAAGTTTCTTTACCTAAATTTAAAGATATTTAATTTTTTAGGTGGCCGTAACAACCTGTGTCCGGGTTTCGGCCGACTTCATCAGCTCTCGCCAGGCGCCTCTGCTTTGCGCGCGCCTTCTCCAATCGGATAAGCCAAGTGCGGTTAGGGCTTCCTCAGCCTGGTCTATCCATTGGAGGCATGGTGTCCCTCGTCGTCGTTGACCAGCGACCCTTGCCTCGTGCACCTTTTTCGCTGGAGCTTCGTCGTCCATACGATGGACATGACCCAGCCAGCGTAGTCGCTGCACAGTTATACGCCGAACTACGTCAATGTCTTCGTAGAGCTCATACAGCTCGTGGTTCATTCGGATGCGATAGTCATCGCCGACTGGAACAGGACCGAAGATTTTGCAAAGAGCTTTTCTCTCGAACACCCCCAGAGCGGCTGCGTCAGTTTGCAAAACTACCCATGCCTCAGCGCCATAAAGCAGCACAGGTAGAACGAGCGTCTTGTACAGTGTTGGTTTTGTCGATCGAGAGAGGGCTCTGGAACTTAGTTGCTTACTGAGCCCGTAGTAGCACCTATTAGCAATTATTGTTCTTCGCTTTATCTCCAGGCTGATTTCGTTCTTGGTATTAATGGCGGTGCCAAGGTATACGAACTCATTGACTACTTCAAAGTTATAGCTGCCGGGTGAAACGTCGGAGTCTAAACGCCGCGCTCCCTTGTTTGTAGACAGCATATACTTTGTTTTACCCTCATTTATCGTCAAACCCACTTTAGATGATTTCTTTTCGATAGCGGCGAAAGCAGCGGCAACTTCTCTCTTGGTTCTGCCCACAATGTCAACATCATCAGCGTACGCAAGGAGCTGAACACCTTTATAGAAAATGGTGCCATTACGATGCACACCGACCTTTCGTACGATCCCCTCCATGATGATGTTGAAGAGATCGCTAGACAGTGGATCGCCTTGCCTGAAACCTCTTTCGGTATTGAAGGTTTCGAAGAGGTCATTTCCTACTTTGACGGAGCTGCGTGTGTTGCTCAACGTCATTCTGCAAAGTCTAATCAACTTTGCAGGTATACCGAACTCAGACATTGTTGCGTATAGGCAATCCCTTCTCGGGCTATCGAACGCAGCTTTAAAATCGACAAAGAGATGGTGTGTGTCAATTTAATTTTCGTGGGTTTTCTCCAGGATTTGTCATAGCGTGAAAATCTGGTCTATGGTTGACTTTCCAGGTCGAAAGCCACACTGGTAAGGTCCAATCAGTGTTTTTGTAATCGGCTTTAATCTTTCACACAGTACGCTTGAGAGAACCTTATATGCGATGGAAATAAGACTGATACCTCTATAACTAGCGCAAATTTAAAGTTGTTAGAACTAAACTGATGCATTTTACTCACTCTTTGAAGTAAAATCTTGTTTGAACATTGAAAACAATTATTTCAAAATTGTGTCAAATTAATTTAAAATTGGAACAATCATACTTCAGACATTGTATTAAGATTGTGAAACCTTATTTTGAGATAAAGCGACGTTAAAATAAGAACGTGAAAATCTTGAAATGAAGAATTTTTAATATTGTTTTAAGGTATTTGAAATCTTAATTTAAGTTAAATATTGAAATATAAATTTTTTTAGCCAAAACTGGAAAAAACAATAGTTTTTGTTTTTATGTTTCAATATATTTTATTTCAATTGATTCCTAAAATATATCCATACAATGTATTATTTATTGTTTTCCAAAATGTAGAATAAAATAAGTTACTCACTAAATATATTTTGGTCGCACATAAATCTTGACATTATTCACATGATAAAGATTTAATGGATACGAATCGAAAACTATTATTTCTATAATCAGTACATCAGCCAACTTCATAAGTCTGAAAATATTTACAAAATTTATTCAATAAAATTTCGAGCACAAGGCAATAGTTTTTAATTTTTTTATAAAAATTTTTTGATCTTATACAACTTAAATATATTACATTTATTAGTACCTAAGTAATATTCATATTTATAAAATGTGCCTTTATATGTTACCCTTTATAAAACTTTTGTTTTAGAATTTTAAATTTTATTATATCTGAAGGTGTTGATATATCAGATTTTATAGAAAAAATTTTTATTATGGAATTTTCTTGATTACACAAATACTTTACAAATTTGATTCCGGTCTTTAAGTGTTGTTTACGCATGAGGCTTCGAACGTAACTTTTGCCTCTGAAATTGTAAAAATGTATAAGAACTCGAGCCAGCAAAAATTATTGTGATACTTTCTATATAAATCTTACCTTTTAAGTAAGCCAAAACAGCTTCCAGATCAAACTGTTTCACTAGCTCTTTTAATTTTTCATAGCGCTGTCTTCCACTTCAACTGAAATTAAGGACGATTTGTTGCATTCAGAAGCTGTTGAAACAATTATAGCTTTATTGCAGCTTAAAATATTTTGAAACAAATTATTGTCCAAACAATATCGCCTTCTTGGCTTTCTAAATAATAATTTGTTGTTTCATCAATCACTTTTACACAATTTATTAAGCACCATTACGTACATAATAAGAAAACAAACTCAATTGAGAGGAGAGTAATGTAAAGTGTCAAATATTATCCCGTTTGGCTCTCGTGCTGACAATTTCAAAAGATACCAACCATACTTCAATATGTAACAACCTCATTTTAAAGTTTGGAGTTTTACTTTAAGCTTTCACAGCTAAATTGTAATTGACATTGAACATTTTTAAAATTGGATATTCTTTGTCGGATATTTTTTTTAAATTGTACACATTCTTATTGCCAAAAAAGGTGATCTGCTAATAAGGTTGCATGGATATTAAATGAAAATTTAATATATTAAAAGGTAAAACAACGTTTTACTCAACTTGATTTAACATTTCAAAACACAAAATTAAAGATTTGCATACTCCTTTTAACATTTGCACACTTAAAAATCTTTTATTTTACTTAATTCGAGGTTGTTGCATTTTAAATGCTACAATCTGCTTTTATTTTTCTCTGTGTATATGCATCAAAGTAAACTTTTGGTTCAAACTTATGGAGTTGTTTGGTTCAATCTAATACACCTTAACGCATATTGGGATACCCTTGTCCCCTTGTCAAAAACTCAAAAATATATAAAAATTTATTATTTTTATGGTTAATTAGACCAAAATAAATAGATATAAATAACAAAATCATTTTTACTCTCTTGGATTAGTTATAAACGTGAAAGGGATAAAATAATGGTTTATGTTATGATGATTCCTCTAATATTTCAACTCTAGCTATAACCATCCATGAGCTAGAATGGCTTGAAACAACCTCTAAAAATCGATTTTTGTATAAAAATATTGGATGGTGAGGTTGTTAAAAAAAAAAACGGTCAGAAATAATAGTTTTTGGCGCTGAACACGATGTAATATCAATCACCCTGTATAAAATGATCACTAATTTATTCTCTAAATGTATTCACCGTTATATTGAAGTATGTACAAGGTATTTGAGTTTGTTAAGACACATTTTAGACTAGTAATAAATGAACCAGCAAGCAAACTTTCGTTATATTCAATTACTCCGCTACTTACGCGAACAAATGGTCCTTCGAGCCGGATAAGTAAAATTCATTACAACTTATCAACCGCAATATATTAAAAACCAAAAAAAATTAATTACGATTTTTTTATAACCCGCATATAAAACACTAAATAATATTTGGACAAAACTACTCGTTAAACACTCACTCATTTTTGAACACCTATATTGGCAAATGTCGCGTATAATTATTAAAGATTATTATAATGCTATCTTAACAAATAGCTCCAGCACCGCAAATTAAATAAACATTTAATATCACATATTTCAAATCGAAATTTAAAGAATACATATTGCTCGCACGCAGTACATTAAATTTTAGTCACACATATATACCGTACACATAATTATTTTCTTTGTCGCTGTTTCTGTTTCGTTTCGATAATCATGTCCAATGTAAAAAAGAGAGACTCTGCGCGTAATTCTATAAGGCGATATATGGAAGTGAGCAAAGATGAAACCGGTATTTACGATGAGCAGCAGGTTGAAACCTATATGGAACTTTTAAGAGAGCAGTGGGTCCGTTTTTCAGAAGCTCAAGAAAGTGTGGAAGAAACATATGGAACAGAGTCGATTGAAGTAGAAGAGAGTGAAAGAAAGCAAGGAGAGCTCTGGTATGTAACAGCTTTGTCTAATTTCAAGAGAATGCTCAAGTCAGTCATGCAACGAACACAGAGCGCTGAAATAGTAGCAACAACTTCGGACGCTTCTTATGCACGTTCTGCTCTAATTCCAAATATCAAACTCCCTGTGTTTGATCTACCACGTTTTTCAGGTGACCCTACTACATGGTTGACATTCTACGACAGCTTCAATGCTATAGTAAACGAGCATGAATCGCTGACTGGCAGTCAAAAACTGCATTATTTACGGTGCTGCCTATCAGAAGAGCCATTGCATTTGATTTCGAATTGTAAGCTGCATGACGCAAATTATTTGGAAGCTTGGAGCTTATTAAAGAACAGATACAACATTCAACGTGTCATCAAAGATCATCACCTTAGTGCCATTTTTGCAGTGCAAAAGGTAGATGTCGATACCGCTCCTGGCATAAAGTGTTCTCGACCCAATAATGCAGAACGTACGAGCTCTCAAAGCTCTCTCAATGCCAGTTGACTTCTGGGAAGATTGGCTGATACATGTTATTGTTCACAGGCTAGCTGATGAGACGCGAAGGCAGTGGGAGCTTAACATAAAAGAAGATAAGATGCCAATTTTAGACGACTTGCAAGACTTTTTAGAAACTCGCTGCCGCTCACTGGAAGTATTAACAGCATCAACACATACTTGGAAGCCAAACAGAGCTGTGCTGCCAAATAAAAACAACAAATCTCATTTTTGCCATGCTGCTCAGTCAGAGTTTAACACCAACAACCACAAATGTTTTTATTGTTCAGCTGATCACAAAATTTATAACTGTCCGCCTTTTCGTGATTTACATGTTGAAGCTCGTATAGAAGCAGCGCGGCGCAAGAATGCTTGCCAAAATTGTTTAAGTTTGACACACTCAGCGGAAAAATGTAGGAGCTCATCAACATGCAGGCAATGCAGTCAACGACATCACACACTGCTACACGCACCTCTTGCCATTAATACAATATCGGATCCTCTGGTGCCGCAACAAGCCACATTATCATCTATAATCGCGTTCCACGGTGAAGAGGTCAATGAGGAGCAAGGTTCTGTGCTGCTGGCCACAGCTTTAGTTAAGGTGCACGACTTCGTTGGAAAGCAACATATTCTACGTGCGCTCTTTGACACGGGGTCTCATTCCTCGTTTATTACTGAAGCATGCGCACAAAAGATGCAATTACCACGAATTCGCAGTAATGTCATCGTTGCTGGAATCGGATGCTTCAAAAGCTCAGTCAACGGTCAAACGTCATTGTTATTAGCATCTTTAAACGATAGCAATTACTACAAATTATCAGCTTTAGTTCTCACCAAACTCACTGGTCTGCTGCCATCATCACAGGTTACCACTGGCTATTGGCCACACCTCGCAGGTCTCAAAATGGCCGATCCGCTATTTTATGAACCAGGTCGCATCGATTTAATCATCGGAGCCGATGAAATGTCAGTGCTGCTGGAGCCTAAAATAATTAAAGGGCCACCGGGGACACCAATAGCTCAGAAAACGGCTTTTGGATGGGTTCTCTTCGGCAAGGTAAGCTCTCAAAACGAACACCAAGACTCATCATTTTGTTTATGTGCAGATATAGATCTAACCAAGGCGGTTACCCGAGCTTGGGAGCTAGAAGATGTTTCTGTAAAACAATACCACACGCGAGAAGCAAAGCTTTGTGAAGATTTGTTCGATTCCTCGCATAAACGAAATGAAAACGGCCGTTTTATAGTAGACTTGCCACTGAAGCCGAATTTTCGCCTTGGAGAATCCAGAGCTACAGCTGTTCAGTCTTGGCTACGCATGGAAAAAAAACTTTGCCAAAATCAACAACTGCGCGTTAAGTACCATGCCGTGCTTGAAGACATGTTGGAACAAGGTCACATGGAGCCCGTCAACGATTTTCCTTCATCGAATTTCTACATGCCTCATCTAAGTGTCTTAAAAGATACGAGCGCTACAACAAAAACACGAATCGTATTTAATGCCTCTCAGAAAAGCTCCAGCGGAATTTCACTTAACGATGCATTAATGGTCGGACCGCAGTTGCAGCAGGACTTAACATCAATTCTAAACAGATTTCAAACTCACAAATTTGCCTTAATTGCTGATGTTGCTGCTATGTATCGTCAAGTATTAATCTCCAAAAAGCACACTGACTATCAGCGAATAATATGGCGCAAGTCACCGAATGAGCCTTTACAAGACTTCCGAATGCTAAGGGTAACATTTGGCGTAGCCTCCAGTTCTCACCACGCTGTCAAGGCCCTCCAGCAAGCTGCAAAAGACGCTTGTCTTCAGTATCCTCGTGCATCCTCTATCAAATTGTCCGATTTTTTCATGGATGACCTTTTAACAGGGTTTTCCTTTGAAGAAGAACTTGACAGAATTCGCAGAGAAATATCTTCAATTCTTGCCCAGGGCTGTTTTGAACTACGAAAATGGGCTTCTAACTCCCAGCTTGTCATTCGAAACATTCCATTAGATGCAAGGAACCAAGATACCGCCCATTTGTTAGCTGAAGACGACACAGTTCGTGCTTTAGGCTTGATGTGGAATTCCAAAGAAGACTACTTATACTATGCTGTAAACTTGGATCCACCACCGCAAAATCTTACCAAAAGAACGCTTCTTTCGGACTCCTGACGCTTGTTTGATCCTACTGGAAAAATTGCTCCAATTACCGTAGTTCCAAAAATGTTGTTTCAACGTCTCTGGTTACTAACCATCGGCTGGGACGATCCAGTACCAGACGACATTGTTGAATATTGGCTTAAGCAACGAGAGGAACTTAAATTATTGGCTGGCTTTAAAATTCCTAGATGGCTTGGAACCAGAAGAGAGGGATCTCTTACCGATCTTCACTGCTTTGCTGACGCATCTGAACTTGCCTATGCCGGTGTCGTTTACGCACGCACGCAATATGCTGATGGTTCCATAAGGGTTTCTTTGGTAAGTGCTAAGACTAGAGTTTCACCTTTACGTTCTATTTCCGTAGCCAAGCTAGAATTGTGTGCAGCAGACTTGGTAGCAAATTTGGCTCAGCAAATAGAAAAGTCTTTCAATCCACTAGTTTCAAAAATATACGGATGGACAGATTCAATGAACGCGTTGGCGTGGTTGCAGAGTCACCCTAGCCGCTGGTCCGTCTTCGTTGCTAACCGGGTAGCAAGGGTCCAATCCATAATTTTGCCAGAAAATTGGTTTCACGTAGCTTCAGACCACAATCCAGCGGATTGTGCATCTAGAGGCATGCTTGCATCCAAACTTCTCGATCATCATTTATGGTGGAATGGACCGAACTGGCTCGCTCAACATCCCGACTGCTGGCCACCACCACAAATAAAAAAACCAGATACTACTGAAGAGCTCCGCCCAAAGAAAGTTCTGGTGCACATTTCCGCCGCCTCTGCTGTCTGGAATTTGTATGCAGCTTTTTCCTCATTTATACGTCTAAAACGCATTACCGCATACTGGATGCGATTTATTTTCAACACACGACAAAGGATTGTTCCAACTACTTTACCTAAAACAGGTCCTCTGGCTTCATCTGAGCTGCAAGATGCCGAAAACTATTGGATTAAGCAAATTCAATTAAATGCATACTCTGATGAGATTGCTTGCTGCCGCAAAAGTACTGCGATACCATTACAAAGTCCTATCGCTCGATTGAATATATTTTTGGATGACAAAGGCATACTTAGAGTAGGTGGGCGTATCAAACATGCTACAGTTTCCTCGGACGCTAAATTTCCAATTATAGTGCCTGCCAAGTCACCTCTCGCCAGTATGATTGTCAACGATTTACATAAGATGCTACTTCATGCAGGCCCGCAGCTTATGCAAGCAACGTTGCAGCGCCGTTTCTGGGTAGTTGGCGCTCGTAATTTGGTAAGAAGTATTTACCGCAGCTGCGTTACTTGTCGACGTCATAGTGTGACTAAGCAGCACCAAATAATGGCTAATTTGCCAAAGTATAGAGTCAATAGTGGACGTCCGTTTTTACAAACCGGAATCGATATGGCAGGTCCTTTTTTGATAAAATTCTCTAAAGGCCGTGGTGCCAAGTCAACGAAAGGATATATCGCGGTATTCATATGCATGGCAACTGGTGCGATGCATCTAGAGTTAGCAGCGGACTTGTCTTCCGAAACATTTGTAGGAGTCTTAAAACGGTTCGTAGCGCGCCGAGGTCATTGCTGTAAGTATTATTCGGACAATGGTACAAATTTCGTGGGCGCTGAACGAGATCTACAAAACATGTACCAACAAATTTTAAGAGACGATAAACTTCGAAAATACCTGGCTGATTCTGGCATGGAGTGGAATTTTAATCCACCAAACGCCCCGCACATGGGTGGTTATTGGGAAATAGCTGTGAAAAGGGTTAAATTTCACCTCAAGCGGGCCTTAACGTCAACGCTATTAACCTATGAAGAGTTTTACACTATTTTGGTAGAAGTAGAGGCTTGTGTAAACTCGCGTCCGCTTTGCCCACTATCATCTGACGCTAGTGATTTGGAAACACTTACGCCCGGTCATTTTTTGATCGGTGAACCGCTCAAAGTCCTTCCCGAACCTGAAGTGCTGGGCTTCAAAGGAAGTCTCAATCAGAGATGGCAGCTAATATCTCAAATTCGTCGGCATTTTTGGCGACGATGGCATTTGGAGTACCTGGTTACGCTGCAACGGCGATCAAAATGGTTACGACCGCAGAAAAACATCGAAGTCAATGACTTGGTTGTGATTAGAGACGACAACGTTCCCCCGGCTAAATGGCGGATGGCGAGAGTAATCAAGTGCTGTCCTGGAGATGATGGAAAGGTTCGTGCCGTGCAGTTGAAGACAGCAGAAGGAACGCTCACACGCCCTATAGTAAAGATTGTGCCGATTCTCGCTGAAGCGCAAAAGACGTAGATTGAGTTTGATCTGTTTCATATTAAATTTCATACATTTATTTATCATATCTAAATTTTTCAGAAATTGAAGTGATCATATATTTTTGTGAAGAAATTTAAATCGTTTAAGCTCATAAAGCTATTAGATTTCTCATATCCTTAAAATAACGTATGAACATATAGTATTTATATATGCCTGTACATCAAATTCTTTAACTATTTTGATAGTTCAAGGCGGCCGGTATGTTGGCGCTGAACACGATGTAATATCAATCACCCTGTATAAAATGATCACTAATTTATTCTACAAATGTATTCACCGTTATATTGAAGTATGTACAAGGTATTTGAGTTTGTTAAGACACATTTTAGACTAGTAATAAATGAACCAGCAAGCAAACTTTCGTTATATTCAATTACTCCGCTACTTACGCGAACAATAGTAATGAAAAAGATCGTCCAATCTGCATTATTAAATTTCAAATTTTGCAGTCGCACCAAAGATAATGCGGATTTTCATTAATTTTTTGTATTTTATCTATATACAGAGGTAGTCAAAAATATTTACACATTGCCAATATTTTGTTAAAACTTGATTTGTGTACTTTGCATACTGCAAAGATTGCTACAAAAACTTTGTTTGCAAATTATTTCCAACAACAATAAAGTGAGCTCTTTCTTTTAATAACACTAGGCGCCAAAATCCAAAAAAATTTCTGTGATCCACATGCCACTAATTTTTCCTTATGGACTTTGGCCTTCTAAACACGAATATCACAATAAATGGCAAACTTTAAAAATGATTTTTTCCCTTTTTTTGATTATATTCAGAATCAGTTTCTCTAATGAGAAACCAAATATAATCGCCCATCATATTTGAATTCCAGGATCCCTTTTTAAAGTTTGCCATTGCCAAACAATTTAATTTTCGAATACTTTTCTGAACTTATTTTATCGCTTTCTAATTCAACATCTGTATCTTATTTCCTTTCCTATTTAAGTCAATATTTTTTCTGGTATTATTTTTATTCTGTACTTTTTAAGGATTTATGTAGATATTTAATATTTCGTTAAAAATAAAAGTTTTTAATTAAAAATTAATTTCAGATGTGTTTATATTAAATTAACCGGCATTGAATGAAAAAATCATAAAAAAGTAGAAATAACTTCATTATTCTACCATGAATTTTCCTCAAAAGCAGTGTGTTTTTTTCTTCAAAGAACTATCTTTACGTAAAAAATGATAAACTAAGATTTTTTTTTGAGATTTTGATTTTTTTTTTTTAGATTTTTTAAACATTATTCGACTTGATTTTTTTCAGAAAAAAAAATTCGCCGAATTTCTTCTAATTTCGTCAAATTTACTGAGCCAAATGACAAAGTTTGTTCTAAGCATTTGTAGGTAATTTAATTGTCTTGATTTAATTTTTTTTTTTTTAAATTGGTTAATTCGTTTTCGAGATAGGTTGCTATTTATGACACTAAGTCCTGGAAAAAGGGGACATTTTTTCAAAAAATCATATCTCAAAAACCTATCTATAGAAAATTTTTTTATTGTGATATTCGTGTTTAGAAGGCCAAAGTCCATAAGAAAAAATTAGTGGCATGTAGTTCACAAAATGGGTGGTGCCTAGTGTAATGAGCAATGTGTAAATATATTTGACTATCTCTGCATATAAAACAAAGTCACGAATCCGAATCCGAACACAAATAGAGGGGTCTATCTGCCCCCCATTTGCCATATTTTTAAGGGGCACAGAAACACGTGTTTGGCTTACAATTGCGCTTACCGTGGACAGTTAAGCACGTGTTCCGATGTCCCCCCTAAAAATGTGGAAAACGGGGGTAATAGCCCCTCTATTTATGTGTCTCAGAAATGCTTCTGCCCTTAGAAAGCCCCAAAAAATGGTTAATTTTTACCTATTTTGCTTCCCCTTTGAGATATGTCACTTTTTCTATTTTTTCGATGATTTTTCTATGATTTTTCGTATGAGAACGCTTCGAAATGTTTCTAGTCTTGGTGCTTCTTCTTTGAAGACCTTGCTGAACAACCTCTTTACGCATTGAATCAATCTCTCCCAACAACCTCCAGCGCTAGGATTTCCGGGGCAATTAAAAATCCAGTCAATTTTGGCCTAAGACATCTCTATTTACATTTTATCAAAATCAAACAAACGGTTCTCCGGTTTCAGTTCCTTCTGGGCACCAACGAAATTAGTGCCGTTGTCGCTTCTCATTCTAACTGATGTCCCACGACGGTTTATAAAATTTCTCAGCGTAATTTGAAAGGCGTCCGTTGACAAGTTCTTTAGCGACCTCCAAATGAACAGCTCGCGTAGTAAGGCATGTGTACAACGCGACCCAGCGCTTTTCGCGTCGGCGACCAATAGTCACCAAATGGAGAATGGCCCACAATAGTCAACACCTGAGTAGCTAAACGGGCGAACGAATGGTGTGACTCTTTCGACTAGCAGCTGACCCATTAATCGTGCGTCTGGCGTGGCACTGGACTGAAGGCATTGTGGACAGTTCTTTTTACATGGTCTTAAAACGGTGTGTACATGGGGGATCCAGAAACGTTGGCGCAGCTCATTGATGGTCAGTTGGTCGTTTTGACAGTGAATTTCATGAACAATGCGGCGAGTCACGACGTGACTTGTGGCATTATTATCGGGCGACGAGCGGTAATGGGTAAACAGTATGCAGTGTCAATTCGTCCTCTTACCTTCAACAAATTGTCTTCATCGATCATAGGTGATAGCTGGTAAATGGCACTGCTTTTCAGCAGCTGCTTACCTTGTCGTAAAACGTTAATTTCATTACTAAATACTTCATTCTGGATCTGGCGGCAAACAGCTTTTTCGGCACGTTCTAGCTCTGAAGCTACTAGCTCTCCAGTTTGGCGCTTGCATAAGAGCACCTTGCTATTATAGATGAAACGCAAAATCCAGGCCATGACGCGCTTCATTTTCATGAAGCTAGAGTACCTCGTATAGTCAAATGGATGTTCCGTGTGTCTCGTTAATACCAAAACTCTTTGTGCAACTACTTCTTGCTCAAACTGATCTGAAATAAAATTAACTGTTTCTTGCGGCGAAAAATCCTCACGAATAAATTCGGGTCCATAGATCCAACGAGATTCTTCATTAAACTTATACGGCATGATGGCTCTGGTTGCATCGTCTGCAACGTTGAGATTTGTCGGTAACCAGCGCCACTGTTCCGGCTTAGAGTATGACAGAATTTCTGAAATTCGGCATGCAACAAATTGCTTGTACTTTCTGGTGTGTGAACGAATCCAAAGATTACAGTTTTGGAATAGCTCCAATATGTCGTTTTGTTAATGGTCAATTCATAATTTTCTTCTAATAATGTTTTCAGGCGAATGCCGAGTACTGCTGCTTGCAATTCCAAGCGTGAAATCGTCATGCCCTTTAGAGGGGCGCACCTTGTTTTGACTGCAACGAATGCGACGTCTACACAACCTTGTTTTTTCATTCGCAGATATGCGGCAGCTGCATAGGCACTGGAACTTGCATCGACAAAAACGTGCAACTGGATATCGTCTGCAGACGTCAACAAAGAAGAGTAACAACGAGGAACCGCAAACTTCTTGACATTACTATACTGTTTCCACCAGTTCCACCACTGCTCACAAGGCTGAGGCGAAATCTCATCTTCCCAATCGATTCACAACTTCCAAGTTGACTGAAGCATTAATTTTGTCCATATCATAAAATTTGCCAGGAGGCCAATTGGATCAAATACTGACATTACAAGGCTAAGCATTTCCCTCTTTGTTGGCGATTTCTTCAACTGTAGAACCTCTGGCGGCACCTTATAAAATTTAAAATTGAATCTCAAAGTATCATCATCAATATTCCAAAAAAGTCCTAATATCTTCTCGGTTGCGCATTGTCTGTCCATAGTAAACATTTTTTAATAATTAATTTTTTAATAATTTCGACGATACGTTTTGCTATAAATAGACAAACTATTGATAAATAGGCTTTCCCGAACATCTACAAAATTATTTAATTATTTGACTATCAATTTAATAGATATCATTTTTGTTGAATGATCACATAAATAATTTTAGAAAAAATTTAGTTCAAAACCCCCCTTAAATTTTTAATTTTTATTTTACCGTTTTCTAATTTTGGAAAAAAGTTGCTAGTTCTACAAGCAAATTTTTGCTATCTACGGCCTTGGCGCCTTTGCTATGAACGCGGCTTTATGTCTCAAAAAAGTGCACAGAAAGAAAGCTTATATCGTAATATAACAAGCATTTTTTGTTTATCTAAATAATTTTGTTCAGGTAATTTCCTATACTTTGCAGCTGCACGTAGGCTGCGAAGTATACAGATTTTCTGGATAAATTTTTTTTTAGTTATTAGAGAAATTTTTTTAAGTTTCACGAATTTTATCTCGAAACCCATAAGTCCGAACGTTTTTTGTACGGATTCGTGTTTAGGGGGTCAAAATAATTTAATAGAAATTACCAAATAATTTTGTCCAGCTAGATCCCTCATTTTGACCACTGTGCGGCGCGGGGCATTCCAGCTAGTTTACACTAAAATTAAAATTTTTTTTCTTTTGTTTCTTTTAGTCAAATAAATTGTCAAATAAAATTTACAAAAAATTTACACAATGTATTTGTGACAGTTTATTTGACTAAAACTAATGTGGCAAAGAAAAAAAATTCAATTTGAATTTTAGTAAAAATAATATATAAAAAAGCTAATACAATGGAAAAAATTTTAGATTTTTTTGATGCAGACTTTCTCATTACCTTTATTTCTGACAGTTTGTTTTGTTTTTAACCAAACTTTTTTTAACTAAATGTACCAAACCAGGCAATATTTTTATAAAAAAACTCGATTTTTAGAGGTTGTTTGAATCTATTTCAGCTCACGGATGGCTATTGCTAGAGTCGAAAAATTTGGGAAATCTTCGTAACATAAACCAAGGATTATGCTAAGAACCGACCTGAACAACTTCTTTTTTTTATGGAGTAAACATTTTTGGTTTAAATGTAGACTGTAGAAAAAGTAATTCGGAAAGTTTTTGGTCGTCAGTCTACTCGGCTTTCCGAAAGCTATCGCACCAGCTTTAGAAAATAGACGTTACGCGGGTACTGATGTACCAATCAAATGCGAATATTTATTAGACAGCAAGTAACAGTGCGTTCCAAAAGTCCATAGGATGACATATAGATGGCGTTACTAGATTTTTTGCATATGATTTTTATTTAGTACCAACCTTCAAACGATACGTATAAAAATTTAACAACAATCTGACAATTGATTCGTGAGTTATCGAACAACTATTGTTCAACTATTATTATCGAAGAAAAATAAATGGAAAAAAGTGAATTTCGAGTTTTGATAAAGCATTGCTTTTTGATGAAAAAAATACAGTGGAAACCAAACAATGGCTTGATAAACATTATCCGGACTCTGCTCCATCGAGACAAATGGTAGAAAATTGGATTGTTGAATTTAAACGTGGTCGTACCAGCACAAATGATGCAGAGCGCAGTGAACGCCCAAATCAGACTGTTGTTCCACGAAACATAAAAAAATCCACAAATTGGTTATGAACGATCGCAAATTGAAGGTGCACGAGCTAGCTGACATTGTAAAGATATCAGACGGTAATGTTTTACCATTTTGCACGAACATTTGGGTATGCGAAAGCTCTGTGCAAAGTGGGTGCCGCGTGAGCTCACAGTCAGCCAAAAACAACAACGAATTGATGCTTCAGAGGAGTGTTTGGTGCTGTTAAACCGCAATAAAATCGAATTCTATCGTCGATATGTGACAATGGATGAAACATGGCATCACTATTACACACCAGAATCCAAAATATAGTCAGCTGAGTGGACAGCAGTCGACGAACCGAATCCAAAGCGAGCAAATACCCAACAGTCGGCTTGTAAGGTGATGGCGTCTGTATTTTGGGATGCGAAAGGAATAATATTCATTGACTATTTTCAAAATGGAACCACCATCAACAGCCACTATTACTGTGCACTTTTGGATCGATTGAAGGCTGAAATCGCTAAGAAACGGCCACATTTGCAAAAGAAAAAAGTGTTGTTTCACCAAGACAATGCACCGTGTCACAAATCGATGAAAACTATGGCAAAATTGAATGAATTAGGCTTCGAATTGCTTACCCACCCACCGTATTCTCTAGATTTAGCCCCCAGCGACTTTTTCCTGTTTTCAGATCTCAAGAGAATGCTTGCTGGAAAGAAATTTAAGTCCAATGATGAAGTAATCGGTGAAACTGAGGACTATTTTGACGAGAAAGACAAATCGTACCATAAAAGTGGTATCGAAAAGTTTGAAAATCGCTATATTCGTTGTATCGCTCTCAAAGAAAACTATGTTGAATAATATAATCGAGTTTTATCAAAATTTTGTTTTTGTCTTACTTATCCTACGGACTTATTGAATGACCTGTTAACGGATAAACCGCGTTCATTTCTCTCCATGCTTTAACGATGTTGCGTTTCAAGTTGAAATTAGACAATTCAAATAAAAGCTCAGCTTGCCTTTAGAAATGTATCATCATTCTTCTTTCGTCTTTTGTAATGAACTAAAGATTTATGAAGCGATAAGTCAAACTCAATTTTCGAAGAATCCTTGTGCAGTCATGTGTTGAAAAAAAGTCTTTTAAAAATTTATCAATTTCAATCAATCGATTAATTTCTCGATTAATCGGAACAGAATATTCGAGACAACTAAATCGATTATTGAAAAGAAATACTCGATTAATGTAAGTAATTCGATTAATCTTGCCATCCCTAGGTGTAGGGACTTAGGTTGCAATGACATAAACAGGCTAGATGACGGAAGTCTCGGCTCCTGGCAGGGTCACCCATGTCGTACAGGCTGTTGTGGAGCAATGGACAAAAGACAATCCAATGTGCTGGATAAAGGCGGCATGGGACACGTACCGAAGATCAACCAGGAAGGGGGCCTAGTAAAAATAGACCAGTCGCCAACGAAGTCTTTCCGATACCTGGGCGCCTCAAAGAGTAACTGTGGCCTTTCCGCGGGATTTGGGTTAGGGCGCGACGAACGTATTTTCCCCTCTTCAGTTTTGACCACTTTACCGACGGAACTGCACACGAAACACCAAAGTCTTGTCTTTAAACGCTTTCATTCGCAAACAGCCTACAGACGCGGAGTTTAAATGCTCCTGGCAACAAGCCACCCTACAAACCTGCGACGGAAGCTGATGTCTTGACCATCAAGCCTGACACCAATGAAGTAGCAAGCTCCGGCTAAAAGTGCGCCACCCACCAAAAAGACGGATAATGGTGCTCGAAAAGCAACACATAGAGTTAGGGACGGCATAGTGCGAATTCCCGATAATCAGCGCACAGAGAAGCAGAACTCCAAACAGATGCCCACAAGGTGCCAGAGATATCTAGGGGAAGTACCTCGCAAGAACATCTGTGGTACCATAGTCACTCCAAAGCTTTTAAACGAAATCGTAGATGGGCAAATTACCATTGCGGTAATCGGCAGAAGCAATTCAGACGTCAGCATTTTGCCTTAAAGATGAAGATAGTAGTCGAAATGGCTTCAGAATGAGAACTTACAGGCGCACCGGGTTGCAGTGCAAACGCCGCAGATTTGGCATGATTCGCCAGACCTGTGGTTCCTCTAGTTGGAGGCGCAGTTCGCAAAACTGCGAATTAAAAGCGATTCGGAGCGCTTTTATACGGTCTTCGGTGCCCTTGAAAAGGGCGTGCTGAAGCAAGTCAGCGAGATAGTGCGCGGTCCGCCGGTAGCCGACAAATATTATTGTCTAAAGGACAAATTGTTAGAGGTTTTCAGTGCCTCTGAGCAAGAGAAGCTCCAGCAGCTGTTGTCGGAGTGTGAATTGGGTAATCGGCGCCCAACCCAGTTACTCAACGAGATGCGAGAGCTCGGAGGGAAAAACCTCCATGAAAAAATGCTTGAGAATCTTTGGCTGGCACGATTGCCAGCCCAGGTCCAAGGCTTGTTGCAAACAGTCAGTGTAGAGCTGCCGCAACGAGCTGCATTGGCGGACAAGATCATGGAGACTAGAGTATTCCGCCCCAGGCAGACTGCGACAATTGCGGCTTCAACGACAACCGGGGTTGGTACATCAAGCGCTCTGGAGAAGCGCATGAACAGATTAGAAGATGCCTTGTATGAGCGGGACCATCCTCGCAGAAATGACCAACGAGGTCAAAGGTACGCGGCGCAGAACATACCCCCCGTGGAGCTTAGTCCACCAGACCTGAACGACAGCTTTTGGATGCCGTCTGGCGGTTGGCGCAGACCAGCTTCAAATCTTTTGCCACCGCCACGATTCCAGCGACGTTCGCGCTCGCGTGCCGAGTCATTCTCGCGCCGGAGGTGGAGGCCAGAAGATGACCACCCCTGGTGTTGGTACCACCAGCAGCACGGCGCTGAAGCAACGAAATGCCGTGAGCCATGTACTTGGAAGCTGAGTGCTGCCGCCCGCTCCCACTCCAAAAAATCGACGAGCGCAAAGGGCCCAAAAAATTAAAAAAACCCGCACCCGACGTGGGTGACAAAAATGGCGTGAACGTCTACCGCCTGTACGTCACTGACGCTGCAACGAGCAGGCGTTTCCTAGTGGACACTGGAGCTGACGTATCAGTAATCCCACCAAGCGGCAGCGAGCGTTTTAACAGACCGCACGAGTTCAAATTATTCGCGGCTAACGGTTCGCATATTGAGACATTAGGCAGTAAGACGATTACGCTGGATCTGGGACTCAGCCGAAAATACAGTTGGGATTTCATCATAGCCGCGGTTAAGACACCACTGATCGGAGCGGATTTCTTAAAGAAACACGGACTACTGGTCGACATGCGTAACAATCAACTCATCGACAACCAAACGAAACTCCAAACGATGGGGGTGTTAGTGAATAAGGGTAAGTCCGCAATTTTTACTTATAATGTTAATGCCCCTTTCGCCGACATATTGGCTGAATATAAAGACATCACCGTCATGCGACAGGGCGTGACGGCGTCAAAATCAGGGGTAACGCACCACATCATTACCACCGGTCAGCCGACGCACGCGCGTCCGCGACGTTTGGCCCCTGACAAACTGAAGGCAGCCAAAGCAGAGTTCGAATATTTAATGGAGAATGGTATTTGTGAACCATCGGACAGCAATTGGGCGAGTCCTCTGCATATGGTTAAAAAGAAGGACGGTTCCTGGCGACCCTGCGGAGATTACAGAGCACTTAATGAGAGAACCTTGCCTGATCGTTATCCAATCCCGTATATCCAGGATTTTACTCACATTCTGCATGAAAAGACAATTTTTTCGACCATTGATTTGCAACGAGCATATCATCAGATACCTGTTGAACCCTCTGACGTGCCGAAAACGGCTATAACGACGCCTTTCGGTTTGTTTCAATTCAAGTTCATGACGTTTGGACTTCGCAACGCAGCGCAGACTTTTCAGAGACACATTAATAAGGTGTTATCTTCTGAAACTGATCATGATTTCGTATATATCGACGACATTTGCATAGTATCCAAAGATATGCAACAACATAAAATACATCTAAGAAAAAATTTTCAACTACTCCGCGAGAGCGGGCTCGATATCAATGTTGCAAAATGCGAGCTCGGAAAAAAAGAAATTAGATTTCTTGGACATACGGTCAGTAGGCATGGCATCAAACCAGCGTACGATAAAGTCCAAGCGATTGACGAATACAGGCAGCCGGCAACCGCCAAGGATCTCAAGCGTTTTTTGGGCATGGTCAATTTCTACAGAAGATTTCTGCCAAACGCGGCAGCAACACACGCGACATTACAGAGCTTGATCGCAGGGAATAAAAAGAATCATACGACCCCGTTAAAATGGACGACATCCACGGTAGCCGCCTTCGAGAGTTGCAAAAGACAACTGGCAAGCTCAACGCTGGTGTTTCATCCAGCTCCTAACGCTGAATTATCCCTCAGCGTTGATGCCTCAGATTTCGCTGTTGGAGCCGTTTTGCACCAACGCCTTGGGGAGCAATTAGAACCCTTAGGGTTTTACTCAAAGAAATTGAGTGATGCTCAGAAGAAGTACAGTACCTACGATAGGGAGCTCTTAGCAATATACCAAGCGGTCAAACACTTCAAATCTTTGATAGAAGGCCGTCAATTCACGATTTTTACCGACCATAAGCCGATAACGTTCGCTTTTAAACAGAATCTCGACAAGGCGTCGCCACGCCATCTACATTTCATTGGCCAATTCACCACCGACATCCGTCATGTATCTGGCGAAAATAATGAAGTAGCAGACGCGCTGTCCCGCCTATGTCAGGTGACAAGTTTTTTGCCAACTATTGATTTCGAAGAGTTCGCAAAGGGACAACATCGAGACAGTCAAGTTAAGCAACTCGCCGACTCGACCATCCCTTCGTCGTTGGTGTTAAAAGAACTAAAATTTGCTAACAGCGACGCGACCATTTACTGCGATACAGCTCACGGAAGAGTGAGGCCACTCGTTCCAGTGAAGTACAGGGAACTGATTACGAAAAAAATCCACGGCATTTCACATCCCGGCAAGCGAGCCACGGACAAGCTGATTCACGAAAGATTCGTCTGGCCTGACATGAAAAAACACGTTGCAGACTTCGTCAAACGCTGCATACCTTGCCAACGAAGCAAGGTAAACAAGCATAATAAGTCTCTACTTGTTTTCTATCAGAAGCCCACCGAGAGATTCGAGCATATCAACGTCGATTTAATTGGACCGCTTACAATTTCGAGAGATAATCGTTATTGCCATACAATAATCGACCGATTTACCCGGTGGCCAGAAGCAATCCCGATCCCAGACATGACGGCGGAAACTGTCGCCCGCAGTCTTTTGTTGGGTTGGATAGCTAAGTTCGGAGTACCTCTTCGAATCACAACTGATCTGGGTAGGCAATTTGAATCCGATTTATTTCGGCAACTCAACGCCCTACTGGGTATCCAACATTTCCGCACCACTCCATATCATCCGCAAGCTAATGGAATGACAGAGAGGTTGCATCGAACTCTGAAGTCAGCCATTATGTGCCACGACAACGATGATTGGTGCGGAATAATTCCGTTAGTCCTTCTAGGCCTTCGTGCTGCGGTCAAGGAAGACATCGCGGCGTCTCCGGCCGAGCTAGTTTACGGCGAGCCGCTCAAGTTACCTGGTGAGTTTTTTTTGTCCCACATTGCCTAAGTCAAATGAGACCGAATTCGTGAAGGATTTAAGACGAATGATGGCAAAAATCACACCTTCACAAGCTAGCCACCACGTTACGCCACGGATCTTCATACAAAAAGACCTGCGAAGCTGCTCACATGTGTTCGTCCGTATTGACAAGGTTCAGCGCCCTCTTCAGCCGCGTTATGACGGGCCCTTTAAGGTTTTGAAAAGGGCTGAAAAATATTTCGACATCGATATACGAGGCAAAGCACAAAAAATTTCGGTGGATAGATTAAAGGCGGCTTTTCTCCCAAAAACCGACGAGGATCCGATTTCTCAAGACAACCGGCCAGCGAAAGATACGGCTGTGTCAATATTTTCCAGCCCACCGTTGGACGGCGAGGGATCGAGCGGCAGGAAGCCGAGTTACCGTGACGCATTATTGTCATTTCACGCCCCCGCGCCCGGTCATAAGAAAACTTTGTCGCCGTCTGCAAGAAAGGTATTGACTTTTTCACTCCCGCCGATGGACACCGTGCGATACAGTTATCCAGCGTCCAGCCTTCGACGAAAGGTCGTGACATTTTCCGACCCACCGATGGACCCCGTGGGACCCAAATCAAGAGCCATACGAGATTCTACCAAGCCCGTCGCAAGTGATGCGACACCAACACCTCAGGTGGGGAAGTCCCCGTCGGCGCCAGTACTTACAAGAAGTGGCAGAAGAATCATCCCACCAACACGGTATATGTTTGTATCGCGCCCTAAGCGCTAGGGGGGGAGTGTTGTGGCGGAACCTTCAGTTCTGATCCGCTCCCGTATAGTGCTCCTCAAGCAGTTGGCGACACTTTGTTGCAACTTTAAACGGCATATTAATAAATGTAATGTAAACATCCACTCTTTGTTTCTAGCAACTTAGTTTGTCACACAAGCGGCAAACTAAGCAAATTCTTTAAGTGATTAAACGATCACTTGAGACGTTTATTTGTGGCCACACATGTTGGCACGGTGACACACCGACGTTACGTCCGTTTGACGCATACATGCGACTCGCGATCGTCACTCCGACTCTGAGCTGTGCTATGACGAATAGTATAGCGTTGTCCAGGCTGTGTTTGTTGTACAACAACAAGCATTGGTTCTTATTTCTTTGCACTAGCTGACGCTAAACCTAGCTAACCCTAAAATAAGCAATAACATACTGTGGTGGCATGGACTATGGTCCATGTTACCATAAAGTTTTAGTTATTACCGCGATACCGAAACACTCGGTAGTTTATCCGTTCAATTAATTGATTGTAAATAATTTGTAAAAATATATTGTAAGAATAAATTATAGTTCTAAATAAATAATTATAAACGCTACATGCTCTTCAAAGCGATGTGATAGTTTTCCAAATAATGATTTAGGTACAGAGAGTAGTTGCCCGCTGGTCACAGCTGTTGATGGAGATGACTTGGATTTTTATATCCAGGTAGCACAAAAACGAGATGAAAATATTAAAGAATTGCAAAGCAAATTAGAAGTTGGAATTAGTGATAATTTTCAGTTACAAGATGGGTTAGTTTTTCGTTAAAATAGTTTAAATCGTTTACTATTGCATGTTCCTAAGGAAATGGAAGACAACGTTATTCGAATGGTACATGAGAAAATGGGGCATATGGGCATAGATAAATGCTATGAACAAATAAAAAAAAACTATCGGTTTGCAAAATTGTATAAAGTGCATTATATATTCAGCCCCTGCTCGGTCTAATGATCATTATCTATACAATATTCCTAAGAAGCAGTCCCAATATATCTCATCTAATATAGCTCACACTTCTAACAAAATCGCAAATTCTAACCCTAAAATAAGCAATAAGCATAAGTTTTAAGGTAAATCATCTAGTAGTAGTTCTACAACTAACTTAACTCTATCACTAATCCTTATACTAAGAACCCTATACACAATTGTGAGCTCCAAACCCTGCCTGTTCCCTTTTCCAATCCTAATCTATCAAATAATTCTAATAATTATAATAATAATTCTAATAATTCTAATTATCATAAATCAAGTAGTTTAAGAAGTATCCGTAAGAATAATGATAAAATCAATGGATCTAAAAAGCCTTCGCCAGATTCTAATTGGACTTGCAAAACAAATATCTTCCCTAATTTCTCTTCTCTTTCAAAACAGCCTTTAATTGCTTCGTCCTCTTTTTACACTTATGGTTCCCAACATCCATCTAAGCTTAATTATTCTAAACAGAACCGAGTTTCTTTCAACCTTTCGTCGAAAATCATTCCGTCTTCAAGCCCTAGCGATACGAATAGAGTATCTATGCCTACGACCAACTACCCCAATTTCATTCATTCCCATACCTTAAATCCATCACCACCTTTCGGAAGTGTTTTACCAGTGAGTATATATAGTGTAGAGACACCACTTTACTCTTGAGATTTTTTGACTGCCGAAACGGGTAACAATTAATTAGAGTCATGAAATTAATTTTAAAGAGCATCTGTGCAGGCAGAGCGCTGCCGATATTTGTGCAGTCGCCAAGTCAATTTATAAATGAATAAATTTAGTAAAAAAAATTAAAAAAATATTAATTTTAAAGATAATAAAATTTGCTAGCATTTTGTCCTTGGGTGCATTTCAATCTAATCAGAAATGAAGAAGTTATAGCGATTTTTCTATACCTTCATACTTGAAAATAGACAAAATCGTAAAAATATCATTTCTGACTATCGACGAAATGCACCCCAAATATAGCAAACAAAAAACAACTGAGAAGCAGCAAAAAAATCCAAGCAGAAAGCAAAAACAAAAACCAGTCAAAAAAATATAAACAAGCCAGCCAGCCGTCGAATTAGAATTCCAAAGAAAATACAAATGGCTTCTCGCCAACATTGTTGAGAGGTATTTGCATTCTGTGCTCTATCAACATTTGTAGCGCAAACTCTAGCAACATCAGCCTGAGCGCTGAAAACGAATATGGTGGCGACTGCACAGCGCTCTGCCTGCACAGATGCTCTTTAAAATTAATTTCAGGACTCTAATAAATTGTTACCCGTTTCGGTAGTCAAAAAATCTCAAGAGCGAAGTGGTGTCTCTACAATATATATACTCACTGGTTTAACCAAATTAACAAAAAATCTCGCTGAAACTAGCACTGAAGGGTGCTTTGTCATGTCTCGCCTTAGAGACCGTAGGTTCTACGAAAATGTGCGTCTCTACTTGGCATTCCTTCATAACAAAGCTGACTCCACTTGTATCGATGGTTCAACTAAAACAAGTGTCATGGTATCGATACAACAGGAAGGGCTTCCAACCGAACCGGCTGAACTTAAAAAAAATGTACATTCGGTACCACGAGAGCTTTAATATCTCGCCAGCTGAAGTAGAAAAGGGCCTATCAGCATATGCCTCACACACCACTTCAAAGCGTCTATGGCATTTGAACAAATCTCGTTCAAGCTTCAAAAACTATTATTGCTCCTAAAAACACACCCCTAGTTTCTTTTCCAATTTCTTCTAAAAACAATAACCTACACATTTTTTGTCACAATTGTGGTGGTATGCGTGGCAAACTAAATAAGCTTTTCGCTGACGCAAAGTCATGCCACTATAACGTTTTGGTATTCGTAGAAACCTGGCTAAACGACTCCTTCAAGAACGAAGAAATCCTCGACAATTGGACTCTTTACCGGAATGATCGAGATTATACCTACACCAGTCAATCCCGTGGTGGTGGCGTTCTAATAGCTATACATAATTCTCTACCTAGTCAATTAGTGGACACCACCTCTTACAAACTTTATAACCACCAAATAGTTCAAATTAATTATCTTGATCATCAATATATCTATATTGGTATTATTTACATTCGCCCTAACTCCACAGAAACTACATATAGGGAGCTATGTGATAATATTTCATCACTAACCATGACATTGAAAGAGGAAGATACAATCATTATCTACGGTGACTTCAACCATCCAAATATTTTCTTTATCACTGATGAGAATGACAGCTACCTTCTTCCTATAGACCTCTCCAACCTAATCGATTATACTTTACTCAATACTTTTTATGTTAACGACCTGCATCAAGTTAACAGGTTTCCAAACCAAAATGGTAAATGGTTGGACCTAGTCTTTACCAATGCCTATGATGAAATAAATGTTGTTACAACCCCCGCAGCTGAACACTTATTTTCTAACAGCTCTCACCACTCAGCCCTAACTACAGAGCTTTTTTCCACCAATGTAACATTCGTACACTCACATAGTAACTCAATAGTATACGACTTTCTAAATGCTGACTATGATAGCATAAATATCTGTCTTGATTCTATTGATTGGAACGAATTATCTGCACTCGGCATTGATGGTGCAGTCTTGCTCTTTTATCAGCGCATTCTCACAACTGTTGATAAGCATGCCCCAAAAATTAAGAAAAAGACTAAACTTTCGGAACCACGTCTAGATAAAAATTTCAGACATCTAAGAAATTGGAGAAGCAAATTATATAAAGTCATTAAATCCACCATTAACATAACCGATGAATTGAAAACGAAGTATGAAGAGTTATCCCAAGAATTTGCTTTAAAGTCCAAAGAAGCCTATAATCTTTATATTAACCTCATTGGAGAAAAAATTACTGTAGATCCGAAGAAATTCTTCGATTACGTACCCTTCATCCATATTCAAGGGCAATGTTACATCCTCTAACACTCAAGAGATTTGCAATCTTTACGCAGATCATTTCAAGGAAGAATTCTGTGTATCTACAAACACATATTACAACCCCCTTCTATCACTAATTTAACACCTCATATCAATCACATCGAACTAACGCTTGATGAAATATATGCAGCTATAATCGAGCTAGACTCAAATAAGGGACCTGGCTCTGACCTAATTCCCCCAAATTTGCTTATCCAATGTGTAGACCCGCTGCTCTTGCCCCAAACAAATAATCTTCAATAAATTACTTAATCAAGGTGTTTTTTCTTCTTATTGGAAAACATCTCACCTCACACCAATATTCAAAAATTTTGATAAAAAGTCGATCGAAAGCTATAATAGTGGTATTGTCATTTTATCTGCTATCCTAAAACTGTTCGAAAAAATAATATGCGAAACACTGACAGGTAGAATAAACCCATTACTCGATGAACAGCAACATGGTTCCCGTAAAGGTAGATCAACTACCACAAATCTTATGGTTATGGTTTCTGATGTCTTAATCAAAATGGAAAAAGGACATCGAATTGATGCAATATACCGCTACCTTAATATAGAAAAGCCCTATCTCAAAAGGCCCTAACTCAACATAAAAAGAAAAAAACTTTAAAAAAATAGAGTTCCGTAGTTTCGAATTTTGAAGCGAAGCTTTTTACTCTTCGTTCTGTGATTTGCTTAGAGTGAAATCTGAAAAATTTTCGACAGATTTTTTCTCAGAATTTTATAAGGTTTCTTTGTTTCTGTGTTTTTTACAACAAGATAATTTAATATATCAAATATAAAAAAACTTTCCCCGCCTACCGTGGTGATTTGAACCCATTAACCTATGACTGCAGTTCTGTACTCTATCCATTGAGCCAATCACCTTCTTGACGCAGAAGCATTAATTTAGTATTAAGTGCAATTGAAGTTATGTTGCAGCACATTCATTAACATATTAATGCATTTGGGTGGTTTGGGTAGCTGCTAAGCCACTTGCTACAAGAATCAGTATTGCCACTTTTCCACAATTGTGGTAAATCAAGCACTTTTTTGGTTTCTACCACTATTTGAATTTTTTTTTTTAAATCTGTCACTTTTTAATATATTTATATAAAAATGGCTGCATTATAATTGAAACTTTAGAAATTTTATTACTATAATATTTTATTTATTATTGCATATAATATTTCATTTTAGTGCTTTTTTAAGAACATTATACGAGAAGTATTTGCAATAAAACAAATTCAGCGTGGAAAAATTTGCTTTATGGTATACTTCTCTTATGATTTGTTTTGCTATTGGAAATCAGTCGAATTTTTCCTTTAGAAGAAAAATATATTCCAACGTTTTTAAAAATTCACCACTCATTTTAGACTCACTACCTAAAATTTGCAAGTGACAACACTGGTCATCATCCTCAATTTGGTAACGCCATCTGTTAACAACTGTTAACATAGCTGCAGTTTTTTTTTAATATTAAATATATTAAATCAACATCAATCTTAACAGAGTTGTTTGGTTCGGTGGAAAGAGTGTAGGTTTATTAATCAATGGGTCATGGGATCGATCCTCACGGTGGGCGAAGTAATATTTTTTTTTTTTTATGTGAATGCGCTTGTGCTGTTGTTGGTACCTGCTTTTGTTTTAACAATGACTGTAACATGTAATAAAATAATAATGAAATGTAATAAAATTTACTGGTGTGAATATTAACGCGTATTATTTCAATTTATTTAATGTTGCTTTAAATTTTTGAATTTAGGTTATTTAAAAAAAAAACCATTAAATTATCAAATCTACACACAGAAAAATACCTACGTCGTTTTGCATAAAATGACTTGGGTAATTATTTTTGTATGAAGCCTAAGAAATTTGTGCAAATTTCGTAAGTTTTTTGTCAACTTGGTCATGCCAACATTGTATAAAATGCCAAAGATACTTGGGCAAAAGCAAATTGGGGTTCTTACAATCTTTTCTCTCATTGCTACTTTTTCTGTCATACGCGGTCATTATTTGCTTTCCTTTTCTTATCATTTGTACGAACGTGCATGTATTTCGTAGCAATTTATTCGTTACACTGACGAAACTAGTAGAACATAAAACTGCTAAGTGTACCACAGCGGAAACCACGCAAGACTACTGATGAGTTAGGAAATCTTCACTAGTATAAATATAACTTACCTAAGGTTATGATACCCAAGTTCCTTTTTTAATATTGCATTAAATCTACAGCAACCCATTTTAGGAGAAGGCCTTCAACAGAACACACAAGTTCTAGCATAAATTGCCTAATGGCAAAATAATGCGATTGCCTGAATTCCCTTTGTTGTATTAAAAAAATACTTAGATAATCTATTCTGGCCGAAGGTCTTAGGCAAATTATACCCGAACATTTTATAATTTTAAATGTTTCCTCTGTGTGTATGAAACTGTGAAAAAGCTTCGCTTCTCTCGTGTGTCCAACGACGCACCTGTTTTTTTGTAAACGAATCTTTTTATTAAAAACTATAAGTGATATAATGATGTTACCATTTTTTTTACTGCAGTATTTTAAGAACTTTGTTTTTTATCAAGTTTTTTTCTTCTTTCATAATGTAAAAAGAAATGAGTTAGGGCCTTTCTATATTAAGGTAGCGATACACTGACTTTAGTAAAGCCTTCAATCGTGTTGATCATAATATCCTAGCTTTCCAGCTGGAAAATGTTGGTATTTCTGGCTCTCTCCTAAATTGGCTTAAGTCTTATCTTCACGGTAGATCTCAATTTGTTAAATTTCGAGGCATCCTATCCAAAGAGATTTCTGTCACATCCGGAGTGAAACAAGAAAGTAATCTTGGGCCACTTCTGTTCAATACTTTTATATCAGACATATCCGATGTTTTGTCTGATATCCCTCATCTATTATATGCAGATGACTTAAAAATGTACCATGAAATTAATTCTGAACCTGATGTAACGTTTTTACAATCGAAACTACTTGCTTTAGAGCAGTGGTGCAATCAGAATAAACTATTTCTAAACGTGAACAAATGCTACTCAATAACTTTCTCCCGAAAAAATCTCATCGCGAATAGCATTTACTTACTCAATGGTAAAGAACCTAAAAATGTTAAACATATCGTCGATCTTGGGTTAAGACAATAAATTGCGATTTAACCCATTTTGGTCTGCTACCAGAACGCGTTGGAAATTCGTAATGAAATTTTCAGATTTTGTTATTAGTGATCTAATTAAGAAAATTTCAAAGTTTAAGACTTTTTCGAATTAAAATTTTTCGGCTACGAAGTGGTCGAAAGTGAGGTTCTATGCCGTTAATGTGCTGAATTATCTAATCCTTTAGCTCTTGAATTGTTGCTGGCATATCGACGTACACCTTTTCTTTCAAATAACCCCAAAGAAAGAAGTCTGACGGTGTTAAATCACATGATCTTGGCGGCCTATTGACATCGCCAACACGTGAGATAACACGGCCATTGAATTTGTCGCGCAAAAGAGCCATGTGGCAAGTGGCACCGTCCTGTTGAAACCACATATCGTCCACATTCATATCTTCCAATTCGGACTATAAAAAGTTCGTTATCATCTCACGATAGCGAACACCATTCACAGTAACTGCCTGACAGGCCTCATTTTGGAAAAAATACGGCCCAATGATACCGCCAGCCCATAAACCGGACCAAACAGTTACTCTTTGTGGGTGCATTGGTTTTTCGACCGTCACTCTTGGATTATCATTCGCCCAAATGCGGCAATTCAGCTTATTACGAGTCCACTGAAGTGAAAAAGTGCCTCATCACTGAAGATGATTTTCTTCGAAAATTGATCATCCACTGTTGGCATTTTTTGCCACCATTCTGAACATTGACGACGCTTGAAATGGTCAAGAGGCTTTAGTTCTTGAGTCAATTGCACCTTGTAAGCGTGTAAATGCAAGTCTTTATGCATAATGTTCATCAACGACGAGCGTGAGAGGTGCAATTGTTGGGCACGACGACGAGTTGAGGTGGACGGCTCTTTAACCACACTATCGCGAACAGCAGCAATATTTTCTGCAGTACGAGCTGTACGAGCATGCACTGGTGTTTTTACATCTCCTACAGACCCGGTTTGCTCAAATTTTTGCACGATTTTTCCGATTGTACGCACATTTAGACGATTAAATTGACCGAAAAAAACACGAAGTGCACGATATGCATATTGATTTGAACGCCCATTTTCATAATAAGCCTGAATAACTTTAACGCGTTGGTCGATTGTGTATCTTTCCATGGTTCAAATTGAGTTAGTCTGAAATTAAGAAATGTCAAATGAAATGCAGAAAAAACTTGACGTTTAGGTGTTATTCGCATTTAACTACGGCCCTTAAAATTTGACCTCCCTTTATTTTTTTTGATTTCTTCAAAAATTGTCAAAAAATGGTATATTATATTTAACCGCTTACCTGAATAGGTAAAAACAGGAAATTTAAAAAGTTTATTTTTTTCTGAATTTCCATTTAACTGAACCGTGTATATTCGGAAAGAGTTTGAAAAAATCTTTTTTATTTTTGCCAGAAATTAATTTGATAGTGGTCGAAAAATCGACCAGCGGGCTAAAATAGGTTAATCTTCATTATGATAAAATCCTAACAAGAGCCAGTAAGCAACTCGGTTTCATAAAACGACGCGCAAGAGTTTAAAAATGTATGGGTTACCAAAACGTTATATTGTTCTTTAGTACGCCCACTTCTAGAATATGGATGCATTATTTGGAATCGTGCTTTCGATATACACTGTGAGAGACTGGAATCTATTCAAAAGCAGTTCCTGCTTTTTGCTCTAAGGAACTACAACCCCGCGAATAGAATACCCTATCATCCTATGAGTATAGGCTTAGCTTGCTTAATTTAATGCCTCTATCAACTCACCTCATGAAGGTGAGAAGAAAATTACTCACCTCATGTTTTACATTTGACGTTCTCAACGGTGCTATTGACAGTGATTATACAGGGTGTCCTGCAATTGAGTGCAACTATTTACGGAGGTGAAAGGTTATGTCGAGCTGAGAAAAAAATCGTATGAGGGGGGGTATATTTTCCCATTCTTAGGAGCTACAGGGTTAATTAATATTTCACGACTTTGATTCACGTTCTTGTTCCTAGCACAAAAACTAAGTTACGGAACTTTATCTGATAGCTCATTGCAAAGGCAATAAAATCACCTTTTCAACGGTATATCAACAAACAGCACCGACTTAACCGTTACCAAGCTGTGCCCGTTCAAAGATGAAATCAATCGGTTGAAACTACCAAATTTTAACTTTGAATACAAATTTCTCAAAATTTCGCAAAATAAATGAATATTTTTTTTTTATAATCAACTATGTAACTTATTCAACTTCTTTTCAATGACACCAAAAACATAAATGTATCTTAAAAAACAAAAAAGTGGGCTGTACTAAAAATATTATACTTATTAGAAAACAACGATATTATCTACTGCACAAGTTATTGTAATGTCATTATTTACCATTATTTTTTAATAGGTATAATTTTTTAATACTGCCAACTTTTTTAGTTTTTAAGATAAATTTGTTTTTGGTGTCATTGAAAAGAAAATTAAATTTCAAAATTGATTATAAAAAAAAAATTTAATTTATTACGCGAAATTCTTAGAAATTTACAGTGTGAACCAGAATAAGTGTCACTAAAATAATGCGCCATAAATACTAAAGTAGTCAATGAAATTTCATAATTTCTTTTTATTTGCTAAAAAAATATTACAAAGTTATGGGAATCAGGCCGTTAATTCAAATCTTTCTCCTTTCTCTTTGATTGTTTGACGCAAACGTTTGAAGAATGATTTGCAAGCGGCACGCACCATGTCTTGATCCATTTCATTCCAAATGTCTATCAGCCGAGCTTTGAAATTATCAATGTTAAGACCTTTTGTGTTGCCAATTTTGCTCAACATATAGCCCCATACACAGAAGTCGAGAGGGTTAAGATCTGGCGACGCAGCTGGCCATTCTTTGGCTGATATAAAATCGGGAACATTTTGCTGACACCAGTCTTGAGTGCGTTTTGCCTTATGTGAAGGCGCAGAATCTTGCTGGAAACAAAAATATTCATCGCCATATAAGTCCTGGGCATGAGGTTTTAAATGGCCTTCTAAAACGTGTTCGATGTAATAGTTTGTATCAATTTTGACCCCTCGATCTATGAAAAGGAGCGGTAACTTGCCTTTTGTTGATATTGCTCCCCATACCATTACTTTCGACACATTCTGGTAACGCTCCACGGCCAATTTATCTCTGGGAGCATCTGCGAGACATACTGCATACACGCGATTGTTTTGTTGATTGTGGCTATCTTGTAGTAGAAACATTTTTTCATCAGAAAATAAAATTTCATCTCCTTCATGCCAACGCAAAAGCTCTCCGCTTTTTTCAACTCGAAATTTTTTTTGCGTGTCAGTAAGGCCATGCACGCGCTGCTTCTTATAAGCTGGGAGCCCAAGATCATTTTTCAATATCCGCCGTATTGATGACTGGGATATCTGCATGCCCTTTGCCATAGATCGACCCGATTGAGCTGGATTTCGTCTTATTCTTTCTCTGACGCATTTTATGGTCTCTTTTGTTCTCACAGTTCGTTTGCACCCAGATTTCTTTGCAATTTTACAACTTCCCGTTTCATTAAACCGTTTTACAGTTCTATAAATAAATCTCTTCCCGATATCGAGCGGTTTAAGCTTCTTAATAATCTCGCACATTTTTAATTTTTTTAAATACAATTTTACAACTAGCTCCCGTTTAGCTTCCATTGCGATACTGATTTAAAAATGGCTAAGCTCTGGAAATGTTTAATTATTGTCTGTTTGTAATTCAATTTCAAAAAGCTTAGCCAACTTAAAAAGTTTTTAAATTGAACTTCTTAAGGTAGGGAGCAAACCAAAAAACAGTGACAGTTATTCTGGTTCACACTGTACACTAAAAATAGAAATTTAGTAGTTTCAACCGATTGATTTCATCTTTGAACGAGCAAACGGTTATGTCGGTACTGTTTGTTAATATATCGTTGAAAAGGTGATTTAATTGGCTTCGCAAAGAGTTATCAAAAAAAGTTTTCCGTAACTGTAGCTCCTAAGACCCCCCCCCTCCCATACGATTTTTTTTCAGCTCGACATAACCTTTCATCTACGTAAATAGTTGCACTTAATTGCGGGACACCCTGTATATCAAATAAGACAAAATTCAACGAATCCTCAAGACAAACTAGGCACACACGAATGTTATACGAGTATCAGGCGGTAGGTGTTGCAAAATTTAATAGTATCAGCGTTAGCTACTCACCATCTATATCCAAATTCTCCTTCAAAAAAAATCTTTACAAGCTCCTATTTCCGTCCTCATAACCTCCTCTGCCCTATAATTGTAATCATTAGTTCACTAAAGCTTTCCTTAGACATGTAGGTGAAATCATGTCAACCAGGTAGGCGGCCTTGGCCTACACTGTTACCCAAAAAAAAATAGGTTAAGCATAGGTTAAGACTAAAATTAAGAACATACCTTAGTTGGTTAAGAAATAAATAAATAAATTCGACTAGTACCAAAGAAGTTTGTGGAGCACTTGACAAATATTTTAGTGATTATAGTCGACCTACACGTATTATCTCAGACAGAGGAACCTGCTTTACATCACACAAGTTTGGAGAGTTTTTGTTAAAAAATAGTATAAATCATGTCAAGGTTTCTGTTGTTTCTCCGCAAGCAAATGGTCAGGTCGAACGGGTGAATCGGGTTCTTCGAGCTGTGTTCAGTAAATTGAGCGAACCAGTGCAACATGCTGATTGGTGGCATTAATTATCTCAAGTGGAATATGCATTAAACAACACAGATCGCAGTACAACTAAACATACACCAAGTCAGTTATTGTTCGGTACTGATCAGCGTGGTATCATAATTGATGAGTTATGAGACAGCATTTAGAAGATAAATTGAGTGACGGTGCAAATCGATGTTTAGAATCAGTTAGATTAAATGCTCTTTCTGGTATTGAAAAATCACAAGAATATCAACAATATTTTCTTAAGCATAGCACACCTGCAAAATCTTGTACGGTTGGAGACTTTGTTGTTATAAAAAACAGTGGCACGTCTGTTGGAACGAATAAGAAGTTTATACCGAAATATCGCGGCCCCTATATTATACATAAAATGTTACCTAACGATAGGTATGTGGTAAGGGACATCGAAAATTGTCAGCTGACCCAGTTGCCATTATGAGGCTATAAGAATACGTTAGTGGTTGTCACCAGGGCGCCTATTATGTATTACAACTAAACTAAGTTTAGAAAGAAACTGAAGTCAAAATCAACTATAATTATTTTATTATTTTAATTCTTATGAATCCAAAAGAGTAAGAAAGAAGTATTTACCCGTCTGTCTTTGTAAATTTAAACCTCAATTCAATTTTAATAAATTTTTACGCGGGTTTCTCTTTTAATAAATATTTGAGGTTAGGACAATGAACCATCAGAACTTCAAAAGCATATATCAACAACGTTCACATACAGTGTTGGACAAAACATATTGGACTAAAAACAAAGTATGGTTTTTTCACAAATATTGATTTATTTTATCTATATAGACTCCAATAGAATATGATCGCTAAATAAATTAAATAAGTCAACGGCAAAGCATACAAAAAAATTTTACTTGGCGTTTTGTTGTCTTATCTTCCCATGTGATACTCAGAGAAATCATGCTATCTGAATTGCATGTGACCAAACATTTTGGACTGCTTACAACGTTCTCAAAATTGAACTGTAAATGTTTTGTTACAATAGTGAAATGAGAGTATTATAAGAAGTGAATGACGATTTTTTTTTTTTTTGTATAATTCTCCTTTTGTCAGTGGTCCAGTAACATTGACAAGAAGAAGGTAGGTGTTTACGAAGTTAATATTGACTTATTTCTAGCTTAGCTTTTATTTTTAGAATTGATTTTAAGATGGCTCGGTCTAAATACAACGCAGAATTCAAAAAGGAAATTATAAGAGAGTTTCTTAATGGCTTACCTCAAAAAGATATTTGCAAGAAGTTTTCAGGTCGACCAAGGTGTACAAATTCGAGGGATGACACGAGAATTGTCAGAGCACTTAAAAACAGGACAGTTCAGAAAAGGGCCTGTGATGCTGGACTGAAAAGTTACCGTGCTGCAAAAAAGCCATTTATATCTCGTAAAAATCAACTGGCTCGCTTAAAATTTGCCAGGGAGCACATCAATTGGTCCGAAAACAAGTGGAAAGCAGTATTATTTTCAGACGAATCCAAGTTTAACTTGAAGCATTCGGATGGAAATATTCGCATCGGTAGACCGCCTAACAAAAGACTAGATCACTTGCACTGTAAAGGGACTGTAAAGCACGGAGGCGGCAACCTAATGGTCTGGGGATCTTTCCCTGGGAATAGTGTCGGGCACTTCCATAGAATAAATGGTATCATGGACAGGTTTATGTACCAAAACATTTTGGAAAATGTCAAGTTCCCCTACGCTGAGTGGAATATGCCCCTGTCATGGCAATTTCAACATGACAATGACCCAAAACAGCCAGTGAGGTGTGTTAAAGATTGGATTAAAACTGAGAAATCAACGTTATGGAGTGGCCAGCACAATCCCCAGACCTTAACCCGATCGAAAACCTCTGGCAAATTGTTAACAAAAGTATAAATCGCGAAGAAGTGGGTGGAGATAAAAATATGCTTTTCAATGCCATAGAAGATGCTTGGAAGTCAATAGGCATGAAAACAATACATATCCTGATTGCTTCCATGACAAAAAGATGCAAGGCCGTTCTTGAAAATAAAGGATTTTCGATCAAATATTAATATTATGGTTTAGTCCAACATGTTTTATCGTGTGAGCTTTTGACATTTATGTTTTCGTTTAATAAATTTTTAATTTGAATTGATTTTAATAAGCTTAATTCCTGTTTTTTCATCAAATACGCAAACATTCTTGTAATTTTAATACAATTGGTGGTACACATCAATAATAGTCATAGATTTTGTTTATTTATCAAATGTACTAATATTGTCCAATATGTTTTATCCAACACTGTACATTCTGTCAAAAAAGTACATACTAGGAAATTATGGCTCCTATTATGTATTACAACGCAACTTAGTTGACTATATTCAACTACATTTTTTTCGTATAACGTACTACATACATTTCAGTTGAAACATGTTATTATTATTATTATTATTATTTATTATTTGATATACCAGTGCTACAAGGTGAAAACCTTATGATTAATGCACTGGCATCATTGATTTGTTTTTTTTTTTTAATATGACAATAAATTTGATGTTTACAATAAAAATTCATTACTAAGAGTAATACAAATTTGAATGCAATTAAATATAAGTAATATTAAATAGTGAATATAATATAAAAAAAGGAAAAATAAAATAAAAATAAAAAATAAAAATAATTCCTCTTCCAGCGAGGTAATGACAAAACAGGAAATTTAATTTAATTTTAATTTGTAACATTTTTAAAACTTTTATGTTTATTAATTTTTTAGAAGAAAGAGAAGATGAATTTAGCGAAAGAGAAAAAAAAAAAAAAAAAAAAAAAAAAAAATAAAAACTGATTAAAAAGATTATTGCAACGATGAAAGATGATTAAATAAAATTTTTTTGAATTGCACGGCGTTTTGTATTGGTCTAATAAAAGTAGGTAAGGAGTTCCAAAGACGAATTGCGTATATATAAAATTGCCTTTCAGATGTTAGATAGAAGTGACGCAATTGTATTAACGTATAGGACCGATTGGAACGTGAAGCAGTGATACGATTGTGCAAGTAAGCTGGTTCACCAGAGTATAGCACTTTATGCAGCAGGAGTAACGTTCGGAATTTAAGAATGTTCTCAAGGGTCATGTTGCAGATTTTTATTACGTAATGGGATACATGATCTGTACGTTTTAATCCAAAAACATATCTAGCTATGTTGTTAAATACAACATTTAGTTTTTGCTTACTAACTGAGTCACAATTGGCAAAAATTTCGCAAGCATAAAGAAGCGTAGGGAGGATGTATGCTTTAGCGATAAGAAGTCTTATTTTGGGTGGTGTAAAATGTTGTGAAACCCTCAGTACCCTTAGCATTCCGTAGACCTTGCCTATTGTAGTGCCAATGTGTGTATTCCAAGTCAATGTCCTATTAAAGATTACTCCAAGGTTTTTAGTTGACTCAACGAAGTTAATTGAGGCGTTGTCCAAAATGATTTTAGAAAATTCCGACACATCGACTGGTTTTCTAGAGATAACTATACATTTCGACTTTTTTGGGTTAAGACACAAGCCATTTTGACCTGCCCAAGTTTTTATGCGCGCTAAATCGTTGTTGATGGTAGATATACAATCAGAAATACAGTCCGGCTTACAGCTTAAATACAATTGGACGTCATCAGCGTACATATGGACTTTGCAATTTTTAAGAACCGTGGGTAAGTCGTTAGCATAGATGGAAAACAGGACAGGCCCAAGAACTGAGCCCTGAGGTACTCCCCTGTTGACCGTTAAGAATTCTGATGTTTTGTTCTTGACAGATACAGCTTGGGATCGATTAGAGAGATATGACCTGAACAGGTTTACTGCTGTATGAGAAAAGTTAAACATGTTACTTAATTTGGTACAAAGGATGCCATGATCGACTGTATCGAAGGCCTTAGAGTGATCAAGAAGAATTAAAAAGCTAATTTTTTTATCATCTAAGCCTGCTCTAATCTCTTCAGATACATCTATTAGCGCTGTAACGCAACTCCTCTTTGCCCTAAATCCAGACTGCCTTTCGCTTAGTAACTTTTTATCGGAGATAAATTCGCTAACTTGCCGATTTAAAATCACTTCAATTGCCTTAGCCAAGAAAGGCAATATGGCAACGGGTCGATATTCATTGCATGTTTTAGGTATTGGAATGATTTTAGCTTGTTTCCAACATTTCGGAAAGATAGAAGTAGTGAGAATAGTATTAAAGGCGTAAGTTATGTATGGTAACAAGATTGGTAATAGAATTTTCAGAAAGAGTGGGTGAACTTCATCGAAACCAACGGCGTTTGATTTTATTGACAGAAGACTAGACAGTACTTCACTCTGGTCAACACAACGAAACGAAAAAGCAGTATCTGAACCTAAGACAACGGACGAAGAATCATTTCTACTAGCGTAAGCATTCTCATCAACTGTAGGCATGGGCAAGTTTACAAAATTTTTATTTAGGTCATCCACATCGATATTCACATCGACAGCAGACTGATTTTTACCTACTCCAATGTCACGGATTTCTTTCCAAATTTTTTTTGATGCAACTGCATTTTTATATTTTTCACTATAAAATCTTTTCTTTGCTGCTGCTATGTCATTATTTACCTTTTTCCTAATTTTTTTAAATTCAGTGTATAACTCAGGTATTTTGAATTGCTTCCAACGATTGTAAGCCGCGTTTCGTTTTGCTATTAGCTTTTTAATATCGCTATTAAACCACGGCTTTTGTTGAGTTTTAACGCTTTTAGTCTTAATTGGTACAAATTGATTAAATAGCTGAATAATGTTTCGCTGCAAATAGCTAATCTGATCTTCAATTGATGGCATGCAATAAATGCCTTGCCAATTTGTCCTTCTGGCTTCTTGATCGAGCTGGTAATGATCAATATGCTTAAAATCGCGAAAACTGAAAGAACATGGCTTTTTTACCATTTGGAAGTCAAAAGCTAGGAAGATAAGGTCATGTTTCGAGAAATTTGGAACTGATAGCTGATCATAGAGAAGCATTTTTGATAGATCACTTACAAAGATTAGGTCCAGTAGGGTATTAATAGAATTTGAGAAATGAGTTGGGGTCGAAGTGTTCACTGAAAAGAGTCCTAAGTCACGCATATCATTAGTTAAATTATTTTCTATAATAATATTGCTGTTAAAGTCTCCTGCATGTAGTTTGAAAATTCTTAAAAGATAAAGGCAAACTACATGGTTTAAATTGAATTTATGTTATGTTATACGAAAAAAATTTAGTTGAATCTAGTCAACTTTGTTGAGTTGTAATACATAATATGGGCCCATAATTTAAAAAAGCCCGCTAAAATGGCTGATTAAAATTTTTTTTAGTTTTTCTTTGATTATAGCAGTGCTGTACACAGGGAATTCTTGACTGAAGATCAAACGGTAAATAAAGAATGTTACTGGGCGTTATACGGCGTTGGAGAACAAATTCGGCATAAAGGCTAGGTTCTTGAAAAAACTCATGGTTTTTGCACCACGCCAACGCACCATTTCGCAGGGCAATCATTGTGGACGATTTTCTGGCCAAAAACTCAACAAAAATAACCACCAACACTCAAATTGCCAATTTGAGGCAATCGTTTTTAGACGATAAAATATTTAGGAGAATTCGCCGCGGGAACTGAAATCGATTCCTTTCGAATCTTTGAAAAAAAAATATGTATAAAAAAAAAATTTTAAAAATAAGCTTTTATTTAAAACCAAGACGTGAACTAAAAGAAAAAAATAAATTTCAGTGACATTTGTCATATATGTATATAGTAGGTATTAGACATCTGCATGAATACATTTCCCAGTGAACCAAAACTACCGTTTTTGAATTCATTTATGAACCTTTTCGGGTAGAAACGTTCATTTTCGGCACTCATAAATGAACCCTTTTTATATCATTCGTCGGACTAAAATGCCTCTCAAAAACGAACCTTATTTTGTTCGCAAATGAGTTAAAAAAAGAACCATAAATTATCCTCTTTTTTGTTCGGAAATGAGTTAAAAAAAGAACCATAAAAGTTGTTTTTCGGCACTCGGAAATTAACTCTTTTTGAATCAATCGCCGGATGAAAATGCCTCTCAGAAACAAAATGTATTTTCGTCGGAAATGAGTTCGAAAATGAACCATACAAAAGTTCTTTTGTAAAAAACCGAAACGAAATTGAACCCTTTTTGTATCAATTTTTGGACTGAATTGCCTCTCAAAAACAAACCTTTTTTTGTTCAATAATGAGTTAAAAAAAAGAACCTTTTTGAATTATAAATTTTATTACTGCATAATACTATTTATAATTACATATCGATATTTTGTTAAAGAAGAAATGATTATTACTAAAATTAGAGATCATATTAATCATTGGGTTAATAGGATTAATATACCTGGGCTGGAGTTCACGCATTGTGTTGTTCATGATATTGATGTTTCAAAGGGGAAAAGGCGTGATTGTTTTCCAATTCGATAAACTTCCAAATTATATATGAAATATCAAAATAGTTATGTTATTAATTGGGGAATTTATTTGATTACATTTTTGCATGGAATGTTTTCGTGGTTTTCATTCTATTTGGGCTTGATTTTAATTTTTGATAGATATGTTGAAAATTAATTAAATGTTGAAATGCATACGTGTAGCAGTACATCCATCTCGCACTGGTAAAAAAGTTCATATGACGTTTGTACGAAGGTTAACATTTTCATTTTAAGTTCCTTTATTTACCTGATTTTAGAATATAAAAAGTAACATTTATGATTCATTTGTGAACTCATTTATGAACAAAAAATGGTTCGTTTATGAGAAATTGTTTCCTACTGATATGATAAAAAAAAATTATTCTTTTTTGAACTCATTTCAGAATGCAAAAAAGAAACATAAATGTTTCATTTCCGAACTCATTCATGAACAAAAAATAGTTAATTTACAAGGAAGTCTTACCTACTGAAATGATACAAAAATTATTCATTTTCTACTCAAAATAAGTTTTTAATGAATTTCTCAAAATATGCACACTTTTTCTTTATGGGAAAAGCTTTCACTTATTTAATATTTTATAACAAGCACTTTTAAGCGACAAAATAAAAAATTAAGAAAAAAAAATTCTAACCAAAAACGTTCGCAAAACTCTCACCTTACTCAAAACCTTCGCTTATGGTTCATTAGGTTGCTTTGCCTGCAGCAAAGTGCACACTATCGTACTGTACCACATTTTATAGCATGTTTCAAACTTGTGTACAGTACTTTGAAGCGTGTACTGAAGCGAGTAGTGTACAACATCCGGTTGGATCTTAACAGAGTGTGTACACAACTTTGGGTTGGTTGCATAGCTATTTTTCATGCAGACTACTTTGTCTTTTCAAAACATAGCAAGTACACCAAGTAGATTTTGCTGTACAGCTCGAAATAGATATGAAGATCAAGTTAAAAAATCATGCCTAAAAAGTCAGCTTTATTTTTAGTTTATTTTATTCACTTTCTTTTAAAAGTATTGAAGTTTAAAAAATTAAATTTTATTCTTTTTAAGGTTTGTATGAATTGTTTTCACATTCTTTTATTTAATCTAACTTATATACATGTACTTGGTATTCGAGCACAAGTACGCGAGGAAATTTCATATTGAAAACATTTCGGTTTTGAGTACAGTACTTGAATGTTTTACTTTTGTTTGTTTGTATGTTGTATGTCTATTCTAGATTCAAAAGAACCTCTCTCTTGGTAAGTTCTAGGGACGTATATAAATTTAGAAATTTTCAAAATGTAAAATATACAAGTTTACTACACAATATCAGTGGAATTGAATCTTTTAGTAGACTTATCTGTATATAAACTGCGATCCATTATACAGATTTACTGCACATGTAAGTCCCTAGAACTTACCTATTTACGTACGCTTTTATTATGATGATGGGTAACCAAGAGAGAGGTTCTTCTGAATCTAGAATATACCTACTATATACATATATGACAAATGTCACTGAAATTTATTTTTTCTTTTTAGTTCACGTTTTGGTTTTCAATAAAAGCTTAATTTAAAAAAAAATTTTTTTTAATTTATTTTTATTTTTTACTTTTCAGTCATAAAGGTTTATTTTACATCTTTTATTTTGAAAGCCTTACACACATCATTTTAATTTTTTAGACCATTAACCTTAACAGTACATATTAACATTATTTATACCACTTAAATTATTTATTGCATTATATACTTTATTATGATATAGCATTTTTATTGATTTGTGGGCGGGAATAAGAGGTGTGGCCAAATTTAAACCCCTATTTCCTACTTGATGATGTCAAATTTCTTAAATGTGCTGCCAAATTTTCGGCTGAATCGGCATAGTAGTTTTGGAGATATATAATTTTTATTGATTTGTGGGCGGTAAAAGAGGGTGTGGCAACATTTTTTTCTAACTCATGCAATACTTGAAGGAGATATATGAATTTGTGGGCGGAAAAAGGGGGTGTGGTAAAATTTTTTCGTTAAACCCTATTTTCTAATTGAAGAAAATTTATTACCAAAATTGCATCTTAATCGGCCTAGTAGTTTTGGAGATATAGCATTTTTATTGATTTGTGGGCGGTAAAAGGGGTGTAGGAACATTTATTTTCTAACCCATGCAATACTGGAAGGACCTTTACTGCCAAAATTTCAGCTGAAACAGCCCGGTAGTTTTGGAGATATATTAATTTGTGGGCGGTAAAAGGGAGTGTCAAATTTTTTTCTTAAACCCCATTTTCTACTTGAAGGAAATTTACTACCAAAATTCCATCTGAATCGGCCTAGTAGTTTTCAAGATATAGCAATTTTATTGATTTATGGGCGGTAAAATGGGGTGTGGCAAGTGGGTTTTCATAATATTGCATTGTCACCGGGTTTACACATGTATGCTAAATTGCAGCTTAATCGGAGACCCACAAGCTGTCGAAAAATTTTTTGCAAGATTTGAGGACATACATACCGCTGCCTTAATATAGAAAGGCCCTAACTCAATTTTTTTTTTCACATTATAGAAGAAAAAAACTTGATAAAAAACAAAGGTCTGCAATTTCTACAGTAATTATATTAAGGTAGCGATATATACGAACGAAGCAAGTTAAATAAAAACGTGTAAAAATGGATGTCAGTCATACATATTAACCCTCTCCTGCCCTCCCCGAAAGGGGAAATACTGATTTCATTAATTGTAGGGGTTTAGGTTGTACCCTGGACCCGCCTCCAGGGAAAAACGTACGTGACCCGAAAAAACTGAATTCATATTCGGTTTCAGCGACTTCGAAAACATAAAAAAAAATCATGAAACCCACGGGTTTTCCCGTGCTGTGCAGTGTTATTCGATGGCATAACTATATTATCTTGGAAAGGGCATTCTGAAGGTGATACAATAAATATGAATGAATAAGTATTTTAGTTTATTGACCAATTATTTTGATAAGTCAGCAGTCTTGTGGCAGCATCAGTAACTGGAGCGAGGTCTGACAGCCAAGTGTTAAAGGGATTCTCTTCCCTCAATATTGATATCACAATTAAAAGCTTCCGGGTTGTTGGTCTTTAAGGGGATGAAACTGTGACAAATTTGGGAAATTTATAACAATTCAAGAGTATTTTGTAAAAATTTCAAGTAAATCTTGATAAAACTAACAAATGTACAGCGTTTCAAGTGAGCGGACCTCGTTCCGCAACATTGAATTATCATAAAGATTTGCAGCTGCGCAGGCAGGAGCAAAAAAAATGCATTGGACATCCTGAATGAGTGTTTTTTTTACTGTACTGAGCTGGCATTGATTATTTTGTGTAAGAATAAAGGCCATATAATTCAGAATAATTCAGGCATGTTCTGAAATCCGATTCACCTCGGGATCTTGACCGATCGTTTTGAAATTTTTTACACTATTTCTGCACATAAATCAACAGGTAATTCCAAAGCATTACTATTTTTTTCCTATTTTCAAATAATAAAATAACCTCAATTTTTCAGCGAAAATCGCGTTTTTGACTTCAGAACGCTACAAAAAAAAATTTAAAAAACTCTTCGGTATTACATCGGGAAACTACATTTTAAACTAATTTTGAATTTTTTTTTTCAGATGATCCGCTAACCTCTAATCGCGCGTTCACCGCAAAACAACTTTTTTTCGAGGCGCCTTCGGAGAATCGCTGCCACGAATTTATTTATCGCTAATTTTTATTTTTTTTTTCCAAATATACTTAAGAAGTCAAACTATAACATGTATATAAAATAAATACACCAACATTATTCATGTCTCCAAAAACAAATCATGAAAACATGCCTTTTGTGAAAAATTTAGGTGTGTATTATGAGAGGAACACGAAAAAACGATAACATATACTGATTAAAAAAATGTTGTATATTTTTAAAAAAATATTTCATTTAAAAAAAAAAAATTTGTGAAGTCATTTCTTCGTAATAATAAAATTTCTGAGTCAACAAGAAAAAAATCAGCGGTCAAGATTTCTCAAAAACTAATCGGACAACTTATTTTTCAGGGATAGACAATCGTGGTGGAAAATTGTGTGGTTTGAATGCAAAAAGTAGATTTAGTACAAAAAAATAATTCATTTTATTACCCTCAAATACATCAAAATTTAAAATTATGGACAATTGCAAATAAAATAAGAGTTGAAGAACACTTATAGGGTTCAAAAAAATGGGTTTTTGCTTCTTCAATGAGACAAACATGCAGAAAAAGTTGTCAAGGAAAGTGTTAATATCTGATAAATTAAACAAAGACATATTCGAAATTTTTCAGAAATAAAAATTTAAATTAATTTTTATCATAGAATTTTTAGAAAGCCTAATAAATCTCTATTCAGAAAACATATCAGTCTTAGTTTTCTTTCAAATGTTTTAAATCTTTTTGTGCGTCCAGATCTTAAGCGAGTAATGCTTTATCAGGTGAGAATGACTTCGATTACTTACCTGAATAAAACAGTTGTAAGAGCCTCCATGGTCAACTTTATTCATATAGTGGTTGGTTAACTCATTAAAAAACTGTATTCGTTTTATTTTTTAGATTTATTCTGTTAGCTTGCAATGAATTTTCCAAATACAATTTAATACATACATTCATCAGTGTTTTCTGCACATACAACAAGGTGCCTTAATTTTAGTTCAAGAATTCAGTATGAATTAAGTCTGAAGATTTATTGTATTGAAAGAAATATATAAGACTTCAATTGTATAATTCATAATATTAAATAAGATAAGATATAATAATTATAAATGTTGTTTCATTAAGTTTGATTTTGTTTTTTTTTTATCTGACAATAAGTTTGAGTACTTGGTTTCCAACTATATACTATCAGAAGTGCTCTTAGAATTCATTTTGCTTTAAAGAATTCATTCAATACAAAGCACGAATAATTTGATAATAAAAGTTCAAATAAGAATATTTACTTGTTTTCTTATTGCAATAATCCATATATATATTGAACATTGCATTTTAATGTACTCTTATTTAAGTAAGTTTCTTATTTCAATAAAAAACTAAACATATTTAATTATTTCGCCAATTTTGATTTTTTCCGCTACTTCTTTCAACACCAGGATTTTGTCTAGGTCCTATTCCTTCGCCGCCTCTCTGGTTTCTCCGTCTTTGGTTAACTGCATAATTTACACCAGGTTTGGGCGCCCAATTCTGATTTGAAGTTTGGCCTGGGAACGGCTGCGTTTGAAGAGATTGTAGAGTTGGAATATCTTTTCTTGACTGCTGTTGTGGCAGTGTGTTAATGTTGATATTGTTGCTACTAACTCTACTGTTGTTATTGGTGTTGGCGAACATACTTCCACTAGCATTATATGGTGCAGACGAATTCAATAAATAAGGGTTTTGTTGCTGGTATGGATGCATACCACTTGGGTTGCTTACTATACCACCAACAAAAGTATTCAACGGGACTCCAGCAGAATTATTTCTTAAAGAAGGTTGTGTACTAGAACTTATGTGCAAAGCCCCATTGCTACCGATAGTGTTCATACCAAGCTGACTGGATGTACTGAAAGACGGAGCACCATAGCCCAAACTATGTCTGAGATTAGAAGGTTGAAGTTCAATGCTTTGGTTTATATTTGAATTTTTATTTCCCCCCATGCCACGTTGAATATTCTGCAAATTTTGCCAAATCTCATTCGCACTGCTACTACCAGATCCGCTATTAGGAAAAACGCCACCAGTACGCCTCATCACATCAAGATAACGGTTTATTGTAGCAGCAGTATATGATTGTTTAGCACTGGAGTCTTCGGGAACATTAATAGCTGGTACGTTTGTGCCAGCATTTGGATTTGAAGGATTCATAAAATCGACCAATGTATCAGAAAGAGTTTTTCGACTAGACGTTGAAGAAGTTTGTGGTTGAAACGGCAAAGAACCGGAACCAGGGGCAGTTAAGGTTGTCGGTGCTGCGGCTACGGCTGCTTCTCGCTTCTTTTTTTCAATAAGTGTGTACACTGCAATGAGCTGCTCCAACTGTTCGGGATTAAAATCAGTTTTCCCTTGGGCAGTTAACGTGGCGGCAAGTTTTGCAGCCAATTCCTTCTTATCCACCTGGGCTAGTAGTGAACCTATGGCCGCACCTGGCCCTTTGCTATTCGTTTGGGATGCTGCCAGTCCAGAAATGGGCGGTAGTGGAGGTTGTGATGTTGACAGTACTGGTGCTGGTGCCGTTGCCGGTGCTGGAACTGGTACCGGCATAACAGATGGATATGTTGGTTTATTTGTGTTTTCAAAAGTCTGCGGTACCGCCTTGAAAGCGGTTTGTTTTCGATTCTCTTCAGTTAAAGCCAGTAATGACTCTGTGTCTGCAATGACTTTCTTAAATGCTCGTTCCTTAGTACCTTCCAAAAGACCAGCAAACAAAACTCCCTTTAATTTTTCCATTGCTGTCTCAAGAAGTGTGCAGTTCTCAATAGTCAAAATAGTGTCATTCACTTGATTGGGGTTAGTTTTCTCCATCAAAAGAGCCTTTGACATCAGATCAATTATTTTAGGTCCCAAACTGCCCAAATACTCCTCCAAGGCAGTAAGCAGGCGCAATACTGGAATCACCTCTGTATTGCTTGCCTTTCGTTGCCTTCCCGACATTTCTAAATCCAAATTGTCGCCAACACTCGTGTGTATTTTAGGTGTTTCTGGATAAGCATTGCGCGCTTGAACGTGATACTTCGGATCTGATAGGCGACTGTTATCCACCGGCAAGCAAAGCCTTTCCCGACATTGCAGTTTGATATTTTCAAATGCTTGAGAGAACAGTTCTTCGATGCGAACCTTGAAAAAGCGAACCCATTCGGGCTGATAGTTGTAGGATCTATGATCAAGCCCTGCTGTAATTAATTCATCTTTACGACGCTTCCAAAACTTTTGCCATTCGTCGTTGTACATTGGGTGTGTTTCTGGGTCGCTTCGATAGACTTTGAAAACTTCATTTAAATCATGCATCTTCTGATCTACTAGATGTCTATAAGCTTGCCAAATATCACCATCCCGCAATGGAGAAATAGATTTACGACTGTCACGATGGTTACGCGTTTTTGAACGGGACCGTGAACGTTTTCGTGTGCGCTCACGAGACCGAGATCTGCGCGAGTGTCGCTGACGATCACGTTGATCACGTTGTTTATTCGTGGGTGACCCAGGCTTATGCGTTCCTCTTAAGAAATCTGCTACCATTTGCTTATGCGTTTCATCATCCACTTGGGGTACATATACAGAATTAAACTCCGCTGGAATGGGATGTTGTCTATATTGAGATGGAACAGAGTATGGGTGTGGATGATGTGGTCTAGGGGGCATTAACGATTTTTGTTCCGTGACATCCGCACGTTGACGTTTGGGCTCACGTCTTGTGGAACTGGCTAAACTCGTTCCACCAGGACGTACATTAAATATCTGACTTGAAGGACCAGATTGCGGTTTAAAATTATCCTTTTGAGCAATAATAACATCTATTTCCTTTGCGTCCAGAATATGTGCAAAAGCAGGACCGTGCTGCTCAGATGCATGGCGACAAGAAAATACTTTCGACAAAATCTCGTGCCTATTGATATTATAATTATGCTCCAGGGCTTCGTATGGTAAATCTCGTCCATGGTGTTGCTCAATAGCAACCGCCAACTTTGCAAGTATCGGAGTCAGTACTTTGTATTTTTCGTAAGCTGGTACTTTTTCAATATATTGTCGATATTGACGAATCGCCGTTGGGAAATGCTTTTCGCAAAACTTTAAGCGATGATTATAACCAACAAGATGGTTTTGCATACTAGGACCAATAAGTATTAGCTCACAAAGACTGCACTCGTAACGTGGTGTTATATCATCTTTACTCTTCATTATCTTAACAACGTATTCCACACCAACCAAGCCATGAACATCATTATCTTTTGGTTTGGAGCTGAAGGTTTTTGTAGAGAAATCTAATTGTGCCAACTGCACAGGAGTAGATTGTGTTCCTTGTTTCTCTTTCTCCTTGTGCTTTGTGGGAATAATAACGCGATCAGTTTGATATTTAGGTTTTTCTGTGCTATCTGTTTTCTCTTCAGATTCTTTATCGCTTGCAGCAGCACCCACTAAAAAGGCCGCGGCAGGGTTCAAAACTTTTTTCTGTTTTTTTGCCAAGCTCTCGTCTGAATCAGCTTTTGCGATTTCCGAGTTTCGTTTATTCGTATTATCTTGATTTAGGACGTTTGATGGCGTAACCTGCTGTGATACAACGTGTTTCGCAAGCTGTTGTCTTTGTGGTTTTGGAGCATGACGCTCAATAATTGGAATTTGTTTGTATGTGGACGATTCGGTAGTTTTGTCTTCAGATGGCAAATCATCGTCTATAACAATCACTTCTGGTATTTGAACTACGGGTGTTGGAGTGCCCACTGGTTTCTTCAACAAATCCACTGAAATACAAGAAATTTTTGGGATACGGTATGGTTTTGAACCGTCCTGCTTGAGTGCAAAAGGATTTTTAACCATGTTAGCTTGCGTTTCATTTTTTTTCGTTTCGTCGAATGTAACCGGCATTTCTTCGAACTGAACATCATCGCTGAAGTCGTTTGGAGCGTTTTGCGTGCCTTTCTTGATTTTTTTGAGAGTAGGCTCTTCATTAGACTTTGCTGGAGTTTTAGATACTGATGGAGTAGTTGTTGATGTATTTTTGAGGTTTGCTTTATCCGTGGACTTAACATTTTCATTGGACAAACTTAAGGAAACGTTTGACTCGGAATTCGTGTTTTGAAGAGTGCTCGATTGTTCTGTTGTAACAGATGCTACATTTGAAGCCTTTGTAACTAAATCTTTTGGTTTATTTATATTTTGATTTGTATTACCCGATGCAGGTAATGTAGTTTTTCGAACTTCGTTATTAGTTGGCGGTTTCACAACATCTTTTTTCAATGCAACTTTTGCAGTTAAGGTATATTTAGGATTTGCAGACGTTTTTGACCCAACTGCATTTGTTTTTATAATTTTTGTTACATTTAAATTTTTAACTGAAACTTTGGGATTCCAGCTAGGGTCGTTTGCATTAGGTTCAATTTTTGAGTGTGCCCCTGTGCCAGGTTCTTTTTTAATATTAGATATTTGAGTAGTAGATACGGAACCCGATTTTTGATTAGCAGTAACATTTGATGTTTTAGTTGGCGTTACCTCACTCGTGGGCTTCAGCATAGGCTTATCAGCAACAGTAGACCCGGTTTTGACTGATTGTGTAGCCCCAGCAGTTGTGCTTTTGTTTCCAGCCGCCGGTGATGCTTTGGTTTCGGTAGTCATATTTACCAGGGCATTTGCTTTTATCAATGGGCTATTATTTTGTACAGCAGTCGTTATGTTTACAGTTTTAGGTTTCGCATTCGCTGGAGTTGTGCTCTTTGCAGCCGGTGATGAGACTGTTACTATTGGTGCAGTATTTTTTGTCAAATTTTGGGTTTTTGCAGTGACTATAGCTTTACCTGTATTGTTTGGGGCATTCATATTAGCCGAACTGTTCAAAGAAGTGGAAGATGTTGAAGCTCCAGAAGCTAGTGCCGATTGGGAATCGGGTTTAACCACTACTTTTACATTAGTAATTGCAGGTTTTGCAGTTTTTAATGGTGGTTTTATCTTCGATATAGTAGACACAGATGCATCATCGCTTTTCTTTGCTTGTACATCTTCTTGACTTTTATTATCTGGTTTTGCGACAGAAGCAGCAGCAAACACTTCATTGGGTTTTATTTTTTGTGTAGCGCTTGTTTTAGTAGTTGGTTGAGACTTTATTGGACCTGCTGCAAGCTTCCAGTCCTGCTTAACGTAAGTATACTCAGGATGATATAGCTGCTTGACATCTTGTATATTCAACTTGTGTTTTTTTCCTTCCATGTGAGCGTTGAGATTTTTTGCATTGCTATTAGAAATGGAGCACAGCGTACAACCATAAAGTTTCTTTACCTGATCCACTACAGTTATCAATTTGTACCACTTGTCCTTGCGATATTCGATTCGTAACAAATCCGCCAGGGGCAAGTGCGGAATCAGTTCGCGGAACTCATTATTATTAAGGCGTTCCTTTCCTTCTTGCTCAGACATTTTTATTGTCGAAATTTGAAATTATTTACTAATTTTATCAAAATAGTAAAAAGCCCAATAGATCAGTAGAAGATTAACCAACACAACAACAACAGTAGAAATTTGTTTGAGTAGTTGTGAACAGATGCTAACTTGCGTGTTGATATAATGTCGGATCGTCTCTATTATTTTTCTTTCTAAATTCAAATTGAATTTCACGACTAGAAGTGAAAGAAAACAAATGTTTTTTTTAGAATAAGATGATATAAAAATATAAATAGGTGACAGAGCTAAGTAATATTTATAGGGAATTAAAAGTAAATAAATTAAAAAAGCGTTGAATAGAATTCAATTACAATATATAAATGTTCAAGCTTTTAAAACATCAATTGCTCCCTTTTCTTCTATATGAATTTTATTTCAGAAAAGTAAAACTCATGGAAGCAAATGAAAGCATGTGAAAATATTGTAGCTCATATCCTACGATTTGCCATTTATATTTGCAATGTTAAGTATTAAAGTAGCCTGAAGCAGCACGATACAGCCACTAAAATGCAAAGGAAACGTACTTTCCTTTCCGAACTTTGGCGGTATATGTATGACCTGGTTAAAAGACACACTTTGAATAATTTAATTTTTTTTTTTCCTCGCTATTAAATTTATTGTGCTATTCGTAAATTTATTGGAAAACCAAATAAAACAACATAAAAACTGCTAAATCAAGAAGCAAGCCTGTTTCGTTCATTCACGCAGGGTCTTTATAAATCATACCGCAGAGGGTAAAGAAGGTCCGAGAAGATGAATATTTTTATTTGGGAGCCCTTTCATAAAAAAAAATTATTTAATTAAAAATTTCATGAAATATGTTTTTAAAATACAGTTAAATCATTTCATATAGATTGGCCAAAAGCCTATCGGTAGAACTATTTAAAAAAAAATGTTGGTACTTAATTATGATAGATGTAAAGGACATAAAACGTAAAGTTCCGATTAGTTACAACTATTGTCATAAAATCTTTCCCAGGAATTTTAATTTAATAACTGAATGAATATTTCTCCTTATAATATTCTCCACACAACTCTCAGGAAATGTAGTAGTTATGTGAAGTTTACAATTTTTTTAAGCTCAACAAAATTTGAATAACTTTCAAAGAAATTTATAAATAAAGACCAATATTAAGCTTCAAACTCAATAAAAACTTCTAATCGTGTATCAAATCTAATCTAGCAGAGCCAACAGGAAAATACTTGATTAATAAATTAACCAAAATACCCTACGATTTTGTATTCGAATTTCAAAGATTTTTTATATTAATTTGTATTACTAAAATTAAAAAAACAGCATCATCGACTACAATATAGCAACAAGAGGGTTATTCGGATTAACAAAAGTTAAGAAATATCTGACGGTTTACTGCCCTATCAGATATTGCTTTCCTGCCAGAATATCCAAGACCTTCTGTAAGTTAAACTCATGAAATGAAGAATTATTAGGAAGCATTCTCAAAAGGTAAAACGAAGTTGTGTTTTGTTGCATTTCAATGCTATCTCCCTCTCTCTGATGGTGCCATATCGTGCGTACGTATACAGTGAATGCTCCCATAAGCGGGCACCGATGATTACCTACTTTTTGTCCGCATATGAGAGATGTCCGCATGTGGCAATGTCGTGGGAACAACCAAAAAATTTTCGTTCCCAAGAATGTGTCCGCTTATAGGAAATGTCTGCTTATTAGAGCGTCCGTCTATGGGAGTTTTCACTGTATTTCTGGTTATACGACGAATTCTAGTACAAAACTAAGAAAAAACTACAAAATGTCTTGAATTCATATATAGGGGACAACGCACCGAGAAGCGCGTAAAAAAGTAGTTTTTCTGGATTTTTTTAAAGGAAACCTATAGCAGTAATCAAACCGATTCTGTTTATAAACGATAATACATTTTTAAGGATATATCAGGGACTCAAAATAACAATTAGTTTTTTTTTTTAGAAAAGACAAAAAAGTTACAGAATTTAAGATTTATTTATTAGAAAAAAATGCATAACCATTATGTCAACAATAATATATTATTGGTTGTCCATAACCATTATCGCAACCAAAATGTTTTTTTGGTTGCCCATAACCATTATCTCAACCAAAATGTTTTTGGTTTCCCATAACCATTATCGTAACCGAAATAATTATTTGATTGCCTGTAACCATTATCGCAACCAAAATGTTTTTTTGGTTGCTTATAACCATTATCGTAAAAAACAGTTTGGTTGCGATAATGGTTTTAAGCAACCAGTACCAAAAAGGGTTAATAATAACAATTATCTGAAGATTTTTTTAATATTGTTCCTAACGGTTGTCCCTGGAATATGTAAATATCCAACATTCGCCGAGTAATCCTGTGGTCTGTGAAGTACCGCAAATAAAGGACCCTCCGCGGTACACACTCCTGCTTCATCTGTAATCATCAAAATAAAAAAAAAACTAAAAAAGATTATTAAACTGAACAGAGTAATCTATTCTTGGTCATACGCGATTTTGAAAATATCGACTTTTGACAATAATTTGCATAGCTATTTTTATAGAAAAATACGACGCTATTTCGCCGATTAAAAAAAAACTAAGACACTAAAAAAACCCTATGATGAATAAAAAGTATTCCGAACGCCTTAAATAAATCGGCCATAACTCTGTTATTTTTTCGAATTTTGGATGCGACTTTCACCATACATTCTTAAGAGGTTAAGCCTAAAGGAAAGCTAATTTTCAAAAAAATGAAAATTCATAAATTTCTCGATGCGTTTTCCCCCTTAAGTCAGCTTAACTTCACTAGAAAAAACTTTTTTCAGATTCCTTAATTGTGTCTTATTTGGATTCAACCCCTAATTCGACAATCCAGAGGTTCGGTTTTACCATCTTGCAACATTTTACCCTGCTCCGACCCTTAAACTTTTACCAGTAAGTAAAACAATGTCACTATTTTTTTCAAAACGTAAAAAAACTTAAAAAATTAAACCGGTTACGTACAAGGGTTGATTCATTGTTGAAGCTTCAAAATCGCAACGCTTTATGGATTCCTTATGAAACTGTATGAAACTAAATGCAATGGTTAACATATCACGAGTTTGAAAAACACTTCTAGTAAATACTTACGCTCTAAAACCTATGCAAAGACTTTAAACCACACGGGTGCGGCCTCACATTATGTGGTTTGACGCACAAGCGAAAACGAAACTGATATATGCGATTAACCTAATAAACCACAACTTCATTCGAAAATTGGATTTTCTATCAGTCTTAGCGCTTTCATGGTGAACATATTTGGTGTTTCGTAAAATTCAAAATAAGTTTCGGTTTTGTAAATAAGGGTTAATACCTTTCTTTAAGTGCCTTATTTATTACCTGTGCGGTTTACTATATCTGTCCTCTTCGCTCTTACAGATGTTTGCAACAAGAGATATTCGTGTCCGTAACTGTTGATGTTTAAACTAGAATAAAAGTCCGTCCTACGACGGGTTGAAAGCTAATCTAATCACACCAGCTAATCTAAGGAATTATTGAACGAAAGTTTAAAAAAAATTTTTTTTGACCGAACGTAGGGACCGCGCATTGACATATTTCTTTATAACTTCGGTATTTACCGTCCGATCTTAAATAATGATATGTTCATGTTTTTGCCTCAGGAAGGCCTATTTATTTGTTCTAGAACCGTAGTTGATCCATTATAGTACTGATGCACGGTACCTCAATTTCTACCATCTTAACCCATTTTGGTCCCCTACCAGAACGCGTTGGAATTTCGTAATGAAATATTAGGATTTTGTTATTAGTGATCAAATTAAAAAATTCCAAAGTTTAAGATTTTCCGATTTAAAATTTTTCCGCTACGAAATGGTCGAAAAACCGAAAAATGGCCCAATCTATATACAAAAATTTTAAATAAAATAATGTTTTTAGTAAATGAAAAATATGTAAAACGGACATGTGAAAATATTATAATAAAAGTATACATATAGGGCCATTTGTCGAAAAATCCACCATCTATGTTTTATCACACAGGTAACACATAGTGAAATTTACCTGTGTTGTCCAAAACCAAGTGATTCTCATATTTTAGTCTATTGGCGGCCTGCTTACGTAAATAGTTTTATTATATATTACATTTATATATTTTTTTCGATTTTCCAAAATATGTACAAAAAGGGTATTTTTTAACCGCTTACCTGAATAGGTAAAAAGAGAAAATTTTAAAAATTTATTTTTTCCTGAATTTCCATTTAACCGAACCGCGTATATGCGGAAAGAGTTTAAAAAAATCTTTTATTTTTCCAGAAATTAGTTTGAAAGTTAGTGGTCGAAAAATCGACCAGCGTTCTAAAATGGGTTAAAGTACCATTTTGATTTCAGAAATGGAAAGCCCGTAAAAAATAATTATTATAAATTAATATAAATTATATAAATAATAATTATTAAGTATAAGTAAACTATTATTTACTTATAATTTCCACTATTTCCACTAATTTATTTTTAATTTTTCTTGCAAAACGTAGGCAAATTTTTTAATTTTTGTCATATCGTATTATTTTTAGAAAATATCTACCGAAAACATTCTTATCCGAATCATATTTGCAATTGTTGCTGCTGTTTGTTTAAGTTTTCTTTGAAATGAATTTTTGTCCTGTTGGTATTTTGCAGTTAGCAATTCAAACACTGGTTTCTCCTTTTAAACTTCGTCAAACCATCGTAGAATATTTGAGTTAAGAAAACTTCAATTTGGATCATTTGACTGCTATAATTTAAAGACTTGTCCTACGTTTTGCAAAAAATATTAAAAAAAAATTTTTAAAAAATTTCTAGTGGCAATAGCGAAAAATTTTTTTAGGAAAAGTTTAACGATTTTTTACGGGCTTTCCATTTCTGAAATCAAAATGGTGCCTTAAGATAGTAGAAATTGCGGTCCGGTGGGCCAGTACTATAAGGGGTCAACTGAGGTAAATAATATTGAGTTAAAAATTTTATTTCAATTAAAGAAAATTATTCATAGATATTTTGACAACGAAAAAATTTAAAACTAAGAAAACTAGATTAATATTTCATTGAAAGTCAAAGTATCAAATTATTAAATTATAAATAACACAAATGTACTTCAATACTTTCCCTTGCTATTTAGTTTAAACATTTATAAAACTCCCATTTGATCACACAAGATTTTAAGCTGCGTCTTTTGGGTAATGGTTTCGTCATCACATCTGCAACTTGTTCCGTTGTTGATATCTGTTGAATTCCTATAAGTCCTTCTGATACCTTCTCTCGTACAAAGAAATGCTTGATTGAAATATGTTTAGTGCGATGAAATTTAGGATTGTGTGCTAATTTGACTGCTGCGGAATTATCCACTTGAAGAACCGAAGCCTTTTTCAACTTGACGATACCCTTGAATAAGCTGCTTAACTAAATAATTTCCTTGAAGGCTTCATTAGCTGCAACAATTTCTGCTTCAGTTATTGATGTTGCAGCTATAGCTTGTCGTTGACTTGGTCAAGAAATAGCTTTACCAGCATATGAGACTACTACTCCTGAGGTTGATCTTGCTGTTTTTGTGCATCCACCGAAATATGCATCACTAAAGCACTCCAGTATACATTTCTTTGTATTTGTTTGGTAAACTATTCTAACATCTAATGATCCAGAAACACTCTCTTGACTCGAGCAACATCTTATATTGATGGGTTTTCTAGTGATCTTGAGAGATATCCAACGCTATACGCCAAATCTGGTTTTGCTCCAAGCATCAAATACATTAGGGCTCCCACTGCTTGTCGACAAGGAAACTTGCTAGTCTTGTCATCTTTCCCTGATTTTAAAATTTCAGATGTCTTAAGTATTGGTGGTGAAACCAATACTGGTGAAACCAGCCCAAAAAGTACTTTGCTCGCTTTGAAACTATCTTAAACTCCGATTCCAACTCTTTCATGAAAACTTCCAAATCTCTATGATCTGTTACTAAGCCGTCATCAACGTACAAAGCCAATATGAGCTTTCTATCATTCTCCTCTCTTATATACAAACATGGATTAGCATCGCTTACACTGAATCAAAGCCGAACAAGGAAGCTTCCAAAGCGTTTGTTCCAGCATCTAGGCGCCTGCTTAAGTTCATAAAGGCTGCTTTTCAGCTCACAAGCTCTGGCTGTTTCATATACACACACAACTTCTTCTAGCTCTCCATAAAGAAACGCTGTTGATAGATCAAACGTGCTAGATGCATCCGCTCGCTTGCTGCAATACTCAAAACTGCTCGAATCGTACCCAATCATGCTACTGGACTATACGTTTGGCTGTAGCCAATGACGCTGGCTGAATCCTTTGACAAATAACCGTGCCTTCCTTGTATTTGTCAATGTTGCCATCTGGATTAGTTTTTAAACGAAAAACCTACTTAAATGGTATAGCCTTAGCACCTTTTCTATTATTTCTTTTTGTGATTTTTCGACACTTTCCAGCGTATCATCTACTTCTATTGGTTTATTCTTTAAGTCTCTTATGGGTAGCTTTCCGGTTTTGAGTTGGAACTTGAGCATAGCATTGAGAACCAATGATACGTAAATGTTTTATTCTTATTCTACTAATGATTTTCCGGTTCTATTCAGGATGTAAACAGCTGAGCTTACTAACTCCGCCCAAATCGCTTCTGGAAACACTTTATCTGAATTCGAATACTTGAAGGTTCCTGCCATCACTACTATGGTTCTGTTGTCTCTCTCACTGCCGCCATTTTGCTCGGGCGTATACGGCACTGTCAGTCTCTGAGTGATCCCGTATCTCTTCAACGACTTTCTGACTTCAGCATTGTCAAACTCTCCTCCATTGTCACTGAGTAGATCCTCAATCGTATGTTCTTGCGCTTTAGCTTGTGTAATCATTTGAATTAGCACATCTTTGACTTCTGATTTTTCTCGAATTATCAAGCCATACCGACCGATATTTAGTGTAGCTGTCTTTAAACGAAACACAAAAACGTTTTTCCCGAAATGAGTCCGCGAATGGACCACACACATCTGTTGACATCAACTCACCAGGTTTCTCAGACTTATATCTGCTTCCAAATGGTAAACGATGTGCTTTTCCAAAAAAGGTTCACATAGCTCGTTGTTTAGTTTGACGTTGATACCTGGCTCTCTATATAGCATTTTCTTGACGTGCCGCTTGTCTTGATGACCCCATCTTTCATGATATAGCTAGCTGTAGAATCGAATTGTCTGAGTTTCGGATGTTTATTGTATTTTTGAAATCTGGAACAATTGGCTTGATTGCAATCTTGTGTCTCGTGGCTCATGGCAGTTATTGGCAGTTATATAGTATGGCAGTTATTCAACATAATTACACAATTTTTTTGCATCTGCTCAGATGTAGTTCAGATGTAGTTCAGTTCATCAGATATAGTTTAGAAAAAGATTTCTACTAGAATTCATTAAAATTTTTTTCGAATTTGGATTTTTTAGATTTTTTGTTGTCACTTTTTGCCACCGATATAATTATTTTGAGACATAGAGCTTCAAACTTTAAATATGTTTATAAAAAACGAAAAAAGTGATTTTTTTTTTACCTATTTCCGATCACAATAGCCATATCACTGATGCTATTGGCACGTATTATACCTTCAAATTTTCATCTGACTCTCTTCTACTTCATGCATTTGAAAATTCATTCGCTGAAAATTTAAGTTTTTATAAGCATTTATGTGCTCTCAACACATACTTATGGATGTGGATTTTGTGAATTTTGTCATTTACATTAAAAATTTGGGGCCAATCGAAAAAAATCATGATTTTCGGGTTCTATGGAAAATTTCACTATAGAAAATGTTATCGCCATTCGTTGTGGTGAAAGTTTTCGTAATTTTGTAGAGTAGTATTATTTAGGATCGGACGGTAAATACCGAAGATATGAAGAAACATGTCAATGCCGACCCCTACCGTTCGGTCAAAAAAAAATAATTTTTTTTTCTTTAAAGAGTGCAAGAGACAAAAATAGGTCTTCCTAAGACAAAAAAAAAGGACAAATCGTTATTTAAGATCGGACGGTGTATACGAAGTTATGAAGAAATGGCAATGCGCGACCCCTACCCTACGTTGTCAAAAAAAACAATAAATTTTTTTGTAACTTTCTTTCAATGCTTCAGATTAGTTGGTGTGCGGCGACATTTTTTTTTGCCTATACCCGTTTTTAACCGTTTTATCTTCCTTTGAGCTCTTAGCTCTAATGGTGAGTAGTGGGAACCTTATTGAGAACTTCCAATTTTTCGATCATTGCAGCGTATACCAAGCGGAGGTCTTAGCCATCAAAACCACCTCAACCAGCAGAGCACCTCGGAAAAAGTCGTCTACATCTTTTCAGGGGTACGACCACTGCTAATCTTCAAGAGAAGGATAAGGTAGGTATAAAATAACTGTTACCACCTTTAAACTCCAATGCAGGCGGAATACACTAAGCCAGACCAACGAGTGGTGGGATAACATTGTTACCTTCTCTACGGCTAGAATAACCTGGACTTCTTACGACCATAAACTTAACTCCTCCCTACTAAGACTTAGAAAATTGAATCTCTCTGTTCTGATAGAAGGAGGTAAAAGGAGACTAGATACCCATAGTTTACCCTTCCTTCACTCCCTTGCTGCAATCTTTAAAGCAGATCTAAATAAAATCAACAAATTCATTAAATCCACTGATTGGTTCGACGGAGACAGGACTTTATTAACACCAGGTTAAATGATATTACATGGCATAACAATTGGTCTATAATGGCCTAAGTGCGCGAAATGAGCAGCCATACCAACCTAGGTAGGTTGAAGCGGCTGTCTTTTCTGAGACACACTTAGGTCAACAAAGATCGTCATGATATCATGAGTTAATTTAACTTAAACCAATTCGAGCTGTTAATAAAGCTAAGGATTCGGATGCTAATCTAAGGTTTAAGCTTATCAATAAATAAATATTCAATGAACGCCGTATGGTGATGTAAACACCGTATGTGCGGTAAGTTTACTGAAGCGCATTTTGCAACAACAAAATTGTACGAGAGTAAATATGCTGAGCCTACCGCACAAAATAGTGGTGTAAACAGTACGTATAATTCGTTACTGCAACTGTGGGCTTATGTGGCATTTTAAGTTACTTTGCGCTATCGAAAAAATTCTAAAAATTGGTAAATTATTGCCATATGTCAAAATGGATTGAAAAAACTTTTGTTATGGCAACTTATTTTCTATACAATTACACAGTTGAATTGATATTTATTCGTGGTTCGTGGAAACGCGCAGCGTAAACTTATAGTTTTACGCTTGAGTATATATACGATATTCAGTGAATATCATTATTATATTAAATAGCCATTAATTTGTTAAAAAATTTCTTGAGGATTTTCTCCTAAAGTGGAATAGGGCCTTCTACGATGAAATCAAATCTTTTTAAAGGAACACTCAAACTACATAACTTTCACCCACAATTATCAATTTAACGAACTGGCCAAAGACTTTCCTGATTAGACTGTTTTACGAAACAATGAATTCAAACGAATTTTTTACATAAAAAAACAGAGAAAAGTTCACCGTGACACGAAAATTAAGTTATTAAAAACTTTTTTTTAACGATTATCCCTTAGAGAAACATTTAAATTTTATTGATTTAAGCAAGTTTAACATAAACTCATTTACCAAGGTGATCAAATCGTCTACACAGTTTCACAAATGTAATTTTTCTTTTTAGTAAATGTTTTGTAGTTTTTGTAAAAATAGAAGGCATTGGCTAAAAATAATGGAAAATGGTTGAGACAAGGAGAGACAGAATATATTAAATCTGTTTTTTAATTGCTCAATTACATAATTACTCAATTACAAAATTTAAATAAAATGGAAATTTAAGTAACGTAACGCCAGTAACGGCACGTCAGATGACAGCCTAATAAAAAAAATATTGGAAAATAAACTTACATTATTTCAAAACCTTCTAAAAAAAGGTTTTATACAAAAAGTAGCAAAGCATAGTTTTGCATATATCTTTAAATCCTTAGGATCGATTGTTGTAATTCTTTTACTTTTTTTTTACTCTTTTACTTAATTACTACACAAATTAAAATAAAATCTTTTTAAAAATTTTACTTTTTCATTAATTTTTTTATTATTTTTTTCGTACAAATCCAGAAAAAATTCCACCGTGACCCAAAAATTAAAAGTTATTAAAAACTTATTATTTAATGATATTATCTTAGAGAAACATTTTAATTTTATTGATTTAGGCAATTCGAACATAAATTCTTTTACAATGATAATCAAATCGTATCCATTGTTTCACAAATGTACTTTTTATTTTTAGTAAATGTTTAGTAAATGTTTCGTAAGCCTTCTTTGTTTTAATAAAAATGGAAGGCATTGGCTAAAAATAATGAAAAAACGTTGATGCAAGGAGAGGCAATATATTGAATTTGTTTTTTCATTTCTTAATTATATAATTACTTAATTACCCAATTAAATTACAGTGGTAATTTGAGTAACGTAACACCAGTAACGTCACGTCAGATGACTAAGCATTATAACAAAAAACGGGAAAAGAATTTAAATTTGATTACTTGGAAAATAAACTTATATTATTTCAAAACCTTCTGGAAAAGGATTTATACTAAAAGTCTTGCCCAATTCGCAGAGATTTGCAAATTTTGTAATCAAAGTCGAAAACTACTTGTTTTTTGTAACGTCACGCCAGAGCATATTTTTGCTTATATCTTTAAATCCGTAGGATCGATTGTTGTAATTGTTTAACTTTATATAGTTCTACTACCTTTTTAAAAATTTGACTTTCATTATTTTTTTAATATATTTCGTACGTAACGCCAGTTTGGAAACGCCCATATGTTGAAATTATTAAAATTTTTAATTTTGTGTGACCATGGCTGAAGATTAGACCAGTTCAAAAATATATGAGGAAAATGCGTTTTTTTTTTTCTTCGGTACACGTCCATTTTCTAAAAGTTCCATTCCTAATCAGAACAAAAATCCTTAAGACCTTAATCCTTAAGGCATTAAGAAAAAAATTTGACCTTTTAAGCTATTTACAACTTAAACCATTTTGAATAATGTGTTATCCAAACTGACAATGGTATATATTTTGATGAACAATCATTTGTAATAATCTAAGCTTTTTCAATATTTTCTCTTTTCATATTTTTCTTTTTCAATATTTTCTGGTATTTTTTTTAACTGATTGGAACCAGAAATATCATTTTGGCGCTGTATAAAATTTTTGCATGATTTTCGATTTTTTTTTTTTTTTTTTTGACTAATTTAAAGTACGTATGTATTTGAATGAGCTCATGATCAAAACTAATAAGTAAATCTTTTCAATACAACTTGAAAATTAACGCCATCATATATTATTCAGAATGGAGCAAAAAATTACGTTGTGGGATGTTCGGTACAGCATTAACATATTGGCTTTTTGACACCGTCTTGGGCAGTATTAAAAAAAATTGTATTTAAAAATTGTTCATACCACCTCTATTAAAATGTACTTTAAATGTAGTCTTTATATTATCTTTTTTTTTCTCTGGACGTCAATAGGTTAAATACCTTATTACAGACAAAGTTACTCATTCAATCACAACTTATACTGGAGACATGCATATAGTTTCGGTACTATATTATTTAAATACTAAATAGTATACCATATGAGTCACTATATACGAACTACAAACCTGGTATAGGTATAGTACCATATTCATGGTTTATTTGTTGTTTAAAAAAAAAAAATTAAAGCATTTGTCAAATAAAACCCGTTCGATGTGTGTCATTACTTTTATACCATATAGTTATATACCATATAGTCGCTCGTGGTTTCAGTGCCATGGCATCGATACCATATATGTGTCCATATTATTAAATCTGTGAATAAATAAATTTGTTTTCGAAACTGAGGTTCTTTAATATCGGACATTTCTCACACAAATTCTTTGAAAGTATTTTTGGCCTTTTTGAAAAAAAGGTTAATATTTTCCCACATATCTATGTTAGAATATTTACTCATTTAATTTATGCATGTACCTTATGTAGCTTCTTAATTTCTACTAGAGGACTATAATTAGTCGAGTTGATTACCACGTTACAATTAAGAAGAAATTCTTTGCTTCCATTTTAAATTCAGTTGTTTTATTTCGTTCAAAAATTAAAAGATAGAAATAGTACGTTTAAGTGTGTAAGTGGTGCATACTTCTGAATCGACATATTTAAAAAAAAAAATTTATAGTTTTCTTTAATTCTGTCGATTCAGACGTTGCTGTTGTTGTTGGCGTAAAAATTGTAGCTGCTTCAAATTTTGGAGTTGCAATGCCGACATATTGCCACCCATTGAATTAGCCTGTTTCCAATCTCTCTTAGCCGGATTTGGTTGATGTTCATTATTGCCAGAGTTCCTATTCCAGTTGCCAGAAAATCCACCGCTTTGGAACATGGCGTTGTTGTTAGCGTTCGGATAATTGTTTTTTGGATAGTTGTTGTTTAGGTTTGATTTGTCGTAATTATTTCTCCCAACAACACTAGCCATATTTATATTATCTGAACTATGACTGGATCCTTGTAATCTAGTATTCCCTCCTCCCATTTCAGGAATTGCAGAATTTCCGCTAGAAAACCTTTCATTACGAGCATTACTGTTGAAACGATTCTGAGTTTCTCTGTTGAAAACAGGATAATTTTGGTTTGCATTGGAATTGGTCCTGTTTGCTATACTCCTTTCCTGCCTTTGCTCCTGATTAAATTGTTGCATGGTATTTGTGAAGTTTTGTTGTTTTTGATTAAAATTCAAACTAGTATTAGTATATTGTGAATTGTACCGATTTCCATTAGAAGGATATGTATTACTTCTTAAATCAGGAAGGAACATTTTGCCTTCAGTAGAATTGCTATCAATGCTGTTTTGGTTGTTTATAAAGTTGAACAGTTCTTGAAAATTTGTATCACCTGTCGGTTGAGTATTCTTACTATGTGAAGACTCTGAATTTTCTTGTGATACAGAAAACTGCTGGCGGTAGCCCATTTTATCCGCATGATTTAATAAATTTTCTGTGCACTGTATAACTTGATTAAAACCAGGTTCCTTCGAATTATCCAACAAGCCCGCATAGAGAATTCCCCTCAATTTTTCCATAGCAGTTTCTAAAAGAGAACAATTACTTGCTGTCAAAACCTTCCGTTCCAATGTGTCTTTGGATAAAGTTTTGTCTAGAGACAGTGTCGTAAAGAGTAAATCTGTAATTTTTGGGCCTAGGCTGCCAAGATAATCTTCAAATGCCGCCATTAAGCGAAGCACATGTATAACATCAGGTTTTAGATCAGCATATTTTTGAACACTGCTGCTCCGTTCATCCTGTCTAAGATCATCACTTCTTCGAGATGTATTTTGTGCGTTCCATTGATTCACCAAACTTTCCGCATCAAATCTCTGCTTTTTATGTACTGGTTCCGGTGGTATATAGCGTACCAACGAGGTTTGCTCTTCTTGCATAATTGACCCAGTGTTGCTTGGGCGATCTCGCTGAATTTCATTTCGTAAGATAAAGCTCCGGGGAGTTTCATTATCATTTAATTTAACACCCGACTCACAATCTTCTTCCGCATCCATAGGAATATTTAATCGCCTTCGAACATCAAGTTTAGCTTGCTGCAAAGCTTCACCAAACAACTGCTCTATGCGATTCCTAAAGTACGGTACCCAATCCGGCTGAAAATTGTATGATCGATGATCTACGTTTTGAGCAATCAATTCGTCTTTACGTTGCTTCCAAAATCTGTTCCATTCCTGATCATATAAAGGGTGACTTTCAGGATTTTTTCGATATTCTATATAGGCGTACTCGACTTCACTAGCACTAATAAGAATTTGTTGCCGATATTTCTGCCAGATGCTTTGCTTGTGATTGAATTCAGAAGAGACTCTTTCTTTTGCAAGTCGGAAGGAACGTTCCGGTAACTTCGGCGCAGAACTTCTTTTAATACGATTAGGGGAATGTGATCTACTACGACGACGGTTCTCAAGGCTCCTATCCCTGTTAGGTCTTCCTTCTCCAGCATAATTTACTAAATTGTCGGCACGTATTTTTTGCTTACAGTACATTAGTCCGTTCGTAAGGATTATGAACCTGTTTGTACTATTTTTAGGTATTTTCCGTTCTTTGATTAATGTGTCTTTATTCTCAATCAGTGTGTCTACTTCTTCTTGGCTGACAATATTAGTGTACGAAGGTCCAAACTGTTGTGTAGCATGTTTGCCACAATATAATTTCGCAATAACTTCTGGGCGTTTATTTTTAAATTCATCAGCCGGAACTCCACGTGGAACACAACGTCCATGATACTTTTCTATCTCATATGCCACCTTTTCTAAAATTGGACCCATTACTAGAGCTACATCTTTGCACTCCCTGTTAGACAAAAACCCAAGGTATTTCTTAAGAGCATCAGAGTAATGGAGTTCACAGTATTTATACCTGTGATTGTAGCCTGTTAAATGGGCTTGCATACGTCTTTCGTTCATGAGAACTTCACATAGACAGCATTCATACAACTGTGATTTGGCATTAGGAAGTTGTAGTACCTTAACTACGTATTCGACACCTATCAAAGCATCTTCCGGTTTCACATCTGGGATTGGATTCCTCAGTGGCTCTTTTGGTATTTTATCATCAAGATTTTGAAAATCTACTTTGTTTTTATTTGAGTTTGCTGCTTGCAGAGCTTTAACCTTTGCAGCTACCTTAGCCGAAAGTTGCGGTGTCTCAACGGGGTCCGCCTCATCTACAAGGTCAATAATCTCCTCATGAGATCCGCCTGTCTGTTGTTCATTTCGTGACTCCTCAATCTTATTTTGACATACTGCAGAGGATGCCTTTTTATTATCTTCGGAAATATCCTTTTTCCCATCTTTTGAATTGAGTTTTTTCAATCGGTTCAATTCCGAAATTACTCGAGCTTTATGCTTTTTTCTAGCTTTAAGAGTAACTTGGAAGTTGTATTCTTGGCCAAGCGAGAAAGACCAGTATTTTGTAACTTGCCTATTTGTCTTATGTCTCAGGTCCTTTAATTCAATTTGCAGTTTTTTATGTTGCTTTCCCAACAAATGGCTGTGAACACTTCCAATGGTACAAGTTTTTCCACATAGCAAGCACTTAACAAGCACTGATTCTCCATCTACCTTTATTAACATTGGTTTATATTTGATTTGATTTTTTTGTGTATATTCAAGCAGTAGCAAGTCACTGATAACCATCTCACATACAATTTGTATCATATGCGGAGCTTTAGGTTTTTCCTTCAAAACAATTTCTCTTAAAATACGTTCGTATTCCATAACATCCTTTGTGTTCATATCAGTTTGAATTACTGAATATTTATTGACTTCCGGATGGTTTTCCAGGGATATATTTCTTAAAGCAAGCATTTTCTTGACATGATTTTCTTCTCTGAAGTGCTTATCCAAGTCCCCTATTATTCTATTGCACAAAACGCACCTTAGCAAGTCCTTCCTGCCATGGGATACTAGCGGAAATCTTTTCTCGCTAAAACATATAATGTTCAAAATTTCGTCCATTGATAGTCGAATGACCTTTTGTTTACTCAAATTATTAACCAGTGAAGCCAAGCGTTTGGCTTCAAAAGTCTGAGCTACATCAGTAATCTCATTAGTTTTTGATACGGAATCACATTCCTGTTGGCCTGAGCTTTCTTTATCTTTTGCATAGGTATATACAGGGTGGTAGAATTCATCTACACATTTCAATGCATCTTTGTGACTTTCTTCTTTGATATGGGCTTCAAAATTCTTAAACTTTAGAAGAGGTTTATCTACGCATAAATTGCATTGAAGATGTTCGTCGTCGTTCTTAGTCACACACTCAAACATTCGCTGCCATTCAGCACGCTTTATTTGAATAAGAAATAGATCTTCCAATTGCAAATACGGTATAAGCTCTCTAAACTCATCGTTTTCCAATCGTTCCTCCACAACTTCTTCAGCCATTATTGTACCTTTTAAGAAGTGTTTTAAAAGGACACAGTTATAATTATAGCGTGTGTGGAAGAATATAATGCAACAACCAACCCACAACAGTTACTTTGACAATGATCTCTGAAGTGATGTCGAAGCTCTTAATGATGAAGAACAAGATATTTATTTAAATCTTTTCTTCAACTAAAATTGTAAGAAACAGAAAAAAATTATTTTTAGATATAAAAACGTAATCAAATTTGATTTTTATTAAGGAAGGTTACATTAAACTCAATTTATTGATATTGAGTAAACTAAAAAAACTCAATGGAAAGATTTTTTAATGGAATTTATTGATATAAGCATATAAAAAAGATAGCATTTTCATTCAGCATACAATTTAGAATATTAAATTTTAAAAATATATAACTATTCGGCTTATTTTTGTTTTTTTTTTTTAACTCATTACTGCAAATTTTATAGTAAAGAGAAAGAATAGGTCTAAACAAGAAAAAATTTAACGGTCGAATTTCCGCAGTTTACCTTTAGTTTGACAGGTGAAAATCGGAGTTTTTTGTGTCGAAAATTGCTCAGAAAAAGGGCTGCCAAAAATAGGAAAATGGAAAAAGAAAAACGCGCACCTTTTCCAGATAGCCTAAGGTGTCTTCTATGGAAATAAAAAAAGGGACAGCGGTTTTACGACATTCCTGAAAATCTCACCCATGTCATATCTCAGGTGTGTGCTCAGGAAAATTTTTTTTTATTTTTTTTTTATTTTTTTTTTATTTTTTTTTTATTTTTTTTTTATTTTTTTTTTATTTTTTTTTTATTTTTTTTTTATTAACTTCTAACGGGCACATATTACAGACCTGCATCAAAACCGTACGAGCCGATCTATGGGCAGGCTTTAATGGGTTAATAAGCTAGAATTAAGTGACTATACACTTCCTCAAACTGGTTTGAACAGAGCGCAAAGTATTCCAACAATTGTATTCAAAATTTTAATAAAAAAATTTTCTCATATTTCCAAATATTGAGAGTATACTGGAAAAAGGAAAAAATCTAAATATTAAATATTTACAAAGTTATCGCACATAGTGAAATTTTCAGACCAAATGTTATCAAATACCTACAATTTCTTATCATGCCTTAATTTTTGTATGTCTTGATTTTCCTATTGTCTGCTAGGATAAGTTAGTAGAGTATAGTGCTTATAATGCTACTAATTATGAGACTTTAAATTATTTTACAACTGGAATCGAATTGGAATTTCATGACTGTATAATTATTCAACCAGTAATGTCGATGAACAGAGTTGTGTGTTAAGTTCAATATTATCTAGTGTTTTCCCTGAGTCTCAATTACTAAATCTGTGGCGATAAACAATAACAGCTTAAGTATGCTTCAAAATAAATAAATCGTGCTTCAAAGTTTTCAATCGCCATTTAAGCTCTATGAAATCTTCATTGGTTTTTTTTTTTTGTCATAACTTCGGCTAGGATAAGTCGACTTAAGCGGCTACTGCTTATGGCTACAGAAATATAAAATTAAATATAATAAAGGCAATAAGTTGAGCTTGAGGGAGACTATTTTTGCAAAATCTATACGTTGCTTCCTTTTAAATCGTATTTACAAGACAATCAGAGTATTCTCTGATACTACATAAATATAGCAACCGTAGAAAATCAGTTCTTCGTAAAGTTTAAAAAAACGCAGAATGGATCGACTATTTTAGTGTCTCAATTCTAAGCAAATGTGGAATACTTTACGAAATAGTGGTTAGTTGAAGTGTTGAGTTAACTGAAGAATTTGATGTATATTCTATTAATCGGACTTTTGTTAGCAATCAGAACACAAATAATGCCAACACATTCGACTTTGAGGCGTATATGGATAAAAAAAAAAAATTGTTGTTCTTTAAAAATATCACCGAAGTTCAACTTGAAGCCATTTTTGGCGTAAAATCCTTTAAAATTCATTAAAATAATACTACATTCATTCAAAATCACATGTTACTTTTTATACACAGCATTTTTAATACACCTATGTTTCTTTAACTGAAATGGATGGTAAGCTTCGTCGAATCGACTTATTATATTTTTTGTATTGTTGTTGTATCTAATCGTTGCACGTTTCCGTTTTTTCTTGCAATGTAAGTTGTTGTTAAGATGTTAATTAAAACACATCGTTGTCGCAAAAAAAATATTTATAAATAGGTGATTTTCGGATTTGTTTTAAGGTATGAAAAATAAGCATAACCATCCAGGGTTAATCTTGGAAAGTGGCTACAGTTGCACTAATTCCAAAAACAAATCATCAATATCAACAGCGAATCTAAGACCGATAAGAATAAATTGTTGAATACATCATAAAAAATCAAATAATGGAATATACGAATCGTCCGTCATTCTCTTACGTTGTGTCCAGCATAAACACAAGAAATGCGTTGCGGTGCGTTTAATACGGGCAGATTTAAAAATCAAACATATGTTGGTAAATGTAGATGTCCAACGTAGGCACGATTTTGGGATAAATGCGTGTGATGCGGGGACGTCGCAACGCACGCATTGTTTAAAAATCAAACTTTTTTGATTTTGCCCGCAATATCGTGCGGACAATAAGTGGAAGAAAATGGAATCTCGCGTTTCTTTTTTCAATTTTTCAATATTCCAAATTTTTATAAACTGTTTTCTATTAAAAAAAACTAACTTGCTAAAACCAAGGCCATTCACGTCGAATAACAAGCATTTTTGTAGCCACCCGCATTAACGAATTATCGTATTGTAATTGGACACTTTCCGCATTCCCCGCAAATAATTACGATGCGTGTGGAAAACGCACCGCACGTAAAATCGTGCCCGTGTCTACGCTGGATTTTTATATATATATAAAAATATCTAGTCCAAATATCTTGGACTTCAATAGGTACAAGACGTTAATTTAATACAATAATTTTTCAGGTGAATGCCAGTTTACAGCATAGGCCCCGGAAGCTCATCTCAACTGGAGGGCAGTACAACTAAGGAGAAGAACATTTTTTCACAATTAAAAATTTGTATTTATTAAAATATTTTTTGTTATATTAAAAATGTAATTATCATGAAAAAACATATCAATAAAAGGTTTGTTCTCGTACTTTACTCACTGCTCATCACACGAATTGACAGCTTTTTTGAAACCCAAAAAAATGTTAATGTGTAAATTCGAGTTTTTTTAAATATTTGAAACTATTGAAATAAATAAAATGGAGCCATATAAAACAAATTTAAATTGTTCGCCAAAGACTTTTAAGCACAAAAGGAAATCCACAAGAAATACATTTGACAGTTTGTTTTTTTTTTTCTTTTTTGGCAGACAATTTTTTTCGGTAGCTGCAAGTTCTTGCAAGTAGAAATTTTGCTAGTGGAAACTCGTAGCTACTTTTTTTATCTCTCACTTTTTAACGCTCTCGTTGACTTCCTCTCGTTTCAAGTTTTTCGAGTACGTGAACGCTTTGTTAGTGAACAAACATAATATATTACAAAAAGATTAATATAAAAACAAGTTATATAAAAGCATGTAAAAAATCGTCCATTTTTCAGAAGAGCGAAGAGTGTTAAAATATAACAATATATAAATTGAAAGAAATCTTATACTAGACATCATGGTGTAATGGTGTAAGGTGTTAGTGAGTGACACTTCTCTCAAAATTATAAATTTATGTTTCCCCGGCTCTTGTCAAAAACAGCTGATGGTCAATTGGAATGAAAATAAATTTTGTTAAATTCGTGTTTTTTATGCAAGTTTACAAGATTTTTTGTGAGACTGTGGCGGCCTTGGCGCAGTAGGTAGTGTGTGGCCCATACGCCAGAGAAAGCTGGTTCGAATCCCACCTGACACAGAAAGTTTTTTCAATTGAATTAATTTTTCTGTTCGGCCGTCACCTCTCTGCAGACAATGGCAAGCCTCAGTCGGCTCCGAGTCGGCATAAAACATGTAGGTCCAGTTCTCGATCATTTGTGTTCAAACATTTCACAACACACGCAACACAATTGATCATTAGAAGCTCGGTTAAAGTCTTTTCAACGGCTGAAGTGGCCATTTTTTTTTTTTTGTGATTTCATAAAGTGTTATGGGAAAACAATAAAAAATATATGAGACGCTGTGAGTAATGCAAAAGAAGGCATAATTATAAGAATTTAAACTTTTTCCTCTTGCTTTCATTTCTTCATTATAAAACCATATAGACTTGTTGATCTTAGGACTGCTGCTTTCCCACTTCAGCTAACGTGCAGTCTATTGAAACTCAATGACATGTCCACTTCTTTTGATGACTTTTATCAGTTGAGGCATTAAACATTCTTTCATGGCATTCGATATGTTCTTGAAGAAGACGATGTGATTGCAAAACAATTTGCATGCTGGCCAAAGCAAAACCATTCAATGGCGAACTTGGCAAATGTCAATTTTTGTCAATACACCACGGCACAATTAATTGCATTAAATATTTATTTATACATTATTCGCACAATAAACTATAAAAACTATAACACATCATCTTCTAGCAACTCAAACAAATAATACAATTTGACAATTTGATCAACAGTTCCGCTCTATCGCTCACAATTTTTTGACAGAAACAAAGAAATTCATGGGTTTGTCAAAAACTCACTAACACCTTATTATTATTATATTACACTATGCTAGTGTAATTATACACAATTATGAAGTAAACATTTTGCAATATTTTTTTTCTCTCTTCGAGCAATAATTTTTTTAAACTGATAAAAAAGATAACAAAATTTTGGAACGTGGTATTGTATGTTTTAAAATAAAAATTAGATAAATTAGTACATAAGTGTTAAAAAATAAGTGAAATTTCGACTTTTGGGGACATTTTCCTTAAAATGCCTAAATACAACCTTAAAAAAACGGAATGAAAAAAATCGTATCTTGGCAACCCTGGAATTCAAACATTTTTCCAATGAAAATCAGAAATATTTTTTTGAACTATTTAAGTTACTTCGAGTGAGAAATAAAGTATTTTTTAAAAAAAGTCAAGTTACAACAGTTATAACTTTTCCCCCGAATTTCAGATTTTTTAATTTCTTGCAGAAAATAGTTCAAAGACTATGTTTAAATCATCCGTACTATTCTCTTCCAAATTTTTCATTTTTGGATTTGTTTACGTGGCCACGAAACCCTGTGGTTTCCTACCTACGTCTAACCGCTGCTGTGGCAGACATGGCGTTGAAGTCGCTTAGGTGATTGGCTAGCCGCAGGAACGAGTAACGCTCGTGAAGATTGAAGGAGGCGATTCTTGATTCGTTTGAGAAGACATCAAAAGACGAACATCTTTTTACCAACATCAAATCAATATTTAATTTATAAAAATTATAAAACATATCAAAACCCATACACCACGAACACTGTAGAATCAAACACGCAAAAAAATAATAAATTAAAACTCATATTTTATACAACAAAACTCTAACCCTCTTCTTTTTTCCACCATCGCCTGTTCAATGCTCGAACAGGATTTTTGGGAATTTTTTTGTAAAAACCAACCATCATATAACCAAGTTTTGGCATATACCGATTCAAGTCGACACGGGTTCTTGTGGTCCTAGGTAGACCAAATTTTTTTACATTTAATTCAATATCATACAAAAAAATTGAAGGGTACCTCACATAAAAAATAACAACTTCGACTTTTTTGGGACACCCTAATATATATATATATATATATATATATAATAAAAAGCCCGCAATCATATGCGTGCGAAACAGGTCAACCGTTTGAGCACTGAACTGGCTATCGACAAAAATCATCAAATCAGCAGGATGCTGCTGAGCTGTTTTTATCAAAATGGGTTTTTTTTAAAATTTGCTTACAAGATGACTCAAAATCTATTGCACCGATTGGAATAAAAATGTATATGCATATTTTTTAAGTAATTTCTGTGGGAGTGACTTCGCCCTTTTTTAAAAATGAGTCTGAAAATAAATTTACAGCTCGTTATGTATTCAAATTTACACCCATTTTTTAAACAAAATAAGACGTTATTTTCTTACAAACAAAAATTTAAAAAAAAAACTCGAAATCACTACATCGGCGTAAGTGTTTACTTTACAAATAAATATATTTTTTTCAGATTATCACAGATCATGTTATTCTGCAAGCAAAACGGTCCTACTCTTCTCGCATCATCATAACGTTACGTTACGCAAATGACGTCACAAAAACAAAACAACATTTTTTTTTATGTACTTTAATAATTGTTGAAATCGATAAAAAAACTTTATATCAATATCTCTGAACATTTTATAGTAGTATTCTTTGGAAGAACTCCTTCAGAATCGCTTATATTACATAAAGGAACCCTTAAATGAAAGAAAAATAAATGTATTCAATATACCTCTACACTCTAAAAAGTAAATCTTATTTTAAACCCTACCTGAAAGTCAACTTTAACCCTAATGTAAGCAACAGCTTGTTTTCAATATTTTGCTGACTTAAATGCTTACTTTATACAAAGTGGAACTCGAACCTTGGCTGCTTCTCACACAAATCAAGCACGTTAACCAGTATGCCACGACCATCACAAATATTTGGTGTACACAATTAAATGCGACGCAGCAGCATTAGCAGCACTACACGAATATTAGCCGACTGAAAATATAACTGACGGTGGCGCAACAGGTTAAGCAGAACGCGCAGTAAACCTGTCATCTTACGCGGTCCAGGTTCGAGTCCCAACTATTGGGAGTGGAAAGTGTAAATTTATTTAAATCAAATTAATTTTTATATGTTTAAAATAAATGTTAAAATAAAATAAAAATGTAATTATAAAAATAATAATAAATAATAGTTCCAAACTGTAGGCTTCGAACCCGTCATCTCACGTTTGGGAGTTCAGAGCGCTATAATCGCGCCAAAGTAAATCAATTTTTACGCACTGTTAAAATGCACTATAGTAGCGCAGTGCTATTTTTATTATTATACTAGCTGAATACCCGGCTTAACTCGGGAGTTGATATAAATAATTTTCGATTTCATTCGTCGATTTGAAAAAACTTTTCACAAACTTTAGAAGGAATTTTGTGTGCATCATTCAAACCGGTAACTTTGGCGAAATGAGTAAAATGTAGCTTCAACATCTGAAAATTATGGGAAAAGTTAGAAAAATCGTGATTTGTGTGCGTGCCGCCGGTCGCTTGCAAAAATTTATATTGTATTCGATAGATTGCACATTTTTGAAAAAAATCAGAGCAGAAACGAATTTTTGACGTTTCGCGGGGAAACTGGACAAAAATTAAATAAGCATTGAAAATAGAAATTACAATGTCAAAACAACGCCAACTTACGACGCAACAGACTTGCGCGTGTGTTGATGCGTTCTCAAATACCACAGAATTCGGCATCAGCTGTCCTGATTTGCGAAAAAAGAAAGTGGAATATAAATACACATAAAGAAGAAAATAAGATATTTAGCACCCTTCGCGCTTTGCTACCCCTTACTGTATTTTGTAGTACAGCGCCATCTGGAGTTCAAGATATAGCAAAATAAATAACGCGAAAAGACTCACCGCACCTGAAAACCACTTATAAAATCATACTTATCGTATGAGTTGTTTTGAGTTTTTTGCGGTATTTGTACTACAGCGCTAAGTTATAAGCGCTAAGTTATAAAGTAGTAGAGTAGATAAGTTATAAAAACTCACCATATCCGAAAAACTCTACTTACAAATGTTCATGCAAATCGGATGAACGGTTTCGAAGATAAGCTAAAAAAAGAATGCCTGAAACCCGATCGCAGGGTCCAACCTTTTTTAATGGAAAAAAGGAGCCTATGTTACGACCGGGGATATAAGGAACCTAGATATCAAGTTTCATTTAAATCAATCCAGTGGTTTACGCGTGATGCTTTAACAGACATACAACAATTTTAAAAATGCGATTTTCGGACTTCTCGTAATTCAAAACGTCCAACGCAAAAATAATTTAAAAAAAATATTTCATGTACAGATTTTTTTTTTTACAATTTTTATATATATAGATATTTATATCACACTGCAACGTGCTTGAAATTCAGTGATGGAAGATCTGCTTTCATCATTTAGCTACCTTAAATTAAGTCTTAACTAAGATGTTGACTTTTAGGATAAAAACGCTTATGTAATTTCAGCAATAGCTGTCTTAATGGTGTTGCAGCTTAAATTAAGACAGTTCTTCAGCTGATTATAAGATTTACTTCTTACAGTGTAGATTACATGTGAACTTTTTACATATTAAACTATTTTATGAACGGACCCAATTTATGTATAATATAAAAAGCCTTGGTGTTGTAATTGATAATACTGGGTTGTTCAAAAATAAAGTACAATTTTGTACTCAGCTGTTAAACATTAAAAAAATAGACTAATTCAGTTTTTCCTGCTTCTCTTTAGTAGTCGTGTTTTAAAAATGGAGAATTTTCATGAGCAAATACGAAATATTCTGAAGTAGACAAACAAGCATTTGACATTCAGAGAATTTGTAAGAAATGAGCGATCGACTCAAAGTGAAAAAGCGACCCATTTCTCAAGAGCATGATTACGGGTGACGAAAAGTGGATTGTCACAACAATGTCAACAGGAAAAGAAGTTGGTTCAAGAAAGATGAAGCGCCGGAGAGGCAAGTAAAATCAGACATTCACCAGAAGGTGGGATTGGAAGGGGCATTCTACTACGAGATACTCTCACAAAATAGAAGCATAAACTCTGAAGTCACTGTATGGCAACAACAAAAATTGAGCGATGCCATCCAACAGAAGCGTCCTGAGCCAGTCAATCAGAAGGGGTGGTCTTCAAAAGAGTTGGGCGATTCGCCAAAAATTGCTCGAGTTCGGATGGGATATTTGCCCTATCCACCCTATAGTCCAGACCTTGCGCCCTTGGATTACCATATGTTTCGCTCTATGCAAAACTTATACAGTGAGTAAAATCCTTCAGAAGCAAAGAAAAGTGAAGACTTCTACCTGAGTGGAATTATGAAGCTACCACAGAGATAGGAGAAAGTGATCGAGCAAAATGGCGAATATATTGATCAATGTTGATTTGATTTATAAAGCCTAAACTGTAATCAAACAAACCTTACTGACTTTTTGAACAACCTAATAAATTAATTTTTGACTTGCATATCAACGCGTAAAGTTCCAAAATTGGATTTACTTTAAGAAAGTTTTACAACTCTAAATTGTATTTGCCCCTAAATGTAAAGGACTACGCCATTCTTATGTCTTGTATAATTATTTATTATTATTATTTGTTTATGGTCTATGGTGAATGTATTCACAGACTAGTGAATACATAATTTCCCTAAAAACTAAATTTAATACTTAGGTAGTATAATATTACGAAAAATTCAATACAGAAGAAATTAAGACAAGATGTACTAGAATATAAATGTTTCATTCAGTAAGATTTTAAAGCGATCTCTAGAAATAGAAAATTCAATAGAGATTCTTCTAGAGAGTAAATTAAAGTCATTCATAGTTCTAGATAATGGCTCATAGATTGCATAATTACTACTATAGAATGGAATAGCAAAAATATTATGCTGACGTAATTGATGCGAAGGAAAAGAGAAATTAATAAGGTTTAATAACGCTGGACAATCGATTTGACCTGAAATTATATCGAACAAAATCATCAACGAACGAATTCTTCTCCTAATCTCGAGAGATTGAAGGTGTATAAGCAGGCATCGCAAATTATATGAGGGAAGTGGCTCAACATTTAATGATCTAAGTGAGAACCTTAAGAATTTTTTTGTACTCGTTCAAGTTGTGCAGAGTGTGTGGAGTAAAATGGGTTACATATAAACGATGCATATTCGAGTTTCGACCGTATAAATGTTGTACTGCTAAAAAGCAGTTTATGCGTATATGAATCAGAAAATTCAGAGGAATTACGACGAAAAAAGGCAAGGAGTATGCTTTCGGATTAAAATAGTTTATATGTGGAACAAATGTGAATTTGGAATCAAAAACAACTCCCAAGTCCAAAATTTCTCCAACTGTTTTAGTCTATTATTGTTCAGACAATACGAGGAAACAAAAAACACAGGTGCGTCGTTGGACACACGAGAGAAGCGAAGATTTTTCGCAGTTACATAGATTTGATAATAATTTTTTCTTTTTAATAAATTAACTTTTAAACACAAAAATTTAAAATAACAAAATAAATAACATATATACAGAAAACATATTTACTGCTTCTTTTTTTATTGTTGAATGTTAAATTTCCACGCCAATTACATATACGGGCATATAATGCCAGCGACTATCCATTTTAACTCTCCACATATGGTTGTGAACTTGGCTGCAATGAACAAATTTCCCAGACAAAAATCCCAGCGTACTACCTAGCGAAAAAATCTGTCGAAAATTTTTCAGATTTCACTCCAAGCAAATCACAGAACGACGATAAAATATATATTAAATATATATTAAAAAACGCACACGAAACAAATTTTATCAAACATTTTAGATACCTTGCCGATGCATGCATGCGTTTGTTAATTCCATATATATTGATATCATCTATTTTTTTGATACTTAAAAACGCACTTGTGGGCATTGCTAATTTTATGTGTGCCAACAACACCACAAACGCATTCACAATACAAACACGCCGATGCTGGAGACACCTTGTGGCAAATTAAAGCAAATTTTTGTCAGTTGTAGCATAGCAAATACACAATCCTCTATCTATTGATAGATGGTGACGATCAACTGCAGCATAGCTTCTGTTATAATTAATATTAAATTAACAACCGCTTATATCAAGTCTTTGTGGCCTGGTGGATAGTGCGTTGGGCTCTCGTTTACGAGAACGCGGGTTCGATCCCCTTTCGGGCTAAATAATATTTTTAGTATTTAATATTAAGTATAAAATTTTCTTGTTGTAATAAGCGCTAGCAACAAAAAACCCATATTTCCAAGAAAAATCTGTCGAAAATTTTTCAGATTTCACTCCAAGCAAATCACAGAACGAGGAGTAAAAAGCTTCGCTTCAAAAAGGTTTCTTGATTTATCAAAGGTGGCATGATAACATTTTAAAATATTCAAGGGCAGTTTATTGCCCTTTATATGTTATGTTATAATAATTTTATAAATTGTTCATTGCACATTTCAAAATAAAAAATTATTTTTCTCTAATAATTCTTTCAAAAAGTTTTGAGATAGTTGACAATTTAGAGATGGATCTATAATTTTTGACATCATTCTTTACACCACTTTTAAAAACTGGGTTAATATGTGCAATTTTCCAGGTATTAATAAAATCACCGGAAGACAGGGATTTATTAAAAATCTCTAAGAGGTTTAGAAAGTGTAAAAATACAATTTTTTAGGAAAAAGAAGAAAATCCGTCAATGTCACATTTACGGGAGTTTTTGAGGCTTAAAATTCCATTTGTAACATCAGTTAAATTCAATTCAAAGCCACCTAAACTAAGACATGACAATTGGACAAATTCTGAATCGCGATTGAACCCATGTCAGATTCATAGTTTGATTCGAAAAATTTAGGGATTAGATTAGTTTCTATTAGAAAAAGTTAGGGTTTGATTAAATATTACTTTCACATTGTAATATATATTGCTAATATATATTGCTTATACAAAAATTAGTTAAGAAAGTTGAACTCCCTCATATATTGGAGATATTTGATTTTATGATCTGGGTTACTAGTAATTTTGTGAAGATTAAAAAATTTGTTTCTAAGATTTTTTTATTTCTTAAGTCCTTTTGTATACCAAGGTAGCTTATAAATTTTTTCCTTAATTTTTGGCATATGAAGGGTACAGATATTAAAAACATTTGATTTAAATATACCATAGCAAGAGGATGTAGATTTGTTTAAAAATGAGCTATTCCAATCAAGAAAAGAAAAGCAATCATTGAGCTGATCAAGTTACACATACCTAAATTGAATTTAGACGAAGAATCAACAATATTATTAATAAATTCATAAAAACTAATTTGCAACACTAATGGAATATGGTTAATATCAGCGGGCTGAAGAGAAAATGCACATATTAAAAGTACAAATTTTATATATTGCTTATAAAGATAAGATCTAAGATTATAAGAAGTTTATTAACAAAGGAATTAATATGTAATAAATCATAACTTACAAGATTATCAATAAGGTAAGTTTCATGAGCCCTATTAACATTGTTTGCATTTAATATACCATTGCATTCCAAGGAGGACCACACAACAGAACTTAGTTAAAATCACCAAGGATGCAAATATGATTATCTAAATTAGATGAGTCACATAATTGAACGATGTTGTCAAAATGTGCAGCATACAATTCAACTGAACCACTCGGCGGTATGTCAGATACACATAAACGGAGTACATCAGCATCTCCAGAAATATTGACACAAAGTTCAATGGCGAATACTATGCAGCTGAATTGAACCGTTTCAACGGCGCTTTGAGAGATAAACGTCCCTATTTGGCAAGGGAAAGTGCTATTCCATCGAGACAATGCGCGCGTTCACAAAATTCCATAAATTGAAGTACGAATTGCTTCCTCATCCAGCATATTCGCCAGATTTGGCCCCCAGCGACTATTTTCTGTTTCCAAACCTAAAGAAATGGCTCGGCGGAAAGAGATTCACCACCAGAAAGGAGCTCATCACCGAAACAGAGGCCTATTTTGAGAACCTTCCGAAATCTTTTTTTTCGGATGGGATGGAAAATTGAAGGCTTGTCGAGCTAAAAAGAGACTATATTGGGAAATTAAAGGTTTTCTTTTTGGTAAAAATTTATTCGTTTAATTTTTCACTGAATTATCAAACGGCCCTCGTAGACATGAACATATAAATATGTCATAACGTTCTTGGGTTGATCCTTTCGCAAATTTATAGATATTAGATTGTTACTATGTTTCTATGAACTTGTGAATAACCGTGTTCCACAATACTTTGCTCAGAAATTTTGTTTGGTCGTTCTAATATAGACACTCAAATTATCACACCTAGAATATCAGCATCTACTTTCGAACGATCTTTTCTGAAATGTGCAGCTCGTTGCTGGAATATGCTACCTACCCATTTCGGACACCTCCTTTTACACAAATATTTTACGAACATTGTGGATTAAAAGATTAAAATTATAAATTTTTGATGATGATGCTAACTTGGAAAAAGCTCTTCTTAAGTAGTTTTTTTTTCCTATATTATTTTATACCTAAGTATATAAATTAGATTTATATACCTTCGGTTCAAAATTGAATCGTATTAAACTGTGCAAATAAAACCACTGTTAATTATTCTTCAATATTTATTTTATCACTTTCAAAATAATCACCATTGGAGGCGATACATATATGACGTTTTTTCCAATCTTGAAAACATTTTGGTTAGGCGTTTTCGGAATGGCCTTTAAGCTCCGCTCCCTCTGCGAATTCTATTGGATGATTTCAATCGTCTCAAAATGTTTTCCACGAAGCGACAATTTGAGTTTGGGGGATATCTGGCGAATATGGTGCTTGTTGGTCAATATTGACATATTTTTTGACATTTGTGATGTGTGAGCTGGTGGATTATGGTGGTGCAAAAACCATTAACTGTCCATCATTAGTTCTGAACTCTTTCGCCAGAATATTCTCGCGAAGGCATTCCGAGCGCACGACACCTTTAGAATCGAAGAAAACAGTCACCATCACCTTAATTTTTGAACGACTTTGTCGTGGTTTTTGAGTTGCGGCTCATCTGGATAGCGCCACTCTGCAATATTGTCGAAAACAAAGTTTCGTCACCAGTAATGATGCGCTGAATGTCCGTATCGTCCATTAAAAGCATCTCTTGAGCGACAGTTTTGCGATATTTGATAGAAATTTAGCAACTTTGCCGCAGGTCGCGCTGCAACCCGTCGCAATATCATGTAAAACGTTGTTGTATGAAAAAATTAATTTAAAAAGAAAATCTTTAGCTTTATGGCAACTGTTTTTTCATTCGCGTAGTCCGGTTCAATTTTGAATATATGGTATTTTTAAGTTTATTTCTCACTCGAATATAATAATTTTAAGTAATATATTAATTGGTCATTAAGGCTTTTATATTACTTATGATGAAAAAAATAAATACATTATCAAGGTAATCAGTTAACTGAAAGTGAGGTAAGAGTTTCGGGCCGATTAAAAGTGATGGTGGGTGCAAAAAACTAAAGGCTGCCACCAGTGAGGATACTCGTATCCGTACGAATCTTTTGCACGTATACAGAATTATTGAGATCTTTAATATTTTACAACTCTGTCAGACATTTTGATTTGTTCTACATGCAAGCAAAGAATAAATTTCGGAGCAAGTTTCGAGAGGCCTAGGTTTTAAAATTGTCGTTACTTATCGGTGTATTAATAGATTAATAAATTCAGGAAATTTTATTAATACTGGTAACGCAATAAATCAAAGATAGTGTCATCGGATTTTTTTTTTCAGTTGGTCAAAAATAAATTATTACAGACAAATATAATGGTTTTGCTTGCGGAGTTACGTTCATTTTAAATGGGCTTGTGTACTTTTTAACCATCAGGCCAAAGCATTGGTCGAAAATGTTTGATTACAATATATTTACGGAAAATCATTGCTTTATTAATATGAAATCAGAGCAGAGCTCGGTCGCCCAGTTGCTTCTATTAATGCTTTTTAATGCCTCCTACTTTTGTGGCAAGTTAGCGCAAAGTAACCGAATAACCCGATACATACTTGTTTAAAATAGCAAGTATGTCGATATTTTTGGTTTTGTTGGTACGATAATTTTGAAACTGTGATCTTTACTGACAAAATCATCGGTAGCACATATATCCGATGTTTGTTGGAACACAAACTCCATGCTTAGAGATGGTATTTGTAGAGAATTCACAGCTTATTGCACTTGTTACACTGCATTTTTTATGGTGCAATCAAAGGGCAAAGAACATTTTTTTTTAAGGGCATCACCTTTAAAATATTTTTTAATTCAGTTTTATTCCTCCTCATAATACCTCAGTCATGTCTCTGGCTTAAACAAGAGCTGAGTAGTCTACAATTTAAGAACCATGAAAATCGAAAAATTTTGCATGTTTCCATTTGTTATAGTGCCAGTATCTCGACAACTACATAATATAGATTTTTTTTTTCTTCAAACTTGTCTTTTTTTAATTCAGTAATTAGAATTGCATGTGAGAAGTTTCAAGAAAATCAGAAAGGTTGTTGCAAAAAATCTCTAATTTCTGTTGAAGCAAAATGTGAAGCTCTGTAGTGGAACAAGTTAAGTTGCTCAGAATTTTCCATAGAATCCGAATATCGAAATGATTTTTTTTTTTTTGATTAGCCCCAATTTTTTATGTAAATGGCAAAATTCAAAAAATGCCATTGTGCACTGTGCACTGTTGAGAGCACATACTTCACACAAATTTTTGTAAAAACTTAAGTTTTCAGCGATATACTGTATATAACCAAGTACTGACATGTACCGATGCTTGTCGGCACGGGTTCCCGTGGTCCTAGGTACACCAAATTTAATTTACTTTTTTTTTAACACCATACAAAGAAGTAAAGGGGATAAGCCATAAAAAAACGCAACTCCAATTTTAAAGGGCACTCTAATGTATACGTATTATTTACAATGTCTTTCTTAAAACTAAGAAAAAAACATGAACGATATGATATCAACAATCAAAATAAAAGTTAAATAAAAAAAAAATCATTGTATGTATGTATTCTTTTATTTAACTGCAATAAAATAGTTTTTTAACAAAAATGCTTTTTGCATTGATATTAAAAAAAAATGGTATAATTTAGTAAATTATTTTGCCATTTACATAAAAAATTGGGGTGAATAATTAAATCATTACAATATTTGGATTCAGCATATGTTATCGCCATTCGTTGTGGAAAACCTTGTTGAGTAGTGTAATTAAACAAAATAAAGTACGATATGAAAAAAATCACTCATACGCCTCAAAAACAAAACATATCGAATTCTGCAAAAACTGTACTTTTTACGTTGATGATTGAATTTGCTGCAAATATGGCCGAAGTTTTCTTTACAAAATCCTTGAAAAAAATTTCAGTCAGAAAAGCTATGGTAGATGGACAAAAGTTATATTAATTTCAAAAATGGTAAGCTTTTTTTAAATCAGCGCAAAAACACGCGACTTATTGCGTATTAAAATGAAAAAAAACTAGTAATGATGGAGCTTCGCCAGGGTACAGAAGCTAAAATACCCACCCCGCGGTCATATTGAAGTATATTCGAAGTCTTTAACCACGACATACACGATGACATTTAGTTTTATATATTAAGGAAAGTTTCCTATTTTGACGACGTCACTTTGTATGGGAGGTAGGCGTGGTTTTGATCCGATTTTGCCAAATATAGATATGGTTCATATAATATATCAAAGCTAATGTGCAAAATTTCAAGACATTTCTTAAATTTTTGTGGATTTTTAAGAGATTTTATGTTTACAATAAAGCCATTTCTATGGAAAGTGGGCGTGGTCTTCATCCGATTCCGCCATATATCACAGAGATGGTTTATATTAAATATCAAAGCTAATGCGCAAAATTTTAAAACATTTCTTTAATTTTTGTGGCTTTTTAAGAGATTTTACGTTTAAAAAAAACCAATTTGCATGGGAGGTAGGCGTGGTTTTCTTTCGATTTTTTTCAAATATCATAGTGATAGTCTACATTAAATATAAAAGCCTATGTGGAAAATTTCAAGACCTTATTTTTATTAGATCCGATTTTTAAGAGATTTACTGTTAATATAATGCTACTTTATATGGGAGGAAGCCGTGGTTTTCATCCGATTTTCCAAATTTCATAGTCATTAATATTGTAAATCAAAGCTTATGTGCAAAATTTGAAGGCATTTCTTTAATTTTTTGTGGATTTTTACGAAATTTTACTGTAAAAATAGTCACTCGTATGTGAGGTAGGCGTGGTGTTCATCCGATTTGGCCCATTTTCGAACTTGATCTTCCTTTTTTAAAAAGAAGCTTGTATTTTAAAAGAATTTCATCGCGATAGCTTTAAAATGGCGGCTGTAGTCGTGTCGACAGACAGACAGACGGACACGGACAGATCGACTCAGGTGGTGATGCTGATCAAAAATATATATACTTTTCTATACCTGCCACGCCTCCTTATCGGCATTACAAACGGAATGACAAAGTTAATATTCCCCTTAAGCAGTACGCGTTGGGGTTAAAAATGGATGGTTAAAATATTTTTAAAAGAAAATTAAATTGTAAATTGTGACACATTTTGTTTTATTTTTTTTATTGAATTTTGAAAAACGCCCAAAATTGTTCCCTCTAGACTAGAATTACTTACTTACTTAGGTGGCCGTGACAACCCGTGTCCGGATTTCGACCGACCTCATCAGCTCTCGCCAGGCGCCTCTGCTTTGCGCGCGCCTTCTCCAATCGGATACACCAAGTGCGGTTAGGGCTTCCTCAGCCTGGTCCATCCATCGGAGGCATGGTCTCCCTCGTCGTCGTTGACCAGCGACCCTCGCTTCGAGCACCTTTTTCGCTGGAGCTTCGTCGTCCATACGATGGACATGACCCAGCCAGCGTAGTCGCTGCACAGTTATACGCCGAACTACGTCAATGTCTCCGTAGAGCTCATACAGCTCGTGGTTCATTCGGATGCGATAGTCATCGCCGACTCGAACAGGACCGAAGATTTTGCGAAGAACTTTTCTCTCGAACACCCCCAGAGCGGCTGCGTCAGTTTGCGAAACTACCCATGCCTCAGCGCCATAAAGCAGCACAGGTAGAACGAGCGTCTTGTAGAGTGTTAGTTTTGTCGATCGAGAGAGGGCTCTGGAACTTAGTTGCTTACTGAGCCCGTAGTAGCACCTATTAGCAATTATTGCTCTTCGCTTTATCTCCAGGCTGATTTCGTTGTTAGTATTAATGGCGGTGCCAAGGTATACAAACTCCTTGACTACTTCAAAGTTATAGCTGCCGGATGAAACGTGGGAGTCTAAACGCCGAGCTCCCTTGTTTGTAGACAGCATATACTTTGTTTTACCCTCATTTATCGTCAAACCCACTTTGGCTGATTCCTTTTCGATAGCGGCGAAAGCAGCGGTAACATCTCTCTTGGTTCTGCCAACAATATCAATATCATCAGCGTAAGCAAGGAGCTGGACACCTTTATAGAAAATGGTGCCATTACGATGCACACCGGCCTTTCGTACGATCCCCTCCATGATGATGTTGAAGAGATCGCAAGACAGTGGATCGCCTTGCCTGAAACCTCTTTCGGTATTGAAGGTTTCGGAGAGGTCATTTCCTACCTTGACGGAGCTGCGTGTGTTGCTCAACGTCATTCTGCAAAGTCTAATCAACTTTGCAGGTATACCGAACTCAGACATTGTTGCGTATAGGCAATCCCTTCTCGGGCTATCGAACGCAGCTTTAAAGTCGACAAAGAGATGGTGTGTGTCAATTTGATTTTCGTGGGTTTTCTCCAGGATTTGTCGTAGCGTGAAAATCTGGTCTATGGTGGACTTACCAGGTCGAAAGCCACACTGATAAGGTCCAATCAGTGTTTTTGTAATTGGCTTTAATCTTTCACACAGTACGCTTGAGAGAACCTTATATGCGATGGAAATAAGACTGATACCTCTATAACTTGCGCAGATTGTAGGGTCTCCTTTCTTAAGTATAGGGCACAGTACACTGAGGTTCCAATCGTCGGGCATGCTTTCTGCTAGCCATATTTTGCTGATGAGCTGATGCATGCGCCTTATCAATTCATCGCCGCCGGTTTTAAACAATTCAGCTGACAGGCCGTCAGCACCCGCTGCTTTATTGTTTTTGAGTCGTTTGATAGCAACTCGAACCTCTTCATGGCTAGGTGGTGATACTTCCACTCCGTCATCGTCGATTGGTGGCACTGCACTGTGCTCTCGATGGGCGGCATTGGTGGAATCGTCGCCATTAAGTAAATTGGAGAAGTGCTGTCTCCACAATCTAAGCACACACTGTGTATCCGTATTCAGATCTCCATTTTCGTCTCTACAAGTGGATGCTCCGGGCTTGAAACCTTGGGTTAGACGCTTAACCTGTTGATAGAATTTTCGTGCATCCTTCTTGCCCTGGTATACCTCTAGTTCCTCACGCTCACGCTTTTCCTGCTCTCTTTTCTTGCGTCTGAAAAGGCGCCTCTCTTCCTTCCTCTTTTCGCGGTAGTTTTCTCGCACGGCTCGCGTTGCAGCTGACTGCAGCGTTTTTCTATAAGCGGCGTTTTTTACTGCAGTCGCAATGCGACACTCCTGATCATACCATTGGTTCCGAGGTTGCGGGCGCCGGAAACCAATGACTTCTTCAGCGGCAGCGCGCATGGAGTGGGATATATGCGCCCAAAGTCCGCCGGCGTCGTCGAGTCCAGAGGTTGGTTGGTTGAGCTTAACCGAGAGTTGAGCGGAGTAGGCTTCGGCAGTCCGTTGTAATTGCAGCTTAGCGACATCTAGCTTTCGTTGCATTGCTGTGCGTATGTTCTTTGCATTGCATAATCGCATGCGGATCTTGGCTGCAACAAGATAATGGTCGGAGTCAATGTTGACCCCCCGAAATGTACGCACATCTAGAACACTAGAGGCATGCCTTCCGTCGATTACAACATGATCAATTTGGTTTCGCGTTTTTTGATCCGGGGACAGCCAGGTGGCCTTGTGGATGTCGAGGTGCTTAAATCTGGTGCTACTAACTACCATGTTTCGTGCCGCGGCGAAGTCGATCAGTCTTAGACCGTTGTTTGTGGAGGTCTCGTGAAGACTGAACTGACCGACAGTGGGGCCAAAGATGCCTTCCCTTCCGACTTTCGCATTAAAATCGCCGAGGACTATTTTCACGTCATGGACCGGAAGGTGGTCATATACGTCCTCAAGACTAGCGTAGAAAGCGTCCTTGACGGCTTCGTCCTTTTCCTCCGTCGGGGCGTGCGCGCAAATAAGGCTTATGTAGAAAAATTTTGCCTTGATGCGGATCGTGGCCAATCTTTCGTTCACAGGTGTGAACCGGGAAACAAGGTGGCGTAGTTTCCGGCTAACGACGAATCCACATCCGAATTCGCGCTTCTCCGCATGGCAGCTGTAGTAGATATCGCAGTGTGCTTGTTTAGAGCAGCCTTGCCCTTTCCATCGCATTTCCTGGATGGCGGTGATGTCAGATTGTATTGTTTTGAGGGCTTCCGCCAGTTGGATCCGTTTTTCGTTTGCGGTGGTCGTCAACGTAATTGGGGTTCTTATCCGAGGCTGGTTTAGTTTTCATTGGGCAGTAGTAATGTGGCGGGACCCAAACCCTGCGCACATTCCATGTTTAAGGTCTATGGATCGACCCGCCGCTCAAATTAGCCGTCAAACTGACGGATGCCAGTTTGCCGTTGCCCAGGGAACACCACTTGGAGGTTTGAGTCGACTTGAGACGATTTCGACATGGATAATGCTGGCCTCGCCAGGTTGAGGCGGTCAGACACGTTGCCATGTGAAGGTTCGCCCCCTGTTCCCCTAGACTAGAATACTACCTTAATATAGTTTGAAACAATGAAGCAGTGTGCGAGTACATATCAAACATCCCTATAGGAACAAACTAACTTGTTTTTAAAAACAAATAATTAAAAAAACTAACTTAAAATAAACCAGTCCACTTCAATTCTAAATAGTTTTTATTGCATTATATATGAAGTAATTGAAATACTACTTAAACACAAGTTATTGATAAACTACTTTGAATTATATTAAGGCGGCAATAACTCTGATTTTGACGTTTTAATTGCAAATTTTTATTAGGTTTCAAGTTTATATATATTTAACCATGTTATTTCATCAAATATTATTAACTTTAGGCCATCAGTAATAGTTTTCAATTGGTCATTTTAAAGTAATTAAAAAAAATAGTTTAAATAGAACTAGTTTAACAAGTAGTTGCAAATATATGCAGGCGAAAGTCAATTGACTTATTTAGCGGACATCACCATACAAAATATGTTAGTTCGTTCTATGGAAAAAAGTCAGAATTTCAACTAGTTGTGGTTGACAAAAAAATACTTTATCAACTACTTTTAAATTAGTTGATTTTCCTACAGGGATCAAAATAAATCATTTCTTACGTTTGACAGATCCATATTAAAGGAAGAAGTACTAGAAATAGGATTGGTTGGATGTCGTTTGGTATGGTGGGTTTGAAGCTGTATTTATCTTTCTTAGCAATTTCTCAAAGAATTTTAAGCATGAAATTTGCAAGTTGTACTTGACGTAGTTACCTAAATTATTTATATTGTGAAATTGGTTTATATTTGTCTTTGCGATAACTGAAAAAGAAATCAGCTCACAAAATATTTTTCCGGTAAATATCGGAGATAAAGAGACAGAAAACTTCGATTTTAGCTCAAGATCATACAGGCAAATGGCATTTTATTAGCTAAATTTGTATACAGTTTGTTGAAACTTATGTACTGTGAACAGAACTGTCACTTTAAAGTGTTAGAAGAAGTCAAAAAAAATGGTAGATTTACCATTTTTGGTGAATACTTGACGTGAATTCACCTTAAAGCTGTGAATAGCTGCTGTATCACATGAAGCCGGGGGAAGTTTTTCGGTGCTTTTTTAAAAGTGACTTGAATTCGACATAAGCAGGGAAGAAGGATATCCCTTTTCTCCCGAATTTTTCTATATCTTTTTTTCTTGGTAAAGATGTGGAAGAAAAAACAAAAACTACAAATTGCGTTCAAAAATCAATTGACTCATCCAAAAGTATGCCATTGCCACTCTCGCCAGATTAGGTAATTATTCGACCATAGGGCGGCATTTTCTATATTTGACTTAATTACTTTTTCTTGTTGATATAAGAGAAACTTCGGTATATTTCGAAATAGAAACTTGCCTTTAAATTTCGGAATTATTCGAATTTTTTCGGAACGATTGGTCCCATTAGGTATGACAGACTTTTCGTCACAATAGACGCTGATCACCATTTTTTTCTATAAGCACATAAAATTTACAATAAAATGCGCTGGTTAAAATTAATTTCCGCTATAAGTGCGCAAATTTTTACTGTTTGTTCATAATAAAAAAATTCGTAAAAAGTACTGGTAATAGGATTTTATATCTATTCCTATTTACTCTCTTAATACAAATAATTTTGAAATCCGTGTAACAGCACTTTTAGATTGCTGGTTCGCGGACTATTAAGATATAAAAAATAAATTACAAAAATTCGAGACTTAATTCAAATGCGACACGCCCTCGCTTAGTTTTCACAATACTGTACATATATATATATTCTTAAAACTTATGGCAACTAACAATTTGAAACGCGTTTTTCTCATTTAACCCATTAAGACTTACGAGTGCGAAAACACACCACAAAGACATATTTTTAAAAACTCATTGCTTAGATTCAGTAAAAGATATCGCCCGTCTTATTTTTGCATTGATGAGCGAGGGATGAAATTTTTTTAGGCTCTTGACTTGTTTTGTCATAAGATGTCGTCTACCTATCCTTATCTGATGTCAAATGTTATGAATTCCAATTTACAAAAAAATTTTTTTAATACAGTGCCAGCTCGCATATACAGGGTGTCCCGCAATTGAGTGCAACTATTTATGGAGCTGAAAGGTTATGTCGAGCTGAGCAAAAAGTCGTATGGGAGGGAGGTCTATTTTCACATTCTTAGGAGCTACAGGGTTAATTAATATTTCACGACTTTGATTCACGTTATTGTTTCTAGCAGAAAAACTAACTAACATAAAACTTATCTTGATAGCTGATTTGAAAGGCAATGAAATCACCTTACCAACGGTATATCAATCGGTAACTTAACCGTTACCGAGCTGTGATCGTGTGAAGAAGAAATCAATCGGTTGAAATTACCAAATTTCAACTTGAGTGCAAATTCTCAGAATTATGCGTAATAAATGAAATTTTATTTTATCAAATTTTGTAATTTATTCAATTTTCTTTTCAACGGCACTAAAAACATAAACATATCTTTAAAAATAAAAAAGTTGGCTGTACTAAAAAAATTATACTTATTGGAAAATAATGATAAATAATGATATTACAATTAGTTATGCAGTAAATAATATCATTGTTTTGTAATAATTACATTTTTTTAGTACAGCCAACTTTATTTTTATACCCCAACGCGTACTGCGTAAGGGGTATATTAACTTTGTCATTCCGTTTGTAACGCCAAGAAGGAGGCGTGGCAGGTATAGAAAAATATATATATTTTTGATCAGCATCATCTCCTGAGTCGATTTCCGTGTGTCCGTCTGTCTGTCCGTCTGTCGACAGCCGCAATTTTAAAGCTATCGCGATTAAATTCAAAATATAAAGTTATTTTTAAAAAAGGAAGATCAAGTTCGAAAATGGGCAAAATCGGATGAAAACCACGCCCACCTCCCATACAAAGTGACTTTATATTAACCGAAAAATGTCTCCAAAATCCACAAAAATTAAAGAAATGCCTTAAAATTCGGCAGGTGAGCTCTGCTCTTGTCTTAATCCTGGGTAGGAAACTTGGAAGAATCGGATGAAAACCACGCCTACCTCCCATACAAAGTGACTTTATTTTACAATTAAAATCTCTTAAAAATCTGCTCAAATTAAAGAAATGTCTAGAAATCTTGCATACAGGCAGGCTTTGATATATAACATAAACCACCACTATGATATTTAGCAAAATCGAATAGAAACCACGCCTACCTCCCCTACAAATTGGCTTTATTTTAAACGTTAAATCTCTTAAAAATCCACAAAAATTATGGAAAAGTCTTGAAATTTGCACTTTAGCTTTGATATATAATATGAACCATCCCTATGATATATGGCAAAATCGGATCAAAACCACGCCTACTTCCCATACAAAGTACGTCATCAAAATAGGAAAACTTCCGTTAATATATAAAACTGAATGTCATCGTGTATGTCGTGGCTAAAGACTTCGAATTCACTTCAATAAAAAGCGTGGGAGTATTTTAGCTTCGGTACTCTGCCGAAGCTCCACCCTTACTAGTTTAAGAAATGTTTATGTTTTTTGGTGTCATTGAAAAGAAAATTAGATAAATTACAAAATTTATCCTAAAAAAATTTCATTTATTACCCGAAATTCTGAGAAATTTGTACTCAAAATTGAAATTTTGTAGTTTCAATCGATTGATTTCATGTTAACACGAGCACAGCTCGGTAAAGGTTAAGTTGGTGGGGTTTGTTGATATACCGTTGGAAATGTCATTTGATTTCCTTTAAAATAAGCTATCAAAATAAGTTTTATGAAAGTTAGTTTTTCTGCTGGAAACAATAACGTGAATCAAGGTCGTGAAATATTAATTAACCATGTAGCTCCTAAGAATGGGAAAATAGACCCCCCTCTCCCATACGATTTTTTGCTCAGCTCAACATAACCTTTCAGCTCCGTAAATAGTTGCACTCAATTGCGGGACACTCTGTATTGCATTCACATATTCGAAGTGTTATCCGATCAGCAACATGGTTTTAGAGCTGGGAGATCAACCGCGAAGAATTTGGTAATGTTCTGTAATTATGTTGCAAAAAAACTTCGAAAACCATTTACAAACTGATGTTATTTTTAATGATTTTGCAAAGGCATTCGATAGTTAGCCTCAATAAATTACTTCTAAAATTACATAGCCTAGGATTTCACTCCAATCTGGTAAATTGTTCCAAATCGTTAAAATCAATAACATCATGTCAGAACCCATTAGAGTAACCTCTGGGGTACCTCAGGGTAGTCACTTGGGACCTATATTATTTTTGTTATTTATAAATGATCTACCTTCAGTAATGAAATGCCTCTTGTTTGCTGATGATCTAACAATATATCGCGCTATTAAATCTTAAAACGACTGTGCACGCCTACAATCTGATATAAACTCAATTTCGAATTGGTGTGATAGAAATCTTTAAATATTTCTATTTACCTTTAAATATTTCTAAATGCCAGTGCCTTTCCTTGTTTATATCAAATATACTCTGTATTAGTACATATTCTATCAATCTCTGTCCTAGAACGTGTCATATCTAAAAAAGATCTTGGTATCATCCTAGATTGGCGTCTAAACTTTACAGAGCACGTGGACTACATTATCTCGAAAGCTTGCTCTATGCTTGCTTTTCTCAAAAGGAATTCTACAGCTTTTACGCACCCATATGTCCTCAGAACTCTATACAATACCTTAGTGAGATATGGAATCCGTCGTATGAAGTGCATTCTTCCAGAATCGAAAGAATCCAAAAAACTTTACTAGGTTCGTAGTTCGTCAATTAAATTGGCGCATTGAAATGGATTCTAATTCAACAAGATGTGCGTTAATAAATACTCAATCTCTTGAATATCGTCGAAAGTTATTTTCGGAAATATTTGTAAGACAGTGTTTTCAAATTTGTGAAATTTTTTCCTCATTCTATTATGAGAGAATATGTAAAAAAAATTATTTGAAACACCTCATTCTTTAGCTTATGTGTGAACAAGCTCACGATTATAAATATTTCTCCAAATTTGATCGACATGGTTTTAAGCATATCAAAATGTACTGTATATGTATTTTACTTTGTATATTTTTTAAAAATATATAATTCCACTTTTCTTGATAAAATCTTTATTTTTTGTTATATTCTTTCAATATTTTTTTTTTTGTTGCAACAAATGTTTATTTACTAAATTATTTTCTCTTATTTCCTTCAATTTTCGATGGTTTATTTGCCAATAAATACAGGTATCAATTAAAATAATATAAAATTTGTTTTAATTGTTTATTTATGGGAAAAATTTCATACTATATATGAAGGTTTTTCGGATTTGAGCTTTTTTGGGCTACAAAAAATTATATTGAGCGGTTTTGGGCTCTAAAAATTTTTGAGTTCGCGCTTTTTCTTAAAATAATCTGGCAAGACTGGTAAGAGATGTAATACACAATCAAATAAATTGTTCGGAATTATTGGTTATGCTCAATTTCTATGCTCCACCTTCATTGAGCAATTTCATTTTCGTGATAATCAACATCGTTCAAATTATGCTCAAAATGAGCCAAATGCTTCGTTGCATCAAAAAAAACAAATTTTATTTTGCCTTATGGATCTCTTTAATTTTACGTCAAGTTATTGTTTTAAGAAAAATCTTACTATAATTTAAAATCAACTCAACAGTACCTGACACTAATGTTCTTATTGTTCATTACATAACTAATTTTTTCTGTCACTAATAGTAAAACGGTCGTATTTTGTAAAACGCAAGCGATCACTTGAGGTTTTTTTGTCTGGCAATTCCGTTTTCATATGAACTAAAGCACTCTTTCTCCCACTGAAATTTTTTACTGAAATTTATTGCCAGACAAAACAGACAGTTTCGATAGTATCGTAAGTGTGGGCGTAGAATTTTTTGTTTTATATATTTGTTGATGAATTTGTTGTTCTTGTTCATTTTTATGTTGGTTTCATTTATATTTGTTCATTTTAAATAAAGTAAAAATATATATAATGCAATCTATTCTTTAATAAATTGAAATAAATATTTCGGAACATGAATTTTTTTATTTTTCCTGCAGTACAGAATTTATATATATATTAAATATAATTGAATATTTAAATTTGAACAAGCAAAATATATTTTTAATATGTATATATATATAATTAGTTCAATAAGTAATTCGAATTTTTTATAATTCAAAAATAAATTAAGTTTATAAAAGCATAACTACCATGCCAGTCTCTAAACTGCGTATATGTAAACCTGCATTGTAGTAATATATTTTTTTTATTATGTATGTATTATTTATTGTATTAATCTTGCTGAAGATTAACAAAAACAATAACAAACTAAAAAACGAAACATACATACATTTCATACATACGTATTAATAACAACATACGTATTACAACACAAGCAGTTACTAGTTAAGCGTTGCTCGATTTATATAATGGTTTATATGTAGTAGCGCTGCGTTTCTTAAATATCAAATATAAACTTATATAATGAACTACGCATCGCTTCTTTGTATTGCAACGTCTTATTTTCTGTGATCATCCGGCGGACAAAGCAACTCCACCCTGACTAATTAGTCTGCCAGCAGACTGAAAGTTTTTAGTGGCTCAAGCATTTATATACGTATGCATTGCTTGTAAAGCTCTGAGCAATTCATAAAACGATCATATTCAACAAACAACACGATGTTGCGTTCGAGATTTCGTCACGAACTAAAGCAACAAACATAAAAACGTCAGCAGCAGCTGAATCATCAATGCATTTTTCTCAAACAAAAATGTAAGTTTTTCTTCTTTTCTTCTGCTATCTTGTGGCTTTATTAAAGAAGTGACCAAATCCAAAATAAGATATTCGTTTTATGGACAAAATAGCTGATATTTTGGCATACATTTTATCTTCGTACAATGAATATTAAAGGCTGTATGAGTACTGTATCACCTTGAAAAAATTTGTGAAAATACCCCCATACAAACCGCGCTCTGAGACGTTTCAAAACCCAAAGTGACGTGATAGCTTGCGTTTTAAAAAATACGGCCATAAGTTTATAGTTATTATATAAGTAATAGCAAACTGTAAATTTAAAAATAAAACTAAGTAGTATGCAAGAGTATTTCGCTACCTTAATATAGAAAGGCCCTAACTCAATTTTTTTTACATTATAGGAGAAGAAAAAAACTTCATAAAAAACAAAGTTCTGCAATTTCTACAGTAAAAAGAATTGTAACATCGCTACATCACTTATAGTTTTTAATAAAAAAATTTGTTTACAAAAAATTCGAAACTACAGAACTTCATTTTTTATTAAGTTTTCTCCTTCTCCTATTGACTTAGGGCCTTTTGAGATAGGGCCTTTCTATATTAAGGTAGCGATTTGCTCTATTGATGAATAATAATAAATAAGTAAATAAATAAATCATAGATAGGAGATTTTCTTTGAGGAGATTTTCTTTGACTTTGAATTGAGAGAAATTTAAATTCATAACAAAAATCCTAGCTAACTATACAAACAACGAGCACAGCAAAGGACAAGAATGACAATCAGATCACAAGGTCGGGTACAAGTTAACCTAAACATTGAAATGGAAACAATTAATATTATCTTTGTATTTGTATAGATAGGAGATTTTCGTTGATCACGTTTAAAAGGCAGACTAGCTACATACTTCGAATTGAGAGAAATTTAAATTCATAACAAAAATCCTAGCTAACTATACAAACAACGAAACAACGAGCACAGCAAAGGACAAGAATGACAATCAGATCACGAGGTCGGGTACAAGTTAACCTAAACATTGAAATAAAAACAATTAATATTATCTTTGTATTTGTGTTTATATCTTAATGCAAAAAATTTATTTGTTGTTTTGCAAATGTCGCCGGAGCTGGCCAGAGCCATTTACGGTGGTATCTTAAATTTTCACTGCTCGGAACTCGACCTTTGTGACATCAAAAAATTGTTTTTTAATACGTCATTTTTAAACTATACAAAAATATACTCTCTTTAGGCCATTTTTCCACACTGCAAATTTTCTTGAAAGCAAGTCGAGTTTGGTAGGAAGAGAGGAAGACAGAGGGGACGGTTACGCCCTGTTCTGCGTAGAAACGGGCACGATTTTGAGTGCGGTGCGTTTTCCGGACGCACCTACGTTGGACATCTGCATTTACCAACATATGTTTGATTTTGTAATCTGCCCACATCAAACGCATCGCAACGCTCGAAACGCATTTCTCGTGTCTACGCTGGACACGGAGTTGCAGACTTGCGCGCACCGGTAAAATTTTCTTTTGTGCTATTATTTCTTTGACGTTTCTTTTTATTCTAATTATCAACTTATGATGGCTGCGCATTATCTATTCATTCACGAAAACAACAGTTGATGAACGTTAATTGGTATTGAATTTTAATATAATTTTATTGAATAAAATGTTAAACTATTTCACAACACAAATGCTAGACAAAGTAAAACCAGAATTGTTCATAAAATTTTGCTGCGTAGAAAAGCAAGTGGCAATACCACTTTGAAAACTAGCTATGAGAATTGAAAAGCTTTCAAGAAAACTTGCTGTGTGGAAAAAGGGACCTAGTTCGGGCATACAAGCAAGATGGCTGCTTCTCCACGATTAATGTTCGTGCGGTCTAAACGATACTACCAGCAAAGATTTCATTGCAATTTTTGGTTTAATTTTTTGAATAAGGCTGAAAAGCGAAATTTTTTGTTTTCTGTTTATATGCTGATTTCTGCCTATGGTCAAAATTGTGTTCAGCTTTGCACATGGACATAAAGGCCTGACTATAATAGCCACATGCTTTCATGACGATCTTACATGCAACATGCTTTCAGACGATCTATCAAAAAGAAAGCGCGCCCATTAAAGTATATGAGCATACCCATACTGGGAAATCCAGTTTCGATAAGTTTAGTTGATTTTCGTTAACATTTTGTATATATTCAAGTCGCTCTCATCATAGACAAATTCTCTTCTCTTTACAAATAAACAAAATCGCATTTTGTAAAATTATTCGAACCGCTCATCGCATCGGCAAATGTCAAAAAATGTTTCTTCGAATTTATTCAAGAAATAATTCAAGCCAAACAGCAAAAACCGATCGTTCATTTTTTTTATATTATTTTATTTATTAATTTAAAAATCTTTTAAAATCACTTTTTTTTAAAAGAAAACTCAAAATTTACAATTTTTTTTTTTTTTTTTGTTTTTTAATATATGTATTAAAACCTTCTAAGCTCAAATACGTAAAAATTACACGCCACCGTCAATTGGTTTAGAAGTTAGACTCGAAAGTTGGGAGAATGGATATCAAAAACTGATGTCCTTAATTAAAACTGATGTAGTATGAAGATAGTCCTGACTTCAAGTCATTTCAGTGTGTAGAAGTTCGGTGTTTAGATTCAGCCGGGTAGAAGTTAGTCGTTTCATAATAATAACCTATTGTTATTTAAACAAAAAAGACGTTCGTACTTCATATTGTTTTTGAGATTTTCAGAAAATTGTTGCCAATATTGAGCTACATTTTATATAGGTTGTAAAGAATAGGTACAGCAGTATCAAAAAAGGCTATGCTGTACCTATTCAACGAGCTATCTATCATTAAAATTCATGCATTGCTTACAAAAATATAGCTTTTTACATATTATGAACCGCCAAGGTTCACTCTTTTACGAAATAACCTAATGTTAGTATGAACATAAAATTAATGCTAGGTTTACCTAGATTCCAATGATGATAGGATTTGTAGGAAAATTCACAAGTTTTTGATGACTATTTTCCCAACTTTCGAGCCCTGTAACTTCTAAACCACTTGAGAGCGGCGCGGGATTTTTTCTCACCATCAGCTTTTTTAGCACCAAATACATATTTTCAAAAATAAAAATGTCCATTTTCACTCATCTTCAATTGTTCGTTAATTCCTCCTTTTCAACTTACAATTACAATTCGACGCGTTTCATTATTAAATAGATTGTCCATCTATAGACCCAACAAAAATAATTTTTCCAACCATTGATTTTCACATACACTCCATCATTTAATATTTCTTCATAAATTATTTATATAATTTTATACATAAATTACGCACCATTTTAATTATTATAACACGTGAAGCAGATATAAGAATAAAATTGCAGTAGCGAATGAAAATTTTTTTATTGTACATCTTTTCGAGAATCGCCATTTTGTTTTCAGAGCCGCACAAGGACTGTTTAGATAGATTTAGTAATTTTAAGCCAACATATTCTAACATACCTTGATAATTCCTCAAAACAGTGGTTTTAACTAGATATAATGTATGTGATACTTTATTTTATTTAAATTCAGATTATTTTATTATAGCCACATTTTCGCCGGACAAAAAAGAAGCAACCACAAAATCGATTTCAATCAAATTCAGAGTTGCAAAATTAAATAACAAAAAAATTATCGTACTTCTTTTTTGTACAATACCACTATCAATTTAATATTTTCACACGAGGCAATCATTTGCAATAAAGGGGTTTCAGACAATACTACATGTTTATCGGACATTGCATGTCTGATGACATGTACGATGTGTGAAAGCTAAAACTACATGTCCGTCCAACATGTAGTACGAAAATCAAATTATTTTGATTTTTCTGCCGGTCCATCCGACATGTAGTATTGTTCGAACGCACGTTCATCGGACTCGCTGCATTTTTCATCCTGCAAAAGTCTTCGATGAGTCAACATCAAAAGAAAATTAAGAAAAAACAAGGAAATAACGAAGAAGGATAAAAGAAACTTATAAGCGTTTCACATAATTAATTTTATGTTTTTTTACGTTGCGTCATGTTAACCTGTGTTACGTCAAGTTTGCATAATCAGACCATTAAGTATAAGTGTGATGTGATTCTGTGAGATAGTCTAAAAAGGATAAATGTATTTTTTATACAAAAATTAAAAATGACCGTGATGAAATTCGCTTATACTTTCTATGTCGTAACACACAGTAGGACAATGTAAAGTGGCCTTTAGCACTGTTCACATTTTAAAATTTTTTATCCAATACGTCATCAAAAAAATTTGATAAGCAGAAATCTATATGGAATATGACGACAATTTGACCATGTGAACACTCATCCAATTGCTGGTCAAGTCGTATGACGAAAATTAATAATTGAAAAATTATTAGAGTTATAAACATAACACAAAAACTTATGAAAAAGAGGTCGAATAAATTTACAAATTAATTCTCTGGCAGAGCACGGCCGTTGAAAAAATTATGATTATTTGTGTGTTTACACACACAATAAAATAAATCTTCGTTTTGAAACAAAAATATTCATGACGTCATCATAGTTCAATACCAGCTGGTTGCTGAAACTAAGACAGACAGTGAAAATAGAAGAACAACTAAACTACAACATGCCTGTGAGTGGTAAAAAGCTTTGATATATCTTCGAAAAAAAAGGTTACACCAAATAAGTGTGAATCTAAAAATTCGAAGAACTTTAGCTGCTTTTCGTAGCATTTGCAGCATTTGTGTAATTCAGAGTAATTTGCTCTAACATTGACGAAAAACAAATAGACATGAACAGCTAAATTTATCATCGCTATCATATAAAGGCTACTGATGAGTTGGTGTAGCGGCCAACGAAACTGTTATATAGTCTGCTGTATGATTGTCACTGATGTCAACATATAAACTTAAGCCTACACGGCAGGTGTTTACATTAAACACAACATTCATTGTCACTCTATATAAAGGGTATTGTTGTTGTTGTTGGTTGTTTTCTTCAGAAAGCAACACAGACCTTGAGCTCGAAAATACAACTCTTAATTAATAATAATAAAATTATTAGTTATAAGCATAATACAGAAAATTAAAATATTTTTATTTTTCGGTTGACCAACGATTTGATGAAAAATTTAACACTCCTAATTATATCTGATTTGACGTGTGACCACTCCTCAAATTTTCTAGTGCGATTTCGTCACTTAAAAAAGATTTCAACATGAACACACCAATTCAAAATGCACGATGAAGATTTTTGGAATGATTTTATTGAAATTTATGTATCATATTCATAACTGTGTCTTTTGAAAATTCACCAAAAATATTTTTTCTTTTTGCAAAAATTCGAAAAATTTTATATCAATTCTTGATTAGAAATGTATTTTTAGAAGAATTCTAATTTTGAAGTAAAAATATTTTAAACTTACCTTAATTAGAGTATTATCTTTCGAATTATACCAAATATGTAAAATTTCGAGAGCTAAAATTTTATTTTTATGTATTTACACTGCGCAAAGCACTGTACAACGTAAACACTGATTTTATTGAAATTCATAGACAATATCCAGAACTGTGGCAGATTTAATTGGAAATTTATAAAAAATAGATTTTTAAAAAACAGAGCATTTGGATTGCTGTTTAAAAAACTGGACGAAAAGTGCTCAAGGTAACAATAAAAGCATTAAAAAAATTGTCTTAGAACGACTTACGTCGGGAACTTAAAAAAGATATAAGTTCAGCTTCTTTTTCTTTCAATAAAATATCAGCAACAAGTGCTGCAACTACTTGTTAGGGGAACGCGATGATTTCACTTCGGTTTGCAAGACAATAATGAAATTTGGCGAAAAGTTTGATATGAACACTTACGAGATCAAACTGTTTGTTTGACCAACGATTTGACGAAGAATTTGATAAAGTGAACGTCCCCATTTTAGGTCCGCTTTCCAAGCGGCAATTTTTTAATTCCTTTTTGATCTTGCCATTTGCGTTTCCACTCAGCAAGATTTCTTGCGCAATTCTTATTTAATATTGAAGAAAGCACTAGAACTGTTTAAAGAAATATTAATGAAGTTTGAGTAGATAATATTAAAATGTTATGCATTCATTGTATTATTCAATGTTTATATTATTGAAATATTACAACGTAAACTATAGGCCGGAAAACACAGAAGGAATGCATGCATCGATACTTTTGAAGCATGCTTTTTGAAACACATAGCAAGCATTCAAAACATATGTTGTCTGGCTCTAATTAGTGCCAGCTCTAAAAATATTTTTAGCATAAGCTTAGCAAAAGCTACAGCTGCTACTAAATTAAAAAGCTGACGCTAAAATTTAATATCAGTTTTTTGTAAGGCTGCATGTTTTCACGGCACTCTGAATTAAGTAATTCGGTCTGTGGATTACGAATCTGAGTTACCACGTTCTCACGAAGCAATCATAATTCGGTTTGACAGCTTTGTATGAATTTTTTAAATTTTATTTGATTTGTTGTGGAGAACGAAACTGGAGAAAAAATGTAAGTAAAAGGTCTTATTTATTTCTCGTTTTATTAAACAGCAAGGAAAACTGCAAGCAAATGGAAGCAGGAGAGTGAGCGGGCTTTAATTGCCGATAAGATGGGCGAGCTGCGAGGATGCCGTAAAAATAACCACATACTGGTGGAAATAGCGGCGGAGCTGCAGAAGCAGGGGTTGTACACTGTGGAGGACTTAGAAAAAAAATGCATGTTATTTTCAGAATCTATCTGCAAAAGAAATATTTGTTTATTTTATTTATTTTTAAGCAATGATACTTTGTCTGCTAACTTTGAATATTTGACTATTTGTTTTGCTTTTATTTCTTTTTGTTTTTTGTTTGTGGTTTGCGATTAATTATCTATAAAAATAAGAGATGAAACCGATTCCTACGTTATTCGAATGTTTATTCAAACTGAATAAATGAGGTAATTCGGTTGTCAAATTTTGTGTGGCGAATTCATAACATAATTAAGCCTCGAATTATGAATGAGAGCCGAATTACGTTCAGGGTGCCATGAGAACATGCTATAATGCTGCATAAAGCAAATTAGCAATTAAATACTCTGCATTACCTGTCAATGCCTTGATGATAGAAAAAACTTGAAAGTTTGCCAACTTCAAGCATGAACATTGATGCTTAATGCTTTGTATGAGCGCCATCCCATAAGCATACTGGTTTTCAACTTAAACGTCAGATGCTTTAAAGCTTGCATGCCTTCTATGTGTTCCGGTCCTATCAGTCTGATTGCTTGAACACATTGACGACAGCAATTTTAAGCCATCTGTCAAATCTTTTTATTCGTATTTCTTATTGAGAGAATTTGGTCTCATGCCGCAATTTCGTATCGTTGATATAAACATTTATAGTGTGATAGCTTGTCGTTACTGTCATCATCAATGTGTTCAACCTATTATGTATAATCCTATTTTAGAGGTTGCGTAAATTTAAAAAGACATTAAATAACATATTGTTATTAATAAGGATTATTCATCTTTTTTAAGATCTGTTTAACTTAAACGCCGAAATTTGCATTTAAAGGCTACTTGAACTTTACCTATGATTTTTGGCCGATTAACGCTGATGTTTACTTTTTTATATTTTTTTAAATTTTTTACTTTTTGTAATTTTTTAATTTTTGTAAAAGATTTTCGATTATGCATGCACTAACCTTGTAAACTTGAGCAATGAAAAAAAAATTTTATGTATAACAATTTATGCAAGGTTGCGAAGAGGCTACGTAAAGCTTTAACCCATTTCTGCCTAAAGGGTATTAAGATACCCAAGAAAGTGTTCACACTTAAAAGATTTTAGCGCGGGCTAGATGAGAAATATTGCGCTAATTTTTTTTTATAATAAAGATAAGAATGGGCATAAACAATTTAAAAATGGAACAGTCTAATTTTTGGCTGTTTACCTTAAGTTTGACAGGTGAAACTTCACAGCTGAAAATCGGGGTTTTTTGTGTCGGAAATTGCTCAGGAAAAGTGTTGCCAAAAATAGGAAAATGGAAAAAACGGAAACGCGCACCTTTTCCAGATAGCCTAAGGTATCTACTACGGAATTAAAAAACCGACAGCGATATTTCAACATTCCTGGCAGTCACACCTGCAATCTCACCCATGTCGTATCTCAAGTGTGTGCTCAGGTAACATTTGTTTTATTATTTCTATCAACTTCTGTGGTCCCCCGGGCACACATTTCAGAACTACATCAATATCGTATGAGCCGATCTATGGGCAGGGTTAAATGGGTTAAACAGTGGGTAATGAAACAAGCGTTGAACGATTGTTAAATTCATTTTATAAATCGTGCTTAAACCTCAAGGGTGTCCTAAGGCACTCATCGCTTTTGTAATTTTAATGTTTTACATTTTCGAGCTCAAAATTTTTCAAGCTCAAAAAATATATTTTGAAGTGTCCAACTTTAATAATTTTTGACGTGGTATTTGAGAGGCATATATTTTTATGATCTGTACTTTTTGACTAAAATTTTATAGTTTTATGTAATAATCTTCCATTTTGTAAATTGAGTTTTCGAACTTTTTTTTACCTAACGTCTAACATGTCAATCAAATTGACAATCAGTCAGCTGATTTGTGTTTCTGGCACCAACATTTACCAGAAACAAATATTCTGGTTTCTTTATTTCCATTATTTTAAACTTGAGGGTTAGATGGTTAAACCTGAATTCATTAAAGCGCTCGCATTTAATTTATTTTACGTATTATTTGATTTCGCGAGACTACTTAAGAAACTCGTACGAGCGATAACAAATCGAAGAGAACAGAATGACAAATTATCACATAGTCTGTGCTTGCAACTTTTAACACTACAATTTAACTAAAATTACAAATTAAAAAATAACTCTACCAACAAAATAAGACGACTTAAAGCAATTGAAGTTTCTTATTGAACATTGATTTCTAGGAAAATGGAACTGATATTTTATAACATGAGCGCATCGCATTCGCGCATCACACTTGCGAATTTCATATTGAAATTCATATGAAATATTTTTTTTTTTATAATTTAATTATTTACTTAAAAATACAAATCGTCATAAGTCGCTAAGGAAGCACTTGTAAGTCGCATAAGGTGCGAATAACAAGTTGATTTAATCTAAATATAAATTGCCGGTGATTACATTCGAGCAGTCTCATGTACGATAGGCCACAGTCAAATAGATAACCCTTTAAATTCTCACTGCTTATAAAAAAAGACCATTACCTTGTTTATCCGGCGCTTTAAATCAAATTTCAAACCGTTTCGATTCGGTTCTTGTTTTTCACGACGGTTTAAAATAACGCAAAAACAGGCTGTTCTTTTAAAACATTTGGGAAACCATATGCTTTAGCTTAATAAAGAAATAATTTGAAATTATTATTGTTTTCCATTGTTATTTAAGAAAGAAACCTACAATTTTCAAAACACTTCGATAACCGTTTTCAGTAAAACAGCTTGCTGCTTGCTTATAAACTTAGTTACTTACTTAGGTGGCGCCTACAACCGTAAGTCGGTTTCCGCCAGCCATTTCTATTTTGTGCTTGCAGGCGCCAGTTGGAAGCTCCAAGTTTCGTCAGGTTGTCAACTACTTGGACCTTCCAACGGAGATGCGGTCGTTCTCTTCTGCGTTGACCGCGGCTGGGTACCGAATAGAGTATTTTCTTCGCTGCAGCGTCGTCTTCCATCCGCTCAACATGACCTAGCCAGCGAAGCCGCTCGATTTTTATGCGCTTTACTATGTCTATGTCGGCGTATAGCTCATACAGCGTTCCATCGTACTCGGTACTCTCCATTGACGCAGATTGGTCCGTAGATTTTACGAAGGATCTTTCTTTCGAACACTCCCAAAGTCTTTTCATCAGAGCTGCTCAACGTCCAGGTTTGTACTGCATATAAGAGGACGGACATGATTAGTGACTTATAGAGCGTGACTTTTGTTCGTCGAGAGAGGGCTCTGCTTCTCAATTGCCTACTGAGCCCAAAGTAACACCTGTTGGCAAGAGTTATCCTTCGTTTTATCTCTCTACTAATATCGTTGATGGAGTTAATGCTGAATCCGAGGTAGACGAAGCCCTTCACAACCTCGAATGAGGTGTTGTCAACAGTGACGTGGGTGCCAATACGCTGGGACTGTTTATTTGTTGACATCAGATATTTCGTTTTATCTAGGTTTACTGCAAGACCCATGCGACTCGACTCTTTTTCTAATTTGGAGAATGCTGCACTGACTTCGCGTGTGTTATGGCCAATGATATCAATATCATCAGCATACGCTAACACTCTTATAGAATATTGTGCCGCTTTGTCTCAGATCAGCAGCTCGAATGATCTCCATAATTAAATTAAAAAAGTCGTACGACAAAGAATCACATTGTCTGAAACCTCGTTTGGTAACAAATGGTGGGGAGAGGTCCTTCCCGATTTTAACTACAATGCTGGTGTTGCTCAGTGCCATAGACGGATTAATTTTGCAGGTATACCAAATTCCGACATGATGGAGTAAAGGTGATTCCTTATTGGGCTATCGAAAGCGGCTTAGTAGTCGACAAAAAGATGGTGGGTGTCGATTTTCTTCTCTATGGTCTTTCCCAAGATTTGTCGTAGCGTCAATATCTGGTCGGTGGTAGATTTTCCAGGTCTGAAGCCACACTGATAAGGCCCAATCAGTTGGTTTACGATGGGCTTCAGTCTTTCACATAACACACTAGACAGAACCTTATAGGCGATATTTAGGAGGCTTATCCCATGGTAGGTGGCGCAAATGGTTGGATCGCCTTTCTTGTGGATTGGGCAGAGTATCGTGAATGCATTTAAATAGAGCTTCACCTCCGTTCTTAAACAGCTCAGCGGGTAGACCATCGGCTCCCGCGGCTTTGTTGTTTTTAAGCCGTATTATTGCTGTCAAGACTTCATTATAGTCGGGCAGAGGAACTTCAACTCTGTCATCCATAATACGGATTTCCGGGATATCATCTCTATGGCGGGATTGTTGTCATCATCGCCATTCAGAAGACTAGAGACGTATTCCCTCCATAACGTCAGTGTACTCTGGATATCTGTCACTAGATTCCCGTTTTCATCCTTGCAGAAAGAGGCCTTGGTTTTAGAGCCATCGGCCAGGCGTCTTATCTTTTCGAAAAACTTTCCGACTTCGTTCCTGTCACCATACACCTCAATTTTTTCACACTCGCGCTTTTCTGCCTCTCTTTTTTCCCGCCTGAAAAGACGTCTATCGTCCCTCCTCTTTTCTCTGTATCGCTCCTTAGCAGTACGCGTTACACCGACGGGTGGCTTTGTCTGCAGGCATTTTTCTCTGCAGTGGCGTCTCGACACTCTTGGTCATGCCACTGGTTTCGGCGGGGATGGTGGTAGCCCATAACCTCTTCGGCAGCCGTAAGCATAGAGTGGGAGATGTATGCCCACTGCGCGCATATATAGTCGATCGGAGGAGTGCTTTCTTGAAGCAGAAGTGAGAGTCGAGTGGCGAAGGCTTCGGCTGTCCGTTTTGACTGCAGCTTGTCGACGTCTAGCTTTCTGTGTAGGATTGCGCGCATTCTTTGCAGCGCACATACGTGTACGGATCATAGCTGCGACAAGATAATGATCCAAGTCTATGTTAGCACCACGGATCGTGCGTACATCTAATAAACTTGAAGAGTGCCTTCCGTCAATCAAAACGTGATCAATTTGGTGGCCGGCCAGGTGGCCTTATGAATATTGAGATGCTTGAATCTAGTGCTACTTATGACCATGTTGCATGCTGCGGCGAAGTCATTTAGCCTCATTCCTTTATCGGATGTGTTGTCGTGGAGGCTGAACTTTCCGACTGTTGGACCAAAGATGTTTTTCTTGCCCACCTTAACGTTGAAGTCACCAAGCACAATTTTTATGTCGTGACGGGGGCGCGGGAGCGCTCGTAAGCGTCAAGGCGCTCGTAGAAAGTATTGTGGCGGCACCTTCTGTACCGTCACCCTCTTGTGTACGCGTGGGTTCACGGCTACGGCATATATTATTTCGCGTTTCGGTTTTAAAAAAACGTCGACGACACTTTGTCGTTATTAGACCTTCACGTCAGAACGCGATAAGGGTTAGCGCAGCTTGCCTCATCATACAGTGATGAGCCAAGCACATTCCTAGCCACTTGAAACTTGTTGCTTGGTGTTAGCTGGCAGCTAGTCATTTGCATACTTGTGTATACAAATAATGTGTGGGAATCAAATGTTCTAGCATTCTTTGCGGATCGTCGGTGAGTCTTGCTGACATATTGTCAGGCATAGTGATCGCGTCAAAGCGACTGTCGACATACACTTATGTGAGTCACAGTAATGCGATCAATAACGACAAGCTTACATGTTGTTGTTGTACACAAGAGTTGTACAACAACAGACGCTTGTTATACGCTATGCAAATGCGCTTAGGCCTGTGTGTTGGAGTAGCTAACCAACGCCCAGGCCAGCGCGACACCAGTACGATGACTGGTTAATTAGGGCACGACTCACCCCCGTTTCCTCGTGCTCGCGTCTTACTGTTAGCGCTGACAGTGGGACTGGCCAATAAAAGGCCGCGCGGTAAAATAGCCAACACACACCATGGAAGTGAGTACATACTTAATGTTGTTCGTCACTATGTGCGCCGCGGCTTCGTTATATTGCGCGCTGCAATATATTTTCAATGCGCTTTGGTGGCATGGACTCTGGTCCATGCTACCCTAAAAAGTTAGTTGGTCGTGAACCCGCCGCGCAGCCAGTTGAGTTTTCCTAGAGTGTAAATAGAGCGTAAATAAAGTGTAAATAAAGTGTAAATAAATTATTAAAGCCATAAAAAGGACTTGTTCTTTTAATTCCACATTTTGAATAACTTTATACATTCCCCACAATTGGTGACCCCGACGTCGCGATACGCGAGTGAAAAGTGAATAGTGTGCTCAAATTTAAAAAAAAGGAACAGAACTTATATTTCTTAACAAAAAAACAAAAATAAAAACAAGAAAATGAGCACACCAGTGAAAAATGTGGAAGTGCACGACCACACCATCTCCGACGAGGAAGTGGTGGAGGGTGGCGCAGCTGCCCCGGTCAAGGCCGACGTCAAGGCCACGTCCGCGGAAATAAGTGGTGTCGCGGCGGTAAAAACACCGCAGTTCTGGCACGATTCGCCAGATCTGTGGTTCCTGCAATTGGAGGCGCAGTTCGCGAAGCTGAAGGTCTCCGGTGACCATGCGCGTTTTTACACGGTGGTCGGCGCGCTGGAAAAAGCGGTGCTGCGGCAGGTAAGCGACATCGTGCGAAAGCCACCAGCCACGGACAGGTACGCCACGCTGAAGGATACGCTGCTCGAGCTCTTCAGTGCGTCTGAGCAAGAGAAGTTGCGACAGCTCCTGTCAGAGAAGGAGCTCGGAGATTTACGGCCCTCGCAGCTATTGAGCGAAATGCGCGAGCTTGGTGGAGCAAATCTACCGGACAAGATGTTGGAGAGCTTGTGGACTGCACGGCTTCCGTCGATGGTACAGGGCATGCTGCAAACAGTGACGGTGGACCTTCCACAGCGCGCCGCCCTGGCCGATAAGATTATGGAGACCTTGGCTGGCTCCCGTAACGTAGCCAGCATCGAAGCAGCCACTAGCGACGCCGACCGTTCGAGATCTGAAATTTTAGAGAGGCGGATCAATCGGCTCGAGGACGCCTTGTATACCAAGGAACATCCGCGTCGGGGCCGACAGGGATCCCGCCGCTGCAACCATGCCAACGCTCCGCTCCCAGCAGAAGAGCGAGACGATGAGGACGACGAACTGGTGTTTTTCCATTCGGACAAGCCGAGTCAAAGGCGTCACGTCAGTCCATCGCGCGTCAGAGAGCAGTCTAGGCAGTTCCGCAGTCAGACACGATGGCAGTCGACTCAGCAGAGCGCGGTCAGCAAACCTCGAGATGGTAACTGGAAGAAAATTGGTAAGTGCTACTACCACAGGCAGTTTGGCGGTAGGGCGACAAGGTGCCGGCCGCCCTGCTCGTGGCACCAGCAGCCAAAAAACTAGGCAGGCAGCCAACAGCTACGGGCGACGAGGCTGGCTACCTTAAGATCGGTCGCCTGTACATTACCGACACTTCGTCAAGAAGACGGTTCCTCATAGACACGGGAGCCGACGTGTCGGTCGTGCCACCACGGGGAAACGAGCGGTTCAACGCCCCTCACACAGAACAACTGTTCGCCGCAAATGGTTCCCACATTGAAACGTTCGGCAAGAGAAAGATCTGCCTGGACCTTGGTCTGAAACGGAAATTCGAGTGGGACTTCGTAATTGCACGTGTCAGAACGCCGCTAATTGGAGCCGATTTTCTGAGTCATCACGGCATTCTGGTCGACATGAGAAACCAGAGACTTATTGTCAAGACTGCAGCCGAGCAAGCAGACCATCCAGCAGCTAGGGTAAGTCATTTTAATATTCAAGCAAATAATATTACACTTCCCTACGCGGACTTGCTGACGGAATTCTCTGACGTTACCACCTTGCGACAGGGTCAGCCCTTGAAAAGTAATAAAGTAACACACCATATAGTCACTAACGGGCCACCGGTGCACGCCAGACCGCGCAGACTAGCACCTGATAAGCTAGCAGCCGCACGAAAAGAGTTTAAATACCTGCTAGACAATGATATCTGCGAGCCGTCGGACAGTAATTGGTCAAGTCCGCTCCATATGGTGAGAAAGAAGGATGGTTCTTGGAGACCGTGCGGTGACTATAGGGCTCTGAATGACAGAACCGTACCGGACAGGTACCCTATACCGCATATTCAAGATTTTACCAACATTCTACATGGTAAAAGAGTCTTTTCGACAATCGACCTGCAGCGTGCTTACCACCAAATACGAATCGAACCAGACGACGTCCCCAAAACGGCAATAACCACGCCTTTCGGTTTATTTCAATTCAAGTCTATGACCTTCGGACTTAGAAACGCAGCTCAAACGTTTCAGAGGCACATAAATAATGTGTTGGCGTCCGAAACCGATCACGCTTTTGTCTACATAGATGATATTTGTGTGGCTTCCCCAGACGAGAAGCAGCACAGGGAACACCTACGCAGAATTCTGCAGCTTCTTCGCGAAAATGGGTTAGCTATAAATGCAGCCAAGTGCGACTTCGGTAAAGCTGAGGTAAAATTTTTGGGGCACACGGTAAACAAAGATGGCATCCAACCGGATGAAGGCAAAGTAAGCGCTATCAGAGAGTTCGCCAAACCAAAAACGGCCCGGGAACTAAAGTGTTTCTTAGGAATGATAAATTTTTATCGTCGCTTTATCCCTAACGCATCTGCAACTCAAGCCATTTTGCAAGCTATGATAGTAGGCAACAAGAAGAACGACAAAATGCCGTTAGTCTGGTCAATAACAACAACTACAGCCTTCGAGAAATGCAAGGACGATCTTGCCAATGCGACTTTACTGCATCACCCCGCGCCAGAGGCGCAGCTGTCTTTAAGCGTCGATGCTTCAGATTTCGCTATTGGAGCGGTTCTGCATCAAAACGTCAGTGGTGAGCGGCAGCCATTAGGGTTCTTCTCAAAAAAATTGAACAACGCGCAGAAAAAGTACAGCACGTATGACAGAGAACTGTTAGCAATTTTTTTGGCGGTGAAACATTTCAAGTACATGGTGGAAGGACGCCAATTCGTGATTTTTTCCGACCACAAGCCCCTAATTTTCGCATTTAAACAAAATGCAGACAAAGCCTCACCAAGACAGGCACGACATCTGGACTACATTAGTCAGTTTTCAACAGACATTCGCCACGTGTCCGGCAAGGATAACGTGATCGCCGATACGCTATCTCGAATAGAACAGGTAATAGCAGGGGTTGACTTCACTTGTCTCGCGAAAGAGCAAGAAACAGATGAAGAGATACAGCGTCTGATTAATTCGCCAAGCCAGTCTACATCTTTGAAGATAGAACAGTGCAGGTTACCTAACACAGACGAAATAATTCATTGTGATACTTCCTTAGGTGTAATCAGACCGCTTATTCCGTTAAAATTTCGCGCTGCTATGCTGACTAAACTGCACGGAATTGCGCATCCCGGCGTCAAAGCGACGACCCAGCTGGTACAGCGTAGATGCGTGTGGCCCAACATGAAGAAGGATGTCCGTGACTTTGTCAGAGTATGCGTTCCCTGTCAAAAAAATAAAGTAAGCAGGCACAACAAAACGGCGCTCGAGACGTATGTTAACCCTAGCGAAAGGTTTGAACATATTAATATTGACCTGGTGGGCCCTTTACCGGTATCTCGGGACAATAGATATTGCCTCACTGTTATTGATAGATTTACCCGCTGGCCCGAAGCCATTCCAATTTCAGATATAACTGCTGAGACAGTGGCACGAAACTTAGTGTCGGGATGGATAGCTCGCTTCGGTATTCCAGTCAGAATAACGACGGATTTGGGTCGTCAATTCGAATCGGACTTGTTTCGTCAGTTAAACAATATGCTGGGCATCAAGCACTTTCGTACAACGCCCTATCATCCACAAGCCAACGGAATGATAGAAAGATGGCACCGTACACTGAAAACAGCAATTAAGTGTTACAACGATGAACGATGGAGCGACGCCTTGCCGATAGTACTACTCGGCCTGCGTTCGGTTTTCAAAGAAGACCTGGCAGCAACTCCAGCTGAAATGGTATTCGGCACAACGGTAAAATTACCCGGCGAATTTCTGGCCCCATCTCCAAAGAAGTTAGGGGAGGCTGATTATGTGGCAGCGCTGCGAGAAGCAATGCAGAGGTTAAGTCCAGCAACCGTAGTTCATCATGATCAACCAAAAGTTTTCGTGCAACCGGAGTTGAAGACGTGCACTCACGTTTTTGTAAGGTGCGATCGAGTGCAGCTTCCGTTACAACCCAGTTACGATGGACCATACGAAGTCGTGGAACGAAACGACAAGTACTTCACCATCACGATAAAGGGAAAACCAGCCAAGCTGTCAGTGGATAGACTGAAAGCAGCTTTTTTAGCGACGAGTGGCGGCGAGCCAGCTAATCTGACGGCGCGCACAGACAGCAGGGGTACTATATCCAGCGGTGGTAACAATAAGGCTGTGTCAACTTTTACCAGCCCACCGTTAGGCACCGCGGGACAGAATTTAGTTAAAAATTCTCCAAAACTGGCCGAGTCAACTTTTACCGGCCCACCGTTGGACACCGCGGGATCTAGTAAGCCCGGTACAAAAGTTCAAAAAAAAAAAAAAAAGACCGTGACATTTTCCGGTCCACCGGTGGACATCGTGGGATCGACCTATGGTCGCTCGCAATACAAGTGTCACCCGAGGTTAGAGCCAACAAGGCAACAATCGCCGGTCGTTACGAGGAGCGGTAGGAGAGTAAGAGCCCCCCGCTAAGACATATTTATAGAAAAAATTCAAAAATATGTATTATCACAAATTAATTAATTATTTGTTATGTAAATTGATAAATTCCTAGTTTGTTATTAACCGAAACACTAGGGGGGGAGTATTGTGGCGGCACCTTCTGTACCGTCACCCTCTTGTGTACGCGTGGGTTCACGGCTACGGCATATATTATTTCGCGTTTCGGTTTTAAAAAAACGTCGACGACACTTTGTCGTTATTAGACCTTCACGTCAGAACGCGATAAGGGTTAGCGCAGCTTGCCTCATCATACAGTGATGAGCCAAGCACATTCCTAGCCACTTGAAACTTGTTGCTTGGTGTTAGCTGGCAGCTAGTCATTTGCATACTTGTGTATACAAATAATGTGTGGGAATCAAATGTTCTAGCATTCTTTGCGGATCGTCGGTGAGTCTTGCTGACATATTGTCAGGCATAGTGATCGCGTCAAAGCGACTGTCGACATACACTTATGTGAGTCACAGTAATGCGATCAATAACGACAAGCTTACATGTTGTTGTTGTACACAAGAGTTGTACAACAACAGACGCTTGTTATACGCTATGCAAATGCGCTTAGGCCTGTGTGTTGGAGTAGCTAACCAACGCCCAGGCCAGCGCGACACCAGTACGATGACTGGTTAATTAGGGCACGACTCACCCCCGTTTCCTCGTGCTCGCGTCTTACTGTTAGCGCTGACAGTGGGACTGGCCAATAAAAGGCCGCGCGGTAAAATAGCCAACACACACCATGGAAGTGAGTACATACTTAATGTTGTTCGTCACTATGTGCGCCGCGGCTTCGTTATATTGCGCGCTGCAATATATTTTCAATGCGCTTTGGTGGCATGGACTCTGGTCCATGCTACCCTAAAAAGTTAGTTGGTCGTGAACCCGCCGCGCAGCCAGTTGAGTTTTCCTAGAGTGTAAATAGAGCGTAAATAAAGTGTAAATAAAGTGTAAATAAATTATTAAAGCCATAAAAAGGACTTGTTCTTTTAATTCCACATTTTGAATAACTTTATACATTCCCCACAGTATCTTTGATCTCATCGTCCTCGTCCTCTGTCGGAGCATGCGCACATATTAGGTTTATATGAAGGAGTTTAGCATAGATGCGGATTATGGCAAGTCGTTCGTTCACAGGAGTGAATCGCAGGGCGTGATGCCGTAATCTCTTGCCAACTACAAATCCGCACCCAAACTCGTGCTTCTCCGCATGGCCGCTGTAGTAGATATCACAGGATGCTTGCCGAGAGCAACCCTGTCCCTTCCATCGCATTTCTTGGATTGCAGTGATATCAGCTTTGTATCTTTCCAAGATATCAATCAGCTAGATAGAGGCACGTTCCCAATTAAGAGTTCAGACATTCCAGGTGCATCCGTAAATCGTTATCAGTTTTTCGTTTGCGGTAGTCGTCATCAGATTTGGGGATCGTTTTCCTCATATTTGGTGGGCTTCAAACCCAACGCACAACCTATTTAAGGCCAGGTAACCCGCCGCTCAAATTAGCTGTCAAACTGACGGATGCTTGCTTATAAACACACGGCATAAAATCGTTCTGACTCAAAGCGATTGTGATCAAATCGACTTGAAGCGTCGGATAAACAAGGCATCTCTATTGTAACATTTATATTAGGGGTATTCACACTCATTCGAGCGCTGGAGACAATCTTCTACTAACCACGTTGATTAAATTTTTTTTTCAACAAAATTACGATGATTGCAGATATAGAAAAGGCTTTCTACAAATTTTTCTTGCAGATAGTAAACGCGATTCGCAATGATTTTTATGGTGAACCTACACAAAATATTAATAACATGCTGACAACGGTGGAATTAAGAAATTATTTTCCACAAGACAAATATGGTGAATCAACGCAACCAACGGTTCAAGGTAGTAATTGGTGCACAAGTGACGAAGGCTGTGTTGACCTGGCATGCTGCATTGAATACAGATCAACGCTTACCCATGATTTACACTAGACAGTAATGTTAAAGCAGTGAAAAATAAGTATTTGTTGTCTGTGAAGAGGCTTCCAGACAGTTGGCAAGACAGAAGAAAAAAAGTGAAAATTTTTCTATTCTATAATAAATATTTTTATTCTAAACTATAAGAGGTCGTCAAATTGTTAACAATTTTCAATTAATTTCTTGAAATTTGCATGTCTTCTGTCATTGATGTTATTATGTCAAGATGTTATTCGATTGTCCCAGCTCCTGTCTAGACAACTGTCTGAAAAATTTTAAGACAGTCTGGCAGACAGTTACAAAAGTGATTGTGTATGCAAAAAAAAATTGGGATTGTGTTGCTACTGTCTAATGTAAATGAAAAAATAAACTTAAAATATCGACTTTACGGTGCGTCTACACCTAACAACTATAACAGTTTTTTAATTCGTATTACTTGTCAAATTATTGTCAGCTGCAATGAAATTCTCCGATTATGACATAGGTTCGCTTAACAATTGCAAGACAATAAATGATATTTGCTTCGTTATTTGACGTTTCCTTCGAAAGTGGAAAAATAATAGACAAGAATAAAAAATCGCGGTTTTTGGTTGTGATATTAAAAGTATAGTTTTACGCACAAAATTTCATTTTCTTTTTTCGCTGGGCAACAATCCCCCGGTCCTATAAGTGTGACCACCAGCAGCACAAACAAGTGCAGTGTAAATTTCATGCTTTTTTCGCTGGCCAACGTTCTCCGAGTGCTGCCACCAGCAGCGCAAGCAAGTGCAGCGTACATTTATTTTAACATCCTCCAAGTGCCACCACCATTAACACAAGCAAGTGCGCGAATTTCATGCTTTTTTCGCTAGCAAACGTTCTCCGAGAGCTACTACAGCAGCTGCATAAGCAGAAAATCCACCACCAGTAGCACAAGCATGTCCAGCGTGAATTTCTTGTTTTTCGCTGGCTTGTGCTGCTGGTGGTGGCACTTGGAGAATGTTCAGAAAAATTGACGCTGCACTTGCTTTTGCAGCTGGTGGTAGCACTTGGAGAAAGTTGGCCAGCGAAAGAAGTAGGAAATTTACGCTGCACTTCTTTGTGCTGCTGGTAATGGATTTTTTGTTCATGCTGCTGCTGTGGTTGTAGCACTCGGAGAACGTTGGCCAGCGAAAAAAGCAAGAAATTTGCGCTGCACTTGCTTGTGTTGCTGGTGGTGGCACTTGGAGGATGTTAAAAAAAAATGTACGCTGCACTTGCTTGTGCTGCTGGTGGTAGCACTCGGAGAACGTTGGCCAGCGAGAGAAGCAGGAAATTTGCACTGTAGTGGCTTGTACTGGTAGTGATGGCACTAGGAAGACGTTGGCCAGCATAAAAATTGAATTGTATTGTGCTGCACTTGCTGATGCACCGGGAGATCGTTGGCCAGCGAAAAAAACAACATTTAATTTTGTGCGGAAAACTATACTTTTGAATTTCACAACTTTCACACCGCGTTTCTGTTTTACATTTCTCAAACATTTGCTCAGAGGAAACGACAAAAATTGTCCCCATACATCAAATCGTTGTCTGCCAGACAATTGAGCTGCCGACTGAGAAAATGTGAGTGTTAGTAAAAAAAGTGAATGTATTGGAATTGTTAAAACAAACTGTCTGGTGTAGACCATACGTTAGGCCTAACTCAAATAAACGAACGCTAAACGAGACGCTAAAAGTTCGGTTCTTAAGGAACGAAACGTATGGACAAGATGTTTCGTTCAGCTTCGGTAAGTTACAATAATTTCCAAATGTAAATTCAAAAAAACTACAGTGAGTTAATTAGACAAATATCATGTGAAGTTTGTTATTTATATATTAAAAAATTATTTTCTTATTCAAGATTGAATAAACCCTGAAGAGGTGGAAAATAATCACCGAAACTTCGGGTAAAGATGAAACAGTTTTTTATTTGCATCCAAACTAAGACCAAAAAAGCCAGCTATATTTAATTTCAATTCGTTAAATTACGTTTGTTCATTTCGGGTAACAACACTGAATTGCATTAAAGCGAACATTTACGGAGCAACTCGTCTGTTTTGGTTGGGTCTTTTAGGCTGAGGTCAGACGATGATCGTTTGAACGGTATTCAATGAACTATTTACTCTCTTTCAGATTTTGATTGCTAGTCGGTCAGACGGCAGCGAATTGATTGGCGTTCAATTTTTGACATTTTATAAATTTCATTACTTTTTCTCTTCCCTTTTCATTTCGTACTATAAAAAATTGCTCTTGCACGGCCAGTTGTGCTTGGAAGGTATTAGTGAGCTCATGCATGATGTAATCAATAAGGTAGTAATTATGGCGAAATAAATATAAGATGTTCTCATCCGGAAAATCAGAAAAAAATAGGCTGCCTTATTTTGACATTTTCATACAATCATGTATCAAACTATGTATGAAACTTGTCAAAATAAGGCAGCATGCCAAAAAACATATTGAACAATTTCATGGGATGAGAAATTGAGAAATATAAGGTGTATAATAGCTTCATAAAATGGCTATCATATGATGTCATTTGCCTGTACATTTTACATTTTATTCTTTTTTTAATTTTTTTCGTTTTCTACTTTGTACCATTTTTGACAACCCATTATTGCCAAAAGAAATGTCACTACCACCTTATTAATTAGATCATGCAATTATATTCACACAAACGGCGACCATAGGTTGTCATTTGGTTGTATATTTCACTTACTTATTTTTACTTTATTTCATTTTCTGCTTTGTACCATTTTTGACATTTTATGATCGCCAAAAGAACCGTGACTACCACTTTGTTATCTGCATCATGCAATTATATTTATACAATTGGCGACCACAGGTTGTCATTTGCTTGTATATTCAACTATTTTTTTTATACCGATAGCCTAAGCTGCTAGTGCTAACTTTTTGTTGTAATTTTAATTATAATAAATAAATCATACTACTACTTCTATTTTTTTTTGTAACTTGCTTTTATTTTCGGCTTTGTAGGATTTTTGACAATCTATAAAAAAAGTAAACAAAAATAAGAAGTTAAATTTTCAAGCAAATGACAAGCTAAAAACAAATTTTGATTGCTCTACAATGTGTTCATCCGCTCTCGCTCTCACTGATTTTTGACAGTTTTGCATTGAAAGCAACAACAAAACATATCGAACGCCCATGGAATTGTTTAATACATATGTTTTTTGCTGCCTTGTTTGGACAAGTTTCATACATGGTTTGATACATGATTGTATGAAAATGTCAAAACAAGGCTGCCTATTTTTTCTGATTTTCCGGATGAGATCATCTTATATTTATTCCACCATGACTACTACCTTATTGATTACATCATGCATGAGCTCACTAATACGTTTCAAGCACAACTGGTCGTGCAAGAGCAATTTTTTGTAGTAAGAAATAGAAAGGGAAGAGAAAAAGTAATGAAATTTATGAAATGTCAAAATGCCGTTCAAACGATCATCGTCTGACCTCAGCCATAGGTGGTGAAGTGTGGCATAGGGGGGAGGGGTTACATAATTAATGAACAACCCCCAAAAGCTGGAAGTTCATTAACTGCGTTTACATTTGCGTCAGTCTACTCGCTGGCGCAATTTACGTAATAAAATTATTGCAGAGTACAATAATTGCGTTTTGGCTCCATTGCAGTTCAGGGCTACAAAGATATTGAACATTTTCTTTATTCTTGTAATACAACTTTAGGTGTATTAATGCTAAAATATTAGAAAGAAATTGATTTTTAGAAACATACATTTTCAATATTTACCATAAAAAACGTCGTGTTAAACAAATAGCAAGTAATAACTTATCAAAATCTTTCTTTGTTAGAATTCATGTTGAAGGGCTATCCCTAGAAATTTAAAAGAATGAACTCGTTTCTCTTATTTCTTCTCGTTGTTCGCTTTTTGCAAAGATCTGTCAAAAAACGCAAGAGAATATTTCGACTTTTCTTGCGTAAATTGCGCTCTCCAACGTTGCGCACGTAAACGTGGAACTCGCTCCCGTAAGCTTTCATGTATTTCTATTATGATTGCGTCAGCGAGTAGACGGACGCAAATGCAAACGTAGTTAATGAACTTCCAGCTTAAGTAAAGTTAACCAGTTGACGAATATTTATGACTGGCGGCATTATCAAGGAAAAAATTACCCAGCAGATCATATTCCAAAAGCGGTAAAGGCACAGTCATTACTCGAGTCAGATCTGTGAAATTATGGTCCATCATGAATAGAAGAGGATTGTTCATATTCGAGTGACATACGAATTGGAGACAATGCCACTGTGAACTTAATAGCAAGCGCAGTACCAATAAAGTTTGTGGAGCAGATTGCACCAATGTCAATCGAGCATTTCAGCAGAAAGAAGCGGTGATTGCGAGTAATATCATGTCTTCCAATTTTTAAAGAACTCGAGAATGAAATCAGTAGAACAAAAACAATGCAAGCTTAAAGCATTCATCAAAGTTGAGGAGCTAACTTCAAAAGACAGACAGAACTTAAACAGACAGTTTGATAACGGGGCAACTTTTTGCAGCAGTGTCATTACAGCACATCTGACACAGAATGTTTTTTCAATTGAATTAATTTTTCTGTAAATTTTTCTGCAACTTCTCTGCAGACAATGGCAAACCTCAGAGTGTAAAATACAGTCACTGCCCATTTGGAAACCTCTAGACTATTAGATTCTGTATAAATTTCCTTAATATTAGGGAAGCCATTTGTGTCTTTAGGTACATATTATAATTTTTTTAAGTTTACTCGAACAAAATAGGCCAATTGAGCTGATTTATTTCAAAAGAACAAATAAAATAAATAAATAGTTTTTAGTCATGAAAAGTTTCTTGAGAACATACGCCGTTTGGAGTCGGTATAAAGCATGTTGGTCAAGTTCTCGATCATTTGTGTTCAAACATTTCAAAACACACACAACAACGTTGATCATAAGAAGCTCGGTCAGTCTTTTCAAGCACTGAAATGGCCATTTCGTTTTTATTTTTTTTTTTCGTCATTACAGCACAGAAATCAACGCACTTCATAAAGGAAATGCAGTACCCTCGGATTCCAAAATTTTACAACTAACCCAACTTTTGTCGATGGCATGCTGAAGATGCAGGGAATGCTGTCAAGAGCTGCCAGCCTTCTCATGTCATTAGAATCATTGTCAGAATTCGTAAATTCTGCCAAAACATTGTCATTTCAGCCCTGGTAGTTCTAGAGATGCACCAAGCAAAAAACACTTCAAGGTGGAATTAATAGTGTTAGAGTACATTAAAAAAAGTACTGTGTAGTACTCGTATAAGCCGACAGCTGGTTAAAAGCCTAGTGAAGCGCTGTGTAAAGTGCAAGGGACTTAATGGAATAGAAAAAATTCCGAGTCCATGGCTATATTAATAACTGAGCGTGTATCGACGACCAGACCATTTGAAGTGACCGGTGTCATGGCAGAATTATAAGGTAGGGCCGCTTTGCTTAGTGTCCTCACGCGTCAACGAAGAGTGGATATTGAAAAGGTTGGTTAGTTGTCAAAACGACGAATTTCGTAGAAATTGCAAATAAAAAAGTGTAATAAAAACTAGAAAATGTTAAAGAAGTCTTAATATTGCAAAAAAAACCTGTAACAGTTTTAACCTAAAAACAACTGCGAAACGTGAGCATAAAGAAATTCGCGATGAACAGCTGATTTTGACATCTAGCCCGCTTTATTCTGCTTTCTACTTCATTCCTCTCCGAGTCGGCCTTACCTTATAATTCTGCCATGACCGGTGTAAACTTTACTGGTCTACTCTACGTGAAAAGTGGGGTACATTTTGGGCAACGTAAAGTATACATAATGCTTTTTATCTGTGCTGCTACAGGCACTGTGCACCTAGAGATGCTGAATGACATGACTGTCAATAGTTGCATGAACGCTCTTATGTTTATATCAGAGAACCAAAATAAACAATAACATATCGTTCCATTTCGTTACGTTTCGATCTTTCAAGCTTACAAAACAAAAACGATTGAAATAACGATTGAGCGTCTGTTTTGTTTTTTGTTTGCTGTTACTAGAAAAACTATAAACAAAACAAAGAATTGTGTAATCAAGAGACACAAATGAAACCGAAACAACGATTCGTTGAACAATCGTCGGATAACAAAAAAATTTTCTACTTCGCATTCTTTTGCGCACTTTGTAATTTTGCTTCGTCTCTTTAGCAAATTCTCAGCAAAATTCAATCCTTCCTTTGTTTTTTGATTTCATAATTTGCTGTGAAACAACGAAAACAAAAGCCGTTTCAAGCTGTGTGCAAAAAAAGTCATCTGTTATCGTTCAATGCCTTATGCATAACAGTGATCATTAATTAAAAGTTTGCTTTGGTTTCGTTTTCTATACTGACACAATAGCAAAATTATATAAATTACGTTAGCTCTCCCTTCCACTGAAAGGTTTTGTGTTTCGTTCGCCCTCAATAACGATTCACATGAAAAATATTGAATTTGCATCACTCTCTGAGAGATCGATCCGGATATCGTTTCGTTTATTTTTGTTCTCTGGTTTATATAGCTAGGCGCAGAGTACAAGTCAAATCGTTTTGTAGTCACTGACTGGGTTGAACATTTGTGACGAAGTGTGACATGGGGGAAAGAGGGTAGGTCGTGCGTTACGTCACAAAAAATTTTTGAATTTAGTTTTCGAAATTTTAAGTTTCATTATATTTTGCTTTTATTGTATTGATTTCATTTTTAACAATAAAAAAACACACCTAATAGAACTAACGGATCACAAACAGAAAAAAACAGTGCAACGGCACACTGAGTGGTGGGTTCTGGCTTTCATGTTTGAAGGTGGCTTCGACTGTGAAGTTGAATCCACATTCGAACATGCAGGTCCGGATTCGCCATGGCAGTGTCGTATGCAAACATGAGTGACATACTGCTTATACCACGGCGGACGCGTTCGAGGTGTGACAGCTGATAGATTACTTTGACAGTGACATTTTGACTTTTACCGTCAACACGTCTCGTGACAGATGACTGTGACAGCTGACAGATTACTCTGACAGTGACATTTTTACGTTTACAACTGACCTACTTGTTTAAATTGACATCTGACATTTCCTTCTCTCGTGCAAACTCGACATTTTTCGTTCTTATATAAATCTGACGTTTTATCTCTTATACCATTCTGACAGTTTCCTTTCATTTAAATTTGACGTTTATCGTACATCTAAATTTGACGTTTCGCCGTATATTCATATGTGACAGTTTACTGTCATTTAAATTCCGACATTTTTATTTTGTTTAACTCGTACCCATTTTACTTCATGTAATTCGGACAATCCATTCACTTTACCCCTCACATTTTTTTCTATTTTAATCTGACATTTCTCACATATTCACCCGACATTGGATTTAATTTAAATCTGACGTGTTATTCTGACAGCTTTATTGTACGCCACTATGACATTTATTCTGACAAGATTTACTTTAACTTAGACATCTGTCGCAGGTCCTGTCCAGATGTCGCACTTCGAACGCGTGAGCCTTTAAAAAAAAAAAAAAAAAAAAAAAACCATAAGAATTAAAAATTCAATTTAAATTAGTTGTATGTGTTAAAATGAACAAGTAAGTTTTTTTATTTGGTTGACGGGGAGAATGGTTGCGTTTGGGGAGGACTACTCATTTTGCCCCAGGGTCCTCCATGGTAGGGAGGGATGCGTGGGCCGAGCCATAACAACTGGCTCGAGTGTTGGTTGATGGATGAGTGAGCCAGGGGCTCCCAACCTTTTCCGCAGTCTTATTAATTTAACTTTCTTCTCGTTTCAGTTCCGGTTTTAAAAATTTTCTTCTCTTGCTTTTGATTTGGAATCTCGACGCGATATTTTTTTTTAGTAAATGCACGTGAAATATTTGTACTGCGAAAGTACGCGGGGTTGGCCACCACGAACTCCCCCATTACTCCCGAACTGCTAGCACATAGGCTAACCAGCACGTGCAGTCGTGGTCAACTTCGGGTCCGTGGGTCACCTGACCAGGGGCGGTGGCGTCGGCCAGGGTAAGCAGGCGCCCTGACTATTTTTTTTTCTGTGCTGAGGTCACAGGGGCGCATTCACCGTGCGCCCTCAAAATGTACAAGTCAGGGCTGCTGCTTCACTGGTCGGCCTCACCGCTCAGCATTGCCAGACGCGAACAATTAAAATCGTTTTTGTTTTTAAAGTTTGTCGTGACTCAGTTTCCGCTCCGCTACAACAGCTAAAACTATGTTCAAATCGAGCAACGGTATAAAGGGCATTTGAAACACCTTTAACAACTTTAGCAGCAGGTAAAGACTTTGTGACGAAGTGTGACATAGAGGAGAGGGGGTCAAAAACCAAATGGAAAACTATATTTCATTTTACAAGAAATAAAAAAAAACACAAATATTAGTGTTCGATTTTTATTTTGACTTATTATTATAAGCTTTTTATAAGTTGTATGCAAAAGAGAAAGCAATGTTAGTCGAAACGAGCTTATCATCTTTGATAGCATCGAGCATCTTTGCAAAGGCAAAAATTAGCTGATTTTACAAAAACAAAACGCATTGATATGCATTTGCAATATGGTGTGTTCACAAAAATCTTCTCTTACAAAAACGCATTTGCAACGATACAACAAGATCGTGAATTACCCTAATATACCTCCTTATTATATAATGTCTCTTAACTTTGCGAATCGTTGAAACTATGACAAGGCCGGGTCTTTTAGTTTTATCCAACTATTTTTCAGTTTTCTTAGGCATATTTTAGATAAACTTTTTCAAGTTTATAAAGCAAAAATAAAATAATTTTATTTCCAATTATTTATTTACTACACAGTATGACGAAAAACATAAAGATTCAAATTGAAACCTTTACTTCAGAAACAACATAAGTCACTCAAATTGAATTTTTCAGGAATCAATAAAAATTGTGTAATTCACAAAGAAAGGAATGTTGGCAAACTTTTTTGAACTTAATATTTAGGGTTGTGTGGTATTAATTTAAAAAAAAATTGTTAATTTTTATTTATATTTGTAACAAGAAGCAATAAAAATAATACATAAACATTAACAATGTTATGTTTCACTACTATTATGATACTTAATCATATTCTCCATCATTCTCATCAAGATCTTCTTTATCATTTTCAGTTGGCTAGCTAAATATGTTTTGATAAAATTGAAAAAAAATTTCAAAATGAAAATGTAAATGTTGTTTGTTGTAAACGCAAATGAAAACATGTATGTTGAACACTACACGGTGCACAGCGCTTTGCGAAGTGTAATTAAATAAAGAAATTTTTGCCCTCTGAATTGTACAAATTTGGTATCATTCGAAGGATAGTACTTCCATTAAGGTAAGCCCAAAATATTTTTGCTTATAAATTAGAAATGTAGGCAGGGCATCATGTAAAATGTGTCCGATTTTTTTAGTAATTTGCAAGGTAGTGTCCGATATGTTCTTGATGTTCACAAAAAATTCTTTTAGAAATACATTTCGAACCGAAAATAAAAATAAAGATAGCTTTAAAACGAAAGACTGTTTCATTTTTGCTTTTTAGAATTAAAAAAAAAAAACAAATAGTTGTGGTGAATATTCAAAAAACAAAAAACTACCATGAACGACAAATTTTGCAAATTTGGATAGACATTTACTAATACCATTTGAGTTATTAACGGCGTTTTTTTTTTTAATTGATAACCTTTGACCTTTATCTTCAAGCCTATGCAAAGATAAATTACGCTTTGTTCCGCCTTTTTGAAAAACTCGATTTAGAATATACCTCTAAATCAATAAATTGCTTGAAGTCCCAAAAGCAACTCTATACATTTAAGTGAAAGTGGCAACACTTCTTATGGAGTTATTAGTGGTATTCAATGAACGACGTATTTGTGATGTAAACTGCGTATATGTGGTAAGTTGTATGAACTTACAGCATATACGCTATTTACATCACAAATACGGCGTTAATTGAATACCACTATTGTTTATTTTTGTTTTGTATTGTTTCTGTTTAACGTTATTGCACATAGTACAGATCTATTACTCTTTTTTTTAACATTTCTGACCAAGTTTCGTTAAGATCGGCCAATTTTTGTATGTATCTCCCACTGGCCCGTAGCCAGGATTTACCTAAGTGGGGGAGGGGGAGAGGTGGTTTTTGATAAAAAATCTATAAGTATGTACCAGTAATAACCGAAAGAAAGGATATGAAAATTTTTAAGCAAATCCGTTTTCTTTTAAGACTATTTGTGAATATGCCTGTTTTTAAATGACCATAAGAGAGATGAGAAGAGTTTATTTAATTTTTTTTTTGCAAATCAATTTTGAGTACTAAAATTTTTGATTTTTGCCTATGATTTGTTGAAAAAAATGGTTCAAATTAAGAATTTTTAATTTATTTTAAACAGTATTATTCCGAAAATTAGCACAAAAAGTAAAAATGCCTGAGACAAAATTGTACTAATTCAACAATATTAGTGTGAACGGTAAAACTACGTTAGATTTCTTGCTGTTTATTAAAATCAAAATTAAAATCAGCTATGAAAAATGCAAACATTTTTTAATAAGTTCAGCTGGTGAAGCTGTATTCACAACTTTTATGGACATTCACATAAAAAAATTTAGTCTTTAGATTTGGTTTTTTTTTTGGCTTTTATTTATCCCCAACTTGTGTACAACTATTTGAACCTGTGTGAACCCTAGTTCGAGTTATCGTTAAGGGCTAAAATATTACGAAAACGATTTTGACAATTTAAATAATATTCAAACGATTTTCAGATCTTTAAAAATTGAACAGTTTCATTTTCACATGATTCAATTCCAATAATATTTACTATATATATATTTTTTTATAAAATTTTTTGAGCAGAGGAATCGACTCCGATAAAAGTCATATTTAAATTTCAGACTATTTTTCAAAAACCGTAATTCGAAAACTGGTTTTTGCACAGCACCAGTATCATATACCCAATTTATTATATAAGATATAAATTATAATAGATAGATAAATTTTTATAAAAGGAATGAAACAGTAACTTTTTTTGGAGATTTAAGAACTAAATCGGTCGTGGATTTATATTTAAATTATTTGCAAATTAAAAAAACTAAAAACAAAATTTTTTGAACTTTCAAATTGTTTTTTAATTTTTTAATATAATAAAAATAATTTCACAAATGCTGAAGCTTAAAAAACTGTACTTGTTATTTTTTTTTATGAAATTTTTGTAACATGATTAAAAAATCATCTAATCACTATAGAATTGAACTGTATAAAATGTTTTACAAAAATTTTTTCTATTAAGAATTTTTTTCGAAAAAAAGCATATTAAGATTTAAGGTGATTTTCCGAAACCTGTTATTTGGAAAAGACTTCGCACAGGGCTAAATTTTTGTGCCAAGTTGGAAATTTTAGACGTCTTATATACCAAGAAAACAACAAAATAAAATAGTCAAACTTTTAAGTCAAATAATGTGTTAAATTTCGTGGTTCATATATTTTTTACACTTTTAAAAATGAAGAAAACCATTAAAATGAATGCTTTTTCAAAAGTTTTGGGTGCAATAAGCTTACCCGGCAAACCATAGTTGACGGCTTTGTCGAAATTCCGACTAATTCATAACTATTTCGAGCTGACTTAAAGAAATCGTTACAATTTCGTTACGCAAATATCGGAACAGTTTCACTTTTTGTACGAATTTATATAGAATTTCTTTATGCGACTGTTTGTAAAACATATTGAAATGCAAACAGAGTAAAATTTCCTTTCTTTCGAACTGTCTGAACGAAATCGTAACTTTTTCGTAACATTTTCGTTAAGACTCGTTACGAAATCATTACGATATTTCGTTACGAAGTCGTGTCAACCACTTCATACGATATTCTTTACGATTTCGTAACGAAATCAGACAGTTAGAACGTTCAGACAGTTAGAAAGGAAATTTTAATCTGTAAGCATTTTAATATTTCGTACAAACAGCCGCATAACGAAATTTTATATAAATTCGTATAAAAAGTGAAACTGTAACGATTTCTTTAAGACAGCTCGAAATAGTTACAAATTAGTCGGAATTTCGACATAGTCGTCAACTATGGTTTGCTGGGTAGATATGGCATAAGAATGTCAAGCTAATTTTCTTTAATTTACAAAATTATATTCGTTCTAGGTATAATTTCATATATATATTTTACTGGATATCAGAGACTTTTTGATCATTGAAACTAATTTTTTTATAATCAAACTCCTTGGAGATGAATTCCAATGTAATGATTATGACTCTTATAAGCAAAGTTAATTTTTCACTTGGCCAAAAAAAATTTTCAATAATTAAGTGAAGTTGAAAATGAAAAAAAAAGCAAATTTTGAATTAAGTAGTCTCATTTGTGTTATTTCTGTATACATTGTGGACCCAAAGGAGGGGAGAAGCGGGGGGGGAGGGGTTGAACACCTCAAACACCCCTTGTTTACGGGCCTGACCTCCCATACAAAATCATGTAAAAAATTAATATAGGTTCAAGGGAGGTACCCCTAGAAACTAATCGATTTGAACAATTTTAAGTATACATCTATTCTTTATATTGTAAGCTTTTTGACCAAGTCTTATTAAGATCAGTCAACTTTTGTGCCTACCTTCCATACAAAATTATGTAAAAATGTAATGTAGGTCCAAGGGAGGTATACCTAAGGACTGACTGTTTTCAACCATTTTTGGTATTTTTGTCAGATAAATTAAGATTACTTAGCATACAAAATTTCATTATCATATGAACACTCCTTCTATTTATTTCCAATTTGTATGAGCTCAAAGGACTGCGCGGTGTTTGTCAAATTGAAGCTCATAAACACACAAAAAAAATTTAAACAAATAACTTATATCCTACTCAAAATTCGTTGAGTGAATACAATGTAACGGTTTTTTTTAAAATACGATATCAGTGGCGTTTTTCTACAGTGGCATTCCCGCATTTAAACATGTATGCAAAACCAACTTAAGTCACTTGAATTATGTTGTTTTAGTAATAAACGAAATTTACGATGTATTGCTTTAAGAAGAAGGAGTACACTGACGTGTGTGCATTTTATCCAGATTATGGGTCTACCTTTAAGGAAGCTTTTCCAACACAAAAACGATGTTCGGAAAAAAATGACAAATGCTGTTTCTGAAAAAACTATTCTATTACAAGAACAATTGATAGAAATTCTCAAATATGAACATGTTACGAGTAAGTATATGTGTTCGAATGTTGTTACGCCGACATTTATTGATGTTTTACAGCCACTTGCCTTATTAGAAATGGAAAACAAAATCCACATTTACTCTGTAAAATTTATCATAGAATATGATTGTGTAAAAATAAATCTGGAAAAATCCCAAGCGTTTGTTTTTTTTTTTTTTTGTAAATTTCGTAAAAATATTGGTGTTTCTATCAATTTTATTTTCTTTTCTCACAAAACTAAATTGCGTCGATACCTTTCCGTCGAATCTAAGAACATAGACATCGGCTGAGAGTTCGCTTAATGACGGCAATTTTAACGTTTTTTTGTTATCGTTAAACACCATTTTCCATATATATTTCTGCTGACATACAAAGTGCTCCCATTTCGATAAACATTAACCGATTTTGGTCATCTTTATGTCGTTGGAAAGACAATATGATAACCAACAGTACGTAACACTATGGAACGATTTTTATTTTTTATTTTTAGAAGAAGAGTGTGACAGTATGTATACTTCAAATACATAAGAATCAGTTGTTAGAACCCAGTAGGCTTACTAACCAGAAGGGCTACTAACAGGCTCATATCCAAGGCTACTCATATACAAGCCCATATACTTTTTTATATGAAATGGCCAAATTTTCCAGGCCTTCCGCTCTCCTTGCTTTAAAGAGGCCTATTAGAGAGGCCTAAAGAAGAGGTTACCCAAAACAATTAAAAACATATATTTTTTTTATCTCTTTTTATGCATACCTACCATTTATTCTGTGATTTTATTTTATTTTACATATTTTTGTCAGATAAGAATATTTCTAAGTCATGACGTTGATTGTTTTTCAGTATTTTTGAACTTATATATATTAAAACTTTTAACGAAAAAGTAACCCTGAAATGTAAGCAGAACTAGTTTTTGTAGGAAAAATATAACTGTTGTACTGCCCTGGGTAGCGAAAAGAAAGCCTTATAGAAGCGCTTGCAGAAGCAGCGAGAATGTCATGTGTCTTACCGCCAAAAGTAGCAGTAAGTGCACGCCTTTGTTAGAGGAGGCCTAGCTTCATTGCCCACTGGGAAAATGGTTACAGTTAGTGGATAAATTACGAATAATTGATAAAGTAAAAACAGTTAAATGTCAGCGCAATTACAAGAAAAAGCAAGCCCGATTTACATGCATGAGCACGCTCGCAATTGTATTTTTTAGCAAGACCCACGCCTCTCTTAAATTTGGTGTTAACCAACAAAAATCCGCAATAAATGATTAGAAAATGATGAAAAATGATTAAAAATTATGATTCGGCGTTATATTCGCCGAAATCTGAAGGTATTTGGCGAGCGAAAACGACCAAATGAATATGCACAAAATTAATTTTCAGGGACATTCGGACTCCGACCATGTTGAATGCGTTCATTAAATCTTGGACGATCACACGATAATTTTCAACGCGGTTTTTTCCCAGGAACTCGTTAATTGTTTGCATTATCAAATTCCATGCAATTAAATAACCCTCAGAAGCGACGCACTGAATTCATCGCTTTTCATAATTTTTCCGAATGTCAGGATCTACAAACATTCTTAAATTTTAAACCCAAAATGAAAATTTTGACAAGATAAATATATATTTTTGAATTTTACCTTCTTTTAAATTTTGCAGAGCTCATGAAAGAAAATGTCGTGCGTAAATATTGAATACTCGTATTTTTTCCACTTCACTCTAACCATATTCTTACAACTAATTCTAATGTTACGTCTACAACGTTTTTTCAGGCTGAAAAAAAAGAGAGGCAGAAAAACGCGAGTGCGAAAAGATTGAAATGTATGGTGACAGGAATGAGGCCCGAAAATTTTTCGAAAAGATTAGACACCTGGCCGATGGTTTGAGAATTGGGGCCTCTTCTGACATTATGGAGGGAACACTTCTCTAGTCTTCTGAATGGCGATGATGACAACAATCCCGCCAATAGAGATGATATGCCGGAAATCCTAATTACGGATGACAGCATTGAAGTTCCGCTGCCCGACTATAATAAAGTGTTGACAGATATAACACGGCTTAAGAACAACAAAGCCGCGGGAGCCGATGGTCTACCCGCTGAGCTATTTAAGAACGAAGGCGAAGCTCTGTTGCATTCACAGGCTTCTATGCATAATATGGTCGGCGGAATGCATTCCAAACAATTGGAATACTGTCCAATCCACAAGAAAGGCGATCCAACCATTTTTGCCAACTACTATGGGATAAGCCTCCTAAATATCGCTAAAAGATCCTGTCGCGCGAATTGTGTGAAAGACTGAAGCCCATCGTAAATCAACTGATTGGACTTTTCTGTGTGGCTTCTTACTTACTTAGGTGGCCGTAACAACCCGTGTTCCGTTCAGACCTGGAAAATCTATCACCGACCAGATATGCACGCTACGACAAATCTTGGAAAATACCCTAAGAAACAAATCGACACCCACCATCTTTTGTCGATCACAAAGCCGCCTTGGACATTCCAATAAGGAATCACCTATACTCCACCATGTCTTGATTTGGTATACCTGCAAAACGAATCCGTCTATGCAGGATGACACTCAGCAACACCAACACCGCAGCTAAAATCGGAAAAACCTCTCCCCCCATTTGTTACCAAATGAGGTTTCAGATAATGTAATTCCTTATCGTGCGACTTTTTTAATCTAATTATGAAGAAGATCATTCGAGCCAAAGCAGCACCATGTTCTACAAACTTGTTATGTATGAGCAAAGCAGCACCATATTCTACAAGTGTTATGTTGCTAGCGTATGCTGATGATACCGATATCATTGGGCATAATATACATAAGACAAAGTATCTGGTGTCAACAAACAAACAGTCCCAGCGTCTTGGCACCCACGTCACTGTTGACAACACCTCCTTCGAGGTTGGGAAAAAATTCGTCTACCTGGGATCCACCATAAGCTCCACCAACGATATCAGTAGTGAGATAAAACGAAGGATAACTCTTGTCAACAGGTGTTACTTTGGGATCAGTAGACAATTGAGAAGCAGAGCCCTCTCTCGAAGAACAAAACTTACGCTCTATAAGTCAATAATCATGTCCGGCCTGTTATATGCAGTACAAACCTGGACGTTGAGCAGCTCTGATGAAAAGACGTTAGGAGCTTTCGAGTGAAAGATCCTTCGTAAGAGCTACGGACAAATCTACGTCAATGGCGAGTACCGAATACGATGGAACGATGAGGTGTATGAGAACGGATCAGCCAATTTGAACGAAAAAGGTATCAAATTGTTTTGTATTAAATTTAGATGAGAAAAACAAAATTTTCCATGCCAACTTGCTAAGCCTACTAGCATTGAAAAACAAAATTAGAAGTGAACGACTGAATCGACCTGAACAAAATATGAATCAAACAATTGTGATTGCATTTAGATGACACTATTTATAAGCACCTAAAAATAATTTTTTAGTATCTTAAAATAAGCGTGACTTTCATATTGTTTTGAGCGTTGGTGCGCTCTAAAAACACCAAACACTTTATCACGACAGGCTTTCCTCGTGATAAGTGAAATACTTTAATAAACTAAAAACATCGTATATTAGGTTCAGACAAGCTGGCAGATGAGATCAGAAAACACATTAGAGCAGTAGAGAAGGGTGAGAGAAGGTGGTTTCTTTATTACTCCAATGTGAAAATCTGATCTGATCTGCCTGCCTGTCTGAACCGGCGTTCACTATGTTCTGAGCAGCAGAAGCCTGTTAAGAAAATATGCCGTGCAGAGTGAATGCGAGAAAATCAGATCAGATCAGTGCGAAACTAACTTTGTTATTCCTTTTTTTATTTCCTTTCTATTTTTCATGAATTTGTATTTTTTATTCATAAATGTTATGCCACCCTTATGAAAAAACAATAACATACCAACACAACACAAATCTAATCGACGTCGACCAAAAACAACGATTGCACTAACAATAACATATGCGTGGACCCTGCGGTTGTTTCGTTCAACGCTATGTTAATATGTTTTTTTTTTTTCTGTAATTGTTCTTACTCTCAATAAATAAATAGATAAAGATTTATTTATATATTAGGGTGGTTAGGGTTATATGGCTTTTTCAAATTAAAATGCTGGATGATGGCCACCAAATGTCAAAAAAACTACACTGAATTTTTTTTTTAGGTTTTGAAATTTATATTTCCTATTTCCCCATTTGTCCGCCTCCAAACAAAATATGTCCATATATAAATAGAAGTAATAGTCGCACAAGAATAAAATTTTGCATGTGAGTTGCAATTAAGAATATAAACACACAGATAAAAACATTTCAAATTCTCCCACAACCACGCCTATTTCCCATACATTAAGATAATTTCAAACGCCATATTTTTCTTCATATTAGACTAATTGTAAAAATGACTCAGAACGAAGATATATATTTATGTGCAAAATTTAAAAAATTTTCAGTCACGTCCAACTCCTACATATTATTTTTATTTAGTATGTAGCAGGCAAATGGGCAAAGAGGGAGACTTGGGGTTCAATTTAAAAATCTGAAAAAATACAAAGTTGTTTTTTTGACATTTGAAGCCAATCAACAACCATCCATAATTGAAATTTGAAAAAATCCATATAAAGACCACCCTAATATACATACTATGAGGCGAATTTTCACGAAGTTTGAAGGTCTCTGTATCTTCCAAACGAAGAAAATATCAAACTTAAAATTGTAACTACAATATAATGCTATTATGTACTTTATTGTGATTAAATTTAAAATTTCTTGACCCGTTCCTACAAGAGATATTTGCACTCAATATCAGAAAATTTCTTAAAATTCACATTTTTAAGAGGCTGCAAGCAAAAAAGTTGATGTGTCGGAATGTTAAAGAAATTTACGTTTAAACAACTAGTCTAGTCTAAATGTACTCTAGAAAAAAATTTATGACTAACTTACTGCTTTCTATAAAAAAATTCTTAAATTTGCAAGATATCACGTTTTGAATACAAAAATGTAATAATTTGTTCAATATGAAGAAACTATATGTCAGATTAAAGGCCAAAGTGTGCTTAATAATATGGTTTTAAATTTATCATTCTATGTACAACAGGGCCGTAGCTAGAAAAATTTTGCTTCTAACACTAACAATTTTTTTTCAAAATTAGAAAACGGTAAAATAATAATATATATTAAAACTTTTAAGGGGTTTTGAGTTAAATTTTTTTCTAAAATTATTTTAAGGGCTGATTTTGGGTAATTTCAAAAATATCAAAAAAAATTGTTTTTTATAAATAACTAGCTTATACCCGGCGCGCTTCGCTGCGCTCAGCGCTTATCCCCTAAAAGAGGGCGTAGCTTTAGTGAAGCCATGCTTTTATAGTAAGTTCTTACCGAGTTTTATTAATGTGTGACTTATTTCGAAAGCTATACCGAAAATTTTGGGTGCGGAAAAAGTACCACGCCCCTCGTCCAACACCCATAAAATGTTACCTGTGCAACGGCATGTGTAAATTGAGGTCGAATACTGAATTCCGAGGCTTTGCGACCTATAATTACAAAACTGTTCGAAATCGAAAATTTTAGGTGTATTTACGATCGGCAACAGACTTCACAGGAACCCTCTCAACGCTTTGGTATAAAAATTGGCTTAGCGGTTTCGAAGCCTTTACGTGATATACACATATACCCACATACGTATATACATTAAGTCGCCTCACGCTCTTTAGAAAAAAATTTGTTCAGTCTCGTTCTTCAAAATAATCCATGGCTTATGTTATGATGATCCACAAAATATTGCGACTAAAAATATTGGCTGGTATGGCAGTTAGAAAAAAACAAACGGTCAGAAATAAGAGTAATGGAAACAATTTTGCATCAAAAAATCTTATATTTTTTCCGTTGGACCAAAGATAATGCGGATTTTTGGATTGTTTTAACTTTTTTCATATTATTTTCACTAAAATTCAAACGAATCTTTTCCTAAACTAATTTTAGTCAAATAAATTGTACAATGTAAAAAATGTGTACATTTTTTTGTAATTTCATTCAATTTAGCAATTCACTTTACACTTTATTTTATCATCCATAGATAATTTATTTGACTAAAAGTAAAATGGCAAAACAAAAAAAAAATTTAATTTGCATTTTAGTGAAAATAATACAAAAAAAAAAAGTTAAAAAATTAAAATTCATAGAGTAGAGTAAAAATTTAAAATTTATTAGTGCAGATTGGAAGAACTTTTTAATTACTATTATTTCTGACCGTTTGTTATTTTTAGCTACCGCACCAGTAAATATTTTTATAAAAAACTCGATTTTTACAGAATATTTCAAACCATTCCGTGGCATACTGGTTGACGTGCGAGGCTTGTATACCATAGAACCCAGGTTCGAATTCTATCTGACACAGAAAGTTTTTTCAATTGAATTAATTTTTCTGTTCGGCCGCCATCTCTATGCAGACAATGGCAAACCTCAGAGAGTAAAAACTGGCATGAAAAGCTTCTTGAGAACATAATCCGTTCGGAGTCGGCATAAGCCTTGTAGATCCAGTTCTCGATCATTTGTGTTCAAACATTTCACAACACGCACGCATAAGAAGCTCGGTCAAAGTCTGAAATGGCCATTTCCTTTTTGTTTTTTTTTTTTTATTTCAAACCATTCCAGCTCACGGATGACTATCGCTACAGTCGAAATATTTGGGGAATCATCATAACATAAAGCATTATTTTGAGGAACCGACCCGAACACCTTTTTTTTGTGAGGAGCCTTAGTATACATACATACATTTTTTACAGATAGATAGATGAGCAGAAAAAGTAGGTATGGCAACATTTATATATAAAGTGACCGCCACTTGGTCCCATTGCACCTATATACCAAGTTCCACTATCAAAACGCGTACAGCTCAGAAATTACAATGATTTTTGAAAAGTCGTCTTAAATAAAGTGTGACACGCTTATTTTTTAAGAGTTCTGGCAGTATCCATATGAACTAATCTACCAAGTTTTAGTCTTTTACTGTAAAAAAAGTCTGATATATATCCTTTTTATGGATTTGTGGGCATTGAAAGTAGGCGTGGCAACATTTATATATAAAGTGAACGCCAATTTGACCCATAGCACCTACATACCAAGTTTGTCTATCAAAACGTTCACATCTCAGGAATTAAAATTATTTCTAACCGATAGCCCAGGCAGCTAACTTAGTTATAATTTTTAAATTGTAATGAACTATAGTACATTAATACATAAGTAAATAAATAAATTAAATAAAATTATTTCTGAAAAGTGGGCACAGATATAGTCCTACCATGCACAATTTTTGCAAAGCTGTCGAGAGTAAGCGTATGAAATTAATAACCATATTTTAGTATTTAACGATGAGAATCGTCTGATTTATAGAAGTTCTATTAATTTGTGGGTAAAAAGAAACCAACTGGCGGCCGTGGCATAGCGGGTAGAGTGTGTGGCCCATACGCGAGGGAACCCTGGTCCAAATCCCACCTGACACGGAAAGTTTTTCGATTGAATTAATTTTTCTGTTCGGCCGTCATCTCTCTGCAGACAATGGCAAACCTCAGAGAATAAAAACTGCATGAAAAGCTTCTTGAGAACGTAAGCCGTTCGGAGTCGGCATAAAACATGTAGGTCCAGTTCTCGATCAATTGTGTTCAAACATTCCACAACACTCACAACACAATTGATCATAAGAAGCTCGGTCAAAGTACTTTCAAGGACTGAAATTGGCCATTTCGTTTTGTTTTTTTGTGGGTGGTACAAGTGGGCGTGGCAAATTTTATATATATATATTGACTGCCTCTTAGAGCACCTGCATATCAAGTGTTACTATCAAACGTGTGCAACTCAGGAATAAGCATGATTTTGAAAAAGTTAGCGTAGATATGGTGCGACTACGCCCATTTTTAAACAGTTGCCGACAGTGACCATATGAACTAAATTACTAAATCTTAGTCTTCTACGGCAAAAGCCGTCTGATATAAAGCATTTTTACTGATTTGTGGGCGGTAAAAGTAGGCGTGACAACGTTTATATTTACAAAGTGACTGCCACTTGCACCCTTAGCACCTGCATACGAAGATTGGCTATGCAGGCTAAAGTGGGCGTAGATATAGTGCGGCCATGCCCATTTTTTATACATTGACCGACAGTAACCATATGAACTAAATTACCAAATCTTAGTCATCTACGGCAAGAGCAGTCTGATATAAACCATTTTTACTGATTTGTGGGCGGTAAAAGGGGGCGTGACAACATTTTTATTTACATAATGACTGCCAGTTGCACCCAGAGCACCTGCATACCAAGATTGGCTATGAAAACGTGTACAACTCAGGAATAAGCATGATTTCGATAAAGTGGGCGTAGATATAGTGCGGCCATGCCCATTTTTTATACATTGGCCGACAGTAACCATACGATCTAAATTACCAAATCGTAGTCTTCTACGGCAAAATCCGTCTGATATAAAGCATTTTTACTGATTTGTGGGCGGTAAAAGTGGGCGTGACAACGTTTATATTTACATAGTGACTGCCACTTAGATCCATAGCACTTGCATACTAAGATTCACTATCAAAACGTGTACAACTCAAGAATAAGCATGATTCCGATAAAGTGGGCGTATATATAGTTCGGCCACGCCCATTTTTTGTATATTGGAGGAGAGTAATCATATAAACTAAATTATCAAATCTTAGCCTTCTATGGCAAGACCCGTCTGATATAAAGCATTTTTATTTATTTGTGGGCGGTAAAAGTGGGCGTGACAACGTTTATATTTACATAGTGACTGCCACTTGTATGCATAGCACCTGCATATCAAGATTCACTATCAAAACTTGAACATTTTAGGAATTAAAATAATAGCTGAAAAGTGGGCGTAGATATAGTGTGACCACGCCCATTTCTTTTACAGTCACCGAAAGTAACCATCTGAACAAAATAACAAAATTTAAGTTTTATATGATTAAAACCGTCTGATATATAGCAATTTTTTTGGTTTGTAGGCGATAGAGCCAATTTGGGTTGTATGGGAGGTACCACGCCCCCTTGCCCAATCAACACCAAACTTCACAGGAACACTTCCCGAATGTTGCTTCAGTATCCCTCAAAATTTCATAGAGTTTGGTTCGGTGGTTTTGGAGTCTATACGTGATATACACACATATCCACATACCCACATACCCACATACATACATTCATTTTTATATATATAGATTTCGACGATACGTTTTGCTTCAAATTGACAAATTGTTGATAAATATGCTTTCCCGAATGTCGACAAAATTTTTTTTTATGATTTTACGATGAGTTTAATAGACATCATTTTTGTTGAATGATCACAAAAAAAATTTTTAAAAAAAGTTTAGTTCAAAACCCCCCCTTAAAGTTTCCATTTCTATTATTATTTTAGTGTTTTCTAATTCTGAAAAAAATTTGTAAGTCTTGCGACCGATATTTCGCTAGCAACGGCCCTGATGTACAACAAGAGCTGAGAAATATAAGTTAACACAAATGCATATATCGCTATAGGTAGCAAAGAAAATATGGACACCATTTTGAAAGAAGAAAAATCTTTTTGAAAACAGTTCTGAGCAGAGAATGGAAACAAACTGTACGCAAAAACTAGCAGTACAGCTGCGTAAGCAAACAGTCTCAATATCTCCTTACGTTAGAGCAGAAAATAAGGAGAGAAAGAAAACTATTGTGTTGTGTTATACGAACACAATATTTATTTTTTGTTTTTAGATTTTGTTGTCACGATCGCAAACACAAGACACAAATGTTGCCTTCATTTTACTACGAAAAATCAAAAAGACTTTTATGTTTTGAGCAAAGTTTTTTAGCAATTAGACATGTTTTTTTCTGCTTATTGTACTCATATTTAAGCTTGTATAACTTTTAAATGTCTATCTTAATTTTTGCTGTTCTGTTGCAACACCTTGCCACCACACTGAGCATTATTGTAAGAAAAAATATTTTAATTTTTTTCAAAAAACTGAAACTACCCATTAGCTGGACGCGACATTTTTCGATGTCTATGGTAAAACTAACTTAAGCAATCAAAAGTAAATTGATATATCGGCGAATATAGCGGTATAGATAGAACATTTTTTAACATTTGCTTCAGCGATTCAAGAACATGGAGGGAAAAAGAGTATTTTGTTTTTCTCTCACATCTTTGCTTGCTTCGATTTTCGGTGCCATCAGTAACCTGCAAAATATCGTTAAAGATTATTTTACTTTGATTGTTTTTGTGTCCGCGATTCAAAAACATAACAGTGAGAGGAAGTGTTTTTTATTTGAATAACAAAACATTTCATTGTGCTTTTCTCTCCATCTCTATTTGCTTCGGTTTGTGTTACTGTTTGAATCGGAGAACGAAAACAATAGAAAACAAAAATACTGTTTGTGATCTTAAGAAGAAACAAAACGAACAGAAAAATACTTTTCTTTAGAGTTTTTTTGCGATCCCTGGTTCTAAGATTCAAATTCATTGGACAATTGTTAATAAAAAGATTAAATTTTTTTAAAAATGGTCTAGCAACCAGCGTTGGATCAGTTGTTTTGGACTGACTCTCATACATTTGCATGTTTTTTTCTTGTGTTCATCAAAGTTTGAATATGTATGTCGAATTCAAGTTGTTGGTATTTTTGTTGGTATTGATAAAACGCAGAGTTCTTTGCGTTCGGTTTCCACGAAATGTATGTTGAACACACACAACACAATGCTTAAAACGCCGCGAAGATAAATTAAATCAATAATCAAAAAATAATATTCCGAATTCGTTAAGATGCTTCTTAAAAAGACGTTTCCTTAAAAATATAAAAAAACTATTCAAGAAAATAAAATCATTACATGAAATTGTATGAAGCCAGTTTTGTCGCACTGGCCTGCATGTCTGCCTGCCTGAGTCGGAGTTAACTATGTTGCTAAGCCGAGCCGAAAAACTCATTGGAGCAATAAGGAAACCAAGTCATGCATCTCTTTTGCTCCAATGTTTATTTCGGCTCGGCTCAGCAACAAGCGTTCACTATGTTCGCAACCTAAGACCGCCCGCAGAGTAAATGCCGGCAGGCAGACATACAGGCGGAGACAGCAACTCGCTCTACAAATAAGCACCACAGAGTGAATGCAAGAAGCAGATCAGATCAGTGCGACATAGTTTGTTACATTGTTTGACATTGTTTTTTTTCGCAATTCTTTTGTTATATATGCTTCTCCATGAAAATATATTTACAAACAATACCACACATTCGATACCACACATGCTCACAACAAAAACAACACTCACGCAAAGATCAAAGCTAGATAGATAAGAGTGTCCCTTAAGAGTTGAAGTTGTATTTTTTATAGCTTACCCTCTTAATTTGACTTAAAAATGATCAACCACAGCTGAAAAATAAAAAGTTAATAAAAGCTTATCATTTTTGGATATTATCTTAAAGAAACACTTAAATTTTACTTATTAAAGCAATTTATACATTAATTCATTTTAAACGGTGATCACATCCCCCGCAGTGTTTAATGTTTTTGTTTTATTAAAAATGGAAGGTATCGGCTAAAGATAATGATGAAATGATTGAGGCAAGGAATGAACAATATATCGTCGTTGGGAGTGTAATAACGCATATCAGCGAGTAGTTTGATCATTCTAAATATTAATTGGTCTATAAATATTTAGAAAGAAAAAAAAAAGATAAAAACTTAATTAATAATACAGTTTAACTTATTTTACACTTTATTAAGTTTTAAGAAAAACTTTTAAATATATAATATCGGGTTTAAAACAGCAACTTATCGGTTTTGGCAACTTATCTCTGCAATATGCACAAAATTGTTCTGACCCGAGTTTATGATTTGCATTTCAGGTATTGCCTACTCTATGACGCTTTTATTTATACCAGTTTTAGTCTTTCGACATATGATGAAGATAGAATTTAACTGAAATGGGTGAGTTTCACTGAATTGGGTGAGGTTGTTGATTATTTTACTACCACACATAAACGTTTTGTGTAAGTATTGAAAAATTCTGACAGAAAGAGATATTTTGTGAATGTTATGTACTTCAACCACATCGACGTGTTATTGTAATATAGAGAGCTTATTGGAAAGCTTTGTAAAGGGAACTATCCGCCTAGCGCCTGGGTGACGCAATTCCAGTGCACATTACACAGTGCACATTGTCTGATCAGTTTGTTGTTTTTCATAGTTTTATACTTTAATTATAAATATATTACTAAAAATTTACAAAAAACACAAATTTCACGAACTTTGCTTTGTTCATAGGTCTTGCTTAAAATTGACTATCAGCTGTTTTTGACAGATCTAGAGAAAATGTTTGTGAGAAGATAAAAAAACGCTACCACCTTGTTCCTTACACCATGATCGAAGCTCCCTTTGCCGAATAACATATTACGGCAAAGTTTGTCTTATCTGTCTGTCAAATTTTGGAAATTCGCCTTTTTTTTTTGATATTCATTCATTGTCTGTGGTTTGACTTAGTTTTCTGTTTGACAAGGACGAAAGAAACATTCTTTCATTTCTTTCCTGTTCAGAAAACAAAAACTGGTATCTGCCTGTTGTCCAAATTATTTTCAGGTTCGGACCTTAAACATAATTTGTCGGTTGCTTGGAAGTATTTGGATGAAAGAGAAGCTGCCTCAAAATCCATTTTTTTCTTTTAACAGCGAAAACAACAAATTTTATCCATGTCCATCGTGTATCATGCCTCATAGCATATTACGAGCACCTATCTGTCAAATTCTGGAAGTTTTGCCATCTTTTTTCTGTTAGACTCCGACCGGAGTGAATGCAGATACAGACAGGCAGGCAGATTTCACATTAGAGCAATAAGGAAACAAACTCATGTATCTCTTTTACTCTAATGTGTTTTCTGACCTGATCCAACCTTATTCATTGTCTTGTCCATGGTATACTATGCATAGATTTCTGTTTGGCAAAACGTTTTTTCTGCCTGTTGTCCAAATTGTTTCAAGATGGCGGAATGGGTGCCACCTATATTTCTTGAATTTTCGCGAGTTCTTGTAATATTGATATTCTGACAAAGGATTTGGTTTCGAATTTGATATCACAGTTTTAAAACTCAAAACGGCGGAAATTTTGAAATTCTGACAACGGATTCGGATTCAGCAACATTTTTATCTAGCGTTCGTCCCAGTACTGAATTCGTAAAAATATAAAAATATTTGGTGGCAACCCTATTCGCCATCTATACTTATTTATTTTAGACATCGTTTCCTACTAATTTACTCTTTACGCTTACGCTCTTAGTAGAAGCGAAGATAAAATCCCAGATTATCGGGGGAGATTTTAACATAAATTTTGCATCAAATGATTTTTTACCGCTAATTTTCTTTACAAAAAACTTGGTTTGCACATACTAACAAAAACTACAATAGATTTATTTTTGATGATTTAGTTTTTATTTCGATGATTTGTATGTTTTTTACACATACAATAGTTTAAAATTCATATTTGCTTATTTATAGTTACTTTTCAGTATTGATTTTAGATTATATAACGCATAATAACAACTATTAGAAAATAACAAAATAAATAATCTTCATAGTAAGACAATAACAGCTTAGTTTATAAGAATAAAAACAAAATAATGTCCGAATTTAAAAATTTTAAAATCTATGGTTTATTAAGGAAAGAGTAAGATATGAAAGATAAGCAGAGTAATAAGACAGAATGGATTGCCTGAATGGACCTCTCCCAGTGATTTCCCTAAGCCTTCGTGACAGGGCATTCCACAACCTAATGGCGTTAATGAAAAACAGGTTAGATGGTATTATTGAATTGTGCCTCGGAACTTTAAGAACATGGCTTCTTCTGGACATACAAAACTGAAGTTTATCATAAAGATAACCAGGGGCTTTCTCATTAATTAACTTATTCAGGTACATACAGTTTCTGGCATTGAGATAGTTTATCAAGTCACATCCAAGTATAGTGGACGTTCAATATAACGAACTTTCGGTATAACAAATTTTCGATTTAACGAACCTGCAAAATTATCTGAATGATGGTTCTATATTAAAGTGATAGGCAGGATCGCCATGTAAAGATAAATAGGATCGCCATGAAGTGATACGTGCCAGGATCAAAATCAAAAATTAAAAGGACCTACCTATAGGTTTGCCGGCATTTAAAAACGCCACAGGGCTCTAAATATTCATATTACAGCCGTCACTATGAAGTGCAATCAGGCTGGACATTTTTATATTAAAGCCGTCACTAAGAAGTGCTGTCAGGCTGGAAATTGAATCAAGTAGGCAGCTGTTTGCAGCTAAAAACATAATTGACTTTATTTGGCAAATTCCTTTGTTTATATAGTAAAATAACGGTACTTTAGACTTAATTAAATAAATAACATGTTTGAGTGTAATTAACATATGTTCTGATTGAGTGAAAATATTATAAACAAAAATCATGTTCTAAAGTGTGAATATATCAACATAGTGTGTGTGAGTGAATACAATACAAATGAGTATCATAAACATGTGTTGCAACGAATTGAGTGTAATAAAACAAAGAATGAAATGAAAATGTCAACATAATCATATGTTTTAATGTTTTAAAGAATAAAGTGTAAATAAATGATATGCTCACGTGATGATATAACATTGAGAGCAATAATATAACATGGCAAATTAATTGCAGCATAAACTAAACCAAGTGCAAGTGAACAATTGAAAGTGTTAATTGAAATCACTAAATTAATGGCAATAGTGGTTGCGTTGGTACTCCATATATGAGTATCCTACAATATTACGAACGTTTATGAATTTTAGTATTCGATATAACGAACGCTTCTTGTTTTTATGTTTTAAAGTTCTGTTTTTTTGCAAAAACAAAGGTTTCTTTAAGCCAACGATATACATATTTGTTATTGTTTGCATAAAATATGTTCACATGCAGTTACAATCAATTCACATATTAAAACGGTCAGTTCCTTCGAAATTTTAAGGACGATCGGCTTTGTTTTTCCGTGTAGTTACAATCAATTCAAATATGGAAACGCAGTCAGTTCTTTCGAATTTTTAGGGCGATAGGCTTTGTTTTTTCGTTGGAAGTGAAATGGCTAATAGAAAACGTTTATCTGTGGAAAATAAACTAAAAAATTTCGACGATTGCAACAAGGGGCTTTCAGTCAAAGTGATCTCCGCGAAAAATGGAGTTCCAAATTCATCGGTCTGTACAATAAAAAAATAAGATTCAAAATTGAAGAGTGCATGAAGATCCCTTAAAGAAAGTGAATTTCCCAAAATAGAGCAGGCCCTCTACAAGTGGTTTATAACTCAATGTCGAAATCACGTTACCATTAGTGGTGTAATTTTAAAACAATGGCGAAAGAGTTTCATTCAAAGTTTTACGAAGGAGGTTTTACTGCCAGCGATGGTTGGATGACGAAATTAAAAACGCTTCGGAATACGTTTCTTAAAACATATTATTATTATTATTATTTTGAGTAGATATTTATATCATTATTAATTTTTTAATTTTGATATAAGCATGAAGTAATTATAAAATTTTGTTAAATAATAGATAATTAATGATTTTTGAATTTATATCCAATATGATAAATATTGAAAGTATGAGTACAATTCATGTCATGTTAAAAGAGTACAATTATTGGCCACTTGGTTCAATTTTTGACAATCTCGATAGAACGATTATTAGCAGCATGGTATAATTATTGGTATGATCTTAATATATAGTTATTGGCATCAAATAAAAAAAACATAGATAGTATTTTTTAGCCGTATAAGTTATATGATTATTTGTATATACTAAAAATTATATAGATATTTAAAACATTTGAAAAAATAGCACTAATAAAAAATTATAATAAAAAATGAAAAAAAAACCATTTTAACCTTAGTCATTTCTCAAATGAGCAGTTCTCTTATATGATTTAGTGTGAATTTAAGCGTTTCTTCATTCTAAGGACCCATTACTTTCGGTTCTAAGAAAAATTGAAAAAATTTTATACGAATATTGGACATACACAATTACAATAATTAGCAATGACAATAATTGTACTCTTCATATGAGACAGTTATTGACAGCCCCCTGGCAACAACTGAAATTGGTGATCAATTTAAGACAGTTATTGGCAGCCACATTTATTACTATATTTGCGTTAAAAAATATTATTTCAATATATTTTCACTTTAAATACATTTAAACCTACATAAATTATTTAATTCTAAAACAAAACAGGTTTATGTAACTGTAGTTGATTATTTTACTTTACACTTTTCTTATCAAAATGACAACAAAAACTACCTTTGTTTTGAATTGCTCGTATAAAAATATTCATTATAACGTTACGCACAGCATTAAAAGAGAAATAACAACAGAAAGGTCAGCAAACCATAGAAAAATAATCAAATAATTTTTTTAAAAACAAAGTACTGCCCGATGTATTCTTCAAATTCACAGCAAACATTATGCAAAAGAAGGTTGTTAATAACTATACTAAAAATTGAGGGTGTCAATAATTATATCGCTTACCCTATATTCTCTGCGATCATCATCTGCACCGGGAAGAAAGAACACCAAAGAAAGATTGACATTCTTAGCGTGTGCCAATGCTACGGAGAGCAAAAAATTATCGCTTTTGGTCATTGGGAAATCTGAAAAGCCGAGACACTTCGAAAACAAACTGTTGCCCATAAGCTACATGAGCTAAAAGTCTGCGTGGATGAACACTTTCATCTTTAAAAAAATGTCTTTTCCACCACTTTGTTCCACAGGTTTGTACAAATTAAATAGTGTTGCGCAAAACAAAAGCAACAAAATGTTTGCGCTGCTACAAAATTGTCTCTTTTTTAATATTGGGGCTACACAAAAATTATTATAGGAACCAAAGCATATATTCATACATCATATAAAAACAAAATCATATTCAAGTTTGGTTTGGGTTTTTTTATTAAATTTTAAATTAATGTGTCTACCAGAGATTTGCATAAGACCATTCGTCATTACTTGCCACTCGAATAACATTCGCCGTCAGGCACAATCGCGCATAAAAATTAATGCATGCATGGTGCTCGAGTTCGTAAACAACGATTGCTGCTAAGCACATCTTTTCACGATTGCGAAGCGAAGCAAAGGCAAATTAGCTTAAAGCTTGAGTGTCTGTTGCAGCTCGAGTGTCTGCCACAGCTCGAGTGTCTGCCGCAGCTGGAGTTTCTGCTGCTGCATGAGTTTTTGTTTTCGTACTTCACTGCCATTTTCTATCAGCGTATTGGTAAACAAACTACTGTTCTGATTTCAATAAACATTCAAGAAGAAGAGACAAATGTATTATTAATTTATTTTAGATTTATACGAGTATATGTTTATTCAACGCACCAGTTCAATATTTTATATAATCATTTATTTTTCAATTCATTTTTAATAAAACTTATAATTTTAGAGATAAGATTCAGTTCAATTAAAGTTCAGCTTAAGATTTCTTCAGTTAACAACCAATACAAATTTTTTTTTTTAATGATGTTAGTAAAAAGTCTTTATAACAGAAACAAAACAAACTTAAAAAGTACTTGTACTAGCTCAGTATATGGATAAACAAACAAAAATAAAAATATTTTTTCTTAAAATTTCTAAAACAAATATGTTAGAAGAGATGTGCATTTTCGAACTTTCGAGCTACCCGGGTAGTTTAGAATTTTTGATGTTTTTATTTGGGAGTGAAAGCGCGTTTATTTTGAGGGGTTGATGCTTGTGTCTTCTGTTTGTTTTTTATTTTTTTTTTTTTTTTTTTTGTTTTGTAAAACTTTTGAAGTGGGAAGAGTGCGATGAAGAGCCGGACAGAGGTGAAAGGAAAGGAAAGGAAACAAAGACCATGCGTTAAATTTTAAGGTTGCGTACATAGTGAACGCTTGTTTCTGATCAGATCAGATTTTCACATTGAAGCAACGTGCACAAAGAAACCAAGTCATGCATCTCTTTTTCTCTAATGTGTTTTCCGATCTGATATGCCTACTTGTCTGAATCAGAGTTCACTTTGTTCCCAACCTAATAAAAGAAAGAGTTCTGAACTATCAACCGTTGCACAGTGTGCGATTTGACCAATCTGGGCGGACAAAATTCTAAATAATTGTGATGATTCCCGGCTTTATTCCTAAAAAAAAAAATTGTTCTGGAGTTGCTGTCTATCTCAAACACACTATTAATTACAGGGCATTTCATTGAGTTGCCTATAGAGGAAAATTAACACTTTATGCTTTGACTTTAAAACACTAAATTGTATTAGAACAACATAAAATTTTATAACATTCTTCTCAGTTATTACAAATAAAATAATGCATGTTTAGAAGAACTTGCAAGCTTTTCGTTTTTCAAAGAAAAACCTATTTATTTTTCATCAAAAAAACTGTAAAAATACAAAAACATACAAAATAAGAGCATTTTTCGACTTTTGGGGACTTTTCGTTAAAATACCTATATTCAAAAAATTTTCGAATGGAAATCAGAAAAATTTTTCTAGAATTATAAAAGTGACCCCGAGAGAGAAATAACTTTTTTCAAATTTTTATACTGTTTTTCGTAATCGAGATGCTAGGCACTTAAAGTATTTTTGAAAAAAAGTCAAGTTTCAAAAGGTATTACTTTTTCCCGAATTTCGGTTTTTTCAATTTCTTGCAGAAAGTAGCTCAAGACTATGTTTAAATCATCCGTCCTGTTTTTTCCATATTTTGCATTTTTGGATTTTTGGTACATTTTTTTTTTTTTTTTTGTAAAAATACTAAAACTCGATATTTTCAAAAAGGTACACTTCTAGCAAAAAAATCATAACGACCAGGTTATTCAACATATTTACACAATTTTTTAAATCTCCATTTGGTATAGTTTAAGAAAATATTTCCAAAAGATTTCATTGAAATTTTTTCAAAATTGTATTTTTTGGAATTTTTTTAATACAACAACAAAAAGGATTTTTTTTTTCGAAAAGTAAAAAATCACAACTCTGGAAGATTTCGTCCAATTTTTATGTTTGAGAGCTTATTTTAAAGAAAAATTATATATGAAATGAACTGCGAACCAGTTTTTTTCACAATTTACACTTATACAAAAATTATCTGGGCTTTTTGAAAAAATTAGCACTTTTTTGCCACATAACCAAGTACTGACATGTACCGATGCAAGTCGGCACGGGTTCCCGTGGTTCTAGGCACACCAACATTTTTTACATTTATTTCAACATCATACGAAAGAATTGAGGCGGTAACACATAAAAATAACAACTTCGACTTTTTTGGGAGACCCCAATACATATTAAAGGCTAGCGTAGGACGAATTGCTTGAATAATGATTTCTGCGACAGCAACTCATTGTCAAGCCAAGACATGTTGTTCAAACTTGTTGAGTGGAGCTTGCTACAACAGTGTTAGCTATGATTCAAACAAATTACCGCATTGAGTTCGATAATGACATGGCTTACTTAAAGTTTTGCATGGTGCACAGGCCAACTCATTAAAATCGGTATGAAGACACCATGTTATGTACCGTTATGTGAGTTTGGTTAGAAAATCGGCTGAGTCATAGGAGTCTTTGTGGCAAACAAACTTTGTGCAGCGTAGACACGGTTGAGTTAAAAAATGGAAAGTTTCGAAAGTGATAAAGACAAAATTAAAGAAAAAATTAATAGTGGGGAATACACTTTAGTAAAAAGAAAAGGCAAAAGTGAGGTTTTTATTATATTTATGGACATAAGACAGTGTGATGGTAACATTTTAAAAAATATTGTCATTTGTGATCGATGCAAAGGTTTGTACAAGTGCAACGTACGCAATACATCAAATCTTTTAAGGCACCACTGCTACAAAAAATATAAAATGGATAAAGAAAATCAAAATGAAGTCCTAGTACAACCTAACTGTAACCTCAAGAAAAAATGTGTACAATTAGTGGTGCAGTGGGTTGTTGGTAACTGTAGGCCCTTCAACGTAATAAACGACGTAGGTCTTCGTAATTTGTTACAGTTTATACTTAACACCGGGCACACATTTGGCAAAAATATGGACTTGAAAAACCTGCTACCTCATTCTACCACAGTGGCCAGAAATGTCGCCAGCCTTTATGATGAGCAGAGCTTTTTATTGAAGGAAGAATTGCGCTGCTTTAAAAACAACGGTTTTACCATTACCTGCGACTTGTGGACGGACAACTTTTTGCGGACATCATATATTGGTGCCACAGTTCACTATATTAAGAATGGAACTATTGTGAATAAGATGCTTGCAATGAGGGGAATGGATAACGTGCAACACACAGGTTTGTTTTTAGCGTATGTATAATAGAGTGTCACTTAAAAATTGCTGAAGCTGTTTTTTTATGTCTTTTCCCCTAAATTTCTTTGTATGATGTTAAGAGAAATGTAAATAAAATTTGAGGTACCTAGGATCACGGGAAACCGTGCCGACAAGCATCAGTACATGACAGTACTTGTTAATATGGGAAAAAGTGCTCATTTTGAAAAAAAACTCCAAATAACTTTTGTAGAAGTGTAAATTTTGAAAATGCCGGATCTTCTTCAAAATATTTAAAAATTTCTTTTCATTAAAATAAGCTATCAAAAATGAAAATTGGATGAAAACCACCAGAGTTGAGATTTTTACTATTCGAAAAAAACTCTTTTTTGTTCTTGTTGCATTAAAAAAAATCTAAAACATCCAAATTTAAAAAAATCTTGTAGAAATCTGTTTTTTAGCTATACCTAACGCATATGCAAAAAATTTTGTAATTATGTTGAATAACTTGGTCGTTATGAATTTTTTTGCTAGAAGTGTACCTTTTTGAAAATTTCGAGTTTGAGTATTTTTACAAAAAACATTCCCAAAAATGCAAAATTTTAACAAAAAACAGCACGAATTGTTTAAGGAATTCGTTTACAAACATGTAAGCTATTTTCTACAAGAAATTGAAAAAACCGAAATTCGGGGAAAAAAGTTATAAATGTTGAATCTTAACTTTTTTTTAAAATTTTTTGACACTTATGCACTAATTTTAATCATTTATCCCTGAAAATGAAATTTCTGCTTATTTTGGAACGTGCCTTCTACGTAAATAGTATGAACATGTTTCGATGAATGTTGGCACAGGTTGTCGTGCTCCAAATGAGAGAAATTTATTTTTCGTGTATTTTAAAGATAAATGAGTGAAATTAGTGCATAAGTGTTAAAAAAGGAGAGTATTTTTTGACTTTTGGGGACTTTTTCGTTAAAATACCTAAATCCAACCTAAAAAAAAAACAGAATTGAAGAAACGGTATGTTGGCAAGCTTGAAATTCGAAAATTTTTTCGACTAAAAATTAGAAGAATTTCTTAGAATTATTGAAGGTGGTTCAAGTGAGAAGCATGATATAATTATTTACAAGGTAGACTTGACCACAACCTATTTTCTCAGAGCGTCGACAACACTTGTCAAAATCAATACCAAGTATTGACATGTACCGATGCTTGTCGACACGGTTCCCGTTCCCATGGACCTAGGTAAACCAAATTTTATTTATCTTTCTTTTAACATCATACAAAAAAATAAAGGGGATAAGCCATAAAAAAACCACCTTTGATTTTTAAGGGGCTTTCTTATGTCTAATGTTAATATAATTTTTACTCACTTCAGGCTGTAACATTAAAATGAAAATCGTAAAAATTTTAAGAGACTTTGATTGCGAATTTAATGAAATGGTAACTGTAGTCACTGATAGGGGGTCAAACATGAAGACGGCCTTCAATAATGACAGACACATTTTTTGTATCAACCATCTGCTCAATAATGTTGTCGAAAAAGCTATTGCTGATGTTGAAGAAATCAGCTCGATTTCCACAGCTTGCGCGAAACTCGTCAAATATTTTAAGAAGACAGGGATAAACAGTACTCTCTATACAACTCTCAAAAGTTACAAGCCAACCCGATGGAATACAATATTCTACTTATTGAAATCAATGCAACAAAACTGGGCGGATATAAGTCGAATACTCCAAGAAAAAAATGAGACCAGAAGAATTTGCCATCTAAATCTGTGCAAAATCAATGAATTAGTGGAGGTCCTAAAACATTTTGAGGAGTCATCAAGGATGTTGGAGGGTGCAGCCTACCCTACGCTGCATTGTGTTTATCAACAAATTCACAAACTAAAAACAATATGCAGGAGTATTCAAATAAATGATTCTGAAATGCTCAAAAAAATAAAGGAGAAATTACTATATCATATAATTAATGTAATTGAGCCGAATATCAATGACTTACACAAAATAGCACTGTTTTTATTCCCACCTGCAAATAAGTTGCAGAATTTTGAAGAGTGTGAAAAAAGAAGAATATTAGAAAAATGCAAGGAGATGATCAAACTTTGAGAATCCTGTTAACGTCGATATTTTAACAGAACTTGTAGATGGTGACGGAGATGCATTTAGTGCTTTTGTCCAAACTTCGACAGTGCTAAATCAAGGGGATGAGGTATCTAATCAAATCCTCAGATACGAGACTGAAACAGTATTTTACTACAAGGATTTTAATTTATTGGAGTGGTGGGAGACACATCAAAGGGAGTACCCATTGCTTTAGAAACTAAGTTATCTCGTATTCGCAACACCAGCAAGCTCAGCAGCATCAGAAAGAGTTTTTTCCAAGGCACGCCACTTATTGTCTGAAAGAAGGTCAGTACTTGGAAAAATCCAAACAATATCGACCAAATAATGTTTCTTAACAGCAATTTAGATTTAAATAGTATTTGTGCTGATGCTGTTAATATTAATTAATTATTGATTATTTCATGTATATTTACATCTTTTTTAATAGTTTTTTCATTTTAATTAAAAAGGAATTTTTGTTCATTTTAATTTTTTCGGATTATTTTTTGAATTACATACTTCTTACTTTTTTTTATTTTTTGATTTAAATATGAATTCTTATACTCGTATATATAAATAATAATAATTTACTTAAATAAAAAAAAATTTTAAAATAAAAAAATTTATATAAATATACGCAAATTGTGTTTTTTCATATTATGAACAGCATTACATTCACATACACAACATAGAGCGTCATATATCAAACACATGTATGACAAAGTGATTCAACACATGTTTTCAATAAGCCATGCAACCTATGAATTAAGAAGTCGCTTGCAACGACATGCTTAAGTTGGCGTTATCGTTGAAATGGCGTGCATGATTTAGTTGGGTTGTTGGCATGGCTTGGCGTGAATTGCTTTTTGGTTCGATGAGTTTTTTGAATTGAAGCATGCATTTGTGCTAGCCTTTAATACATATGCATACAAACTTTTTGCCAGTCCATCAAAGTGTAGCTAAATTTATAGTTTCTTAGTTATGCTACATTTCTATCACTAATTTAAATGAAACTTTGATAAATAAGTGACTTATTTTATTTTGAATTAATCTACATAATTTCCAAACAGTTTTCCATTGCAAAAGAAGTTAAAATGTTAACAACTTTAATCATTGCACTTAATACAAAAACTACTCTCTTGACGCTTTCAAATAATTTTGAAAAACCCAAAAAGCACGATTTTATGTCTGCCGTTTTAAATATATCGGATAAGGCAGCATTTTTAAATTTTTGACATATAATATAATTGTTTGGAAGTTTTTTTTCTACTTTTGTCCTCGTAGATTGATAAAATGTCACACTGTACGCTGTTCTGTGTTTTGTGTTTTTAAGTTATTTGAACGCATTTGATATTGTTACGAATTTATTGTTATTGATCATAGCGTTGTTCGTTGAATTGTATGCAAAAATAACATTTTATTATTGTTGTTTTGTATCTATCATCAATTTTGTCTTCTTTGTTATTAAAAAACAAACACATATACAAACAACAATAACACAAATTGCACTTGACGCATTAACATTTTCCACTCAACAACAATTGCATGCTCAATAACAAAAAACCTCACACTCCGGTGCAAATAAATAGCCCCGTTAGCAAAAGAGATGCATGACTTGGTTTTTTTATTGCTCCAATGTGAAAATTTGATTTGATCTGCCTGCCTGTCTGAACTGGCCTTCACTATGATCGCAACCTTAGAAGCTAACAACGAAATGTCTCTTTTTGTATTAAAAATCACCGCAAGTTTTTTGCCACACTCTTCCTATTCCAAAATTTTTACAAAATGCAACACAAGAAAAAAAAATTAAAACAAACAGAAACCAGTCACAACCCGAGTTGCCCGGCTACTCGAAATTCGAGAGCCCTATAAATAATGCAAATGTATGTAGCTAGCCAATATGTAGTTACAAAAATTGTATTACTAGCTGTAGGGATGTTAAAGTTAGCATATTTATTTATTTATTGTATAATAACTCATATTTATATAAATAAACTTCAACCAAAAAAAAAAAGAATTTTTCTGAATTTGAAAAAAGAATTTGAAAACGGAATTTTAACAAACAAAATAGATAATCAATCAAGTTAAAATCTTCTTTTATACTTTTGCAATTTTTAGTATACAAAAAATTCAACACTGCAGACTGCAGTTAACATTTTTTGCTTGGAGCGAATGGACATAAAAGCATGACGTTTCGTTGCTTTTGGCGAATGTTGCTCATGTCATGCTTTGTTGGCCATTCGTGTCTCGTAGGCATTCGTAATCGCAGGCGCTCGAACTCTTTGGCATTCGTAACCACAGCGATTCTGCCACAGCAGAAGGCATATTCGTAGCTCGTGTATTGACGAAACATTCGAAACGCCATTTGAATGCACTCAAGCTGTTCTCTGGTGTCTACATTCAATTTGTCTGAGTGCAAAACAAAAGCAACAAAACTTCAAAAATGTAAAATGAGAACAAAAGTTCCAAAAATTATTGGTAAAAGTTCCGTTATTGTAAAGCACTTGTTGTTTGTGAGTCATAAACATTTCAGTTTAGTTTTGTTTTTGCGCTAGTTGTGATATTGACTGATCCCATTTATAATGGCACGTGATAAATACTGTGAAGCTCTAAAATCACAAATTATTTCCGAATATAAAAAGGGAAATTCGCAAATATGTATCGCGAAACAGTTTGGTATTAATCGGTCAATAGTTTGTAGATTAATAAAGAAATATAGCATCACAAAAGTCGTAACAACGGTACATTCAGGAGGGCGGCCGCGGAAGACATCGCTGCGTGATGACAGGAACATTTGTGGCGTGTTCAAACGAAATCCATTTGCTACATCCAAAGAGGTTGTTCGGACACTAGGTTTAGATATCCAGCACAGCACAGTTCGCAGACAAGCCGTTGAGAACGATTTAAGAAGTTACCGATCGGCAAAGAAACCTTTGTTTACAGCTAAGCATAAACAAAAAAACGTGATAACACCTCAATTTCGTTTGAAATTGTGACAACGAGTTGCAATTTATTGTTTTTAAGGCTCACTATTGCAAAAGAGCACCTAAATTGGACCGTTAAAAAACGAAAAACCGTTTTGTTAGCGATGAATCAAAGTTCAACTTGATTAATTCAGATGGGATGTGTACGGTACGGCGCCGCACAGGTACACGACTTGAAGCCCGAAAATGCAAAATGAATTTTAAGCACGGAGGCGGTGGTATCATGGTCTGGACTTGTTTTTCCTATAGTGGAGTCGGACCATTTCATAAAATCGATGGTATTATGGATCGGTTTGCATATAAAGACATTTTAGAAAGCAAGATGCTACCACATGCAGAGTGGAATATGCCGCCGCAGTAGACATTTCAGCACGACAACGACTCTTCACTTCAAAGCTCGTCAAAGAATACATTAGAGACAATGGGATTCAAGTCCTTGATTCGCCGGCACAATCACCAGACTTGAATCCCATTGAAAATCTTTTCGGGATTTTGAAGAGAAAAGTGCCTGGTCAAAGATTTTCCAATAAGACTAATACCTTAAACTAATACCTAATACCACCATATCTAATTTAAGAGTCGATGCCGCGCAGATGTGCAGCGGTAATCAAGAATAATGGGTTTTACATCAAATATTAATATTGTTGCTTTTGTTTTGCACTCAGACAAATTGAATGTAGACACATTAATTTTAAATTTAATAAAAAACCCAAACCAAACTTGAATATGATTTTGTTTTTATATGATGTATGAATATATGCTTTGGTTCCTATAATAATTTTTGGGTGTCCCCAATATTAAAAAAGAGAGACGGTTTTGTAGCAGCGCAATAATTTTGTTGCTTTTGTTTTGAGCAACACTGTAGAATGCTTAGTTGCTTATGTATTTGCTATGAGGACTTTTGCTTTTTTAAAGGTTCTTGAATTTTTAGAGGAATATAGCTTACCAAAGAAAGCGCTACTGATTTTGGATAATGCTCTAAGTCATCCACCTGAAAACGAACTGGTAAAGGCTACCGATGATGGATTGATATGGGTAATGTTTATGCGACACCTAATGTAACGCCATTAATTCAACCGATAGACCAGAACGCTACACGGATTGTGAAACTACGTTGTAGAAGAACTCTTTAACATATTCAATGCTGGATAAACTATCAAAAGAATCCATCGTAAAATGTTGGAGAAACATTTTGTATAATGATTCTGCAGAATTCGATATAGAAGATAACATACAAATAGCAGAACTGCTCAAACGAAATAAGGAAAACGTCCTAAAATTGACATTGGCATTGGCGGCGTCAGTTTTCCCTGACGTAAGTCCTTGGCATTTGCTATAGGGATTAACAATGATTTTTTATTTTCAAATAAAATTTTCACTTGAAATCTGGTATATTTGCGAGTGGAATTGTGTTGCTCGTTTTATAGATTGTGAAGAAAGCGAAAATGAAGAGGATGTGCAAACCAATACTCATGACAGCGAAACTGCTTACAAAGTGCAACATGCAGAAGCAGTTAATTGTTTAAAGAAATGCATCACATGAGCAGTTGCAAACAATATTGAACTGTCAAAAGTTGCGAACTCCGCCAGGTTTGCGCCTGCCTGTCCCAAGCCAGGATGAAGGAGGAGGGTTGTTTATAGGATACGTCCTGCAAATGTAAAAACTGATAGAGCCAACCAAGAGCTCGGGGTGGCGCCCATCTTGGTAGCAGGTCATATTCGGTATATCGATATGAAACAAACTTGCGAAGGTATAGCAATTGACCTTAAAACTTGTTAGTACGGGGACAGTCTTTACCCGTCAGATGGGGTTGACCCTATCTATCCACCGCATGGAGACCTTAATTCGGCTGGAACTTCGGTTGGCATGCGTGCATAAAAGTGTCAACTCTTCGGCTTTCCGAATTGTTGCTTGTCAAGAGTTTGACTCGCACCCTCAAACTGGCACGGCAGTCACTGAGGGAAGTGTTGACATGGTTGATAAAACTAAGGGTTCTCATACTGAGCACGGCAGTCCCTGAGAACAATGGCCAATACTCTATGTCTGGATGTTGAATTTCGAACGGCCAGAGTAAGAGTGGCAATTGCAAAGGTCCTCCAGAGTAGGTACCGGTCATGCGCAATAATTTCCAGCTGAGTCGGCAACTGCAAATTGTTAGACTAGCCTTTAAGTGCTCATTGAGCACAGTCATGTATAAGAATGCACTTTTTCGTAATTGCATTTGTGTATTCTTGGTCTTTTTTTGGGGATGTTGTGGATCCTCATCTGACGGGATGACTGTCGTGGGCTGACCCTTCGGGGAGTCTCGTACTGGTTGTGGTTGTGTGAATGCTACACAGGTCTAGATTGACCGTCGGGGTCGCGCAGTGGTACGACCGGGCTGGTATATCCGCCTTAATATGCAAGAGATTGGATAGGTCTCGTCTCCACCAGTAGATGGATGGAAGTACGTCGCTACGGAAGTCTAAACTGGTACTGCTATTACGGGCAGTATGTGATTTATTACATAATGCTCCTAATCAGAAGGGCACTGGGGCATGCTTTGTGTTTGTGAAGCAGCTTCCATGTTCGTGTTGCCACACCGGATGCCCCGTAGGTTTTACTTGTTTAAAACATAAACGGGTCCGTGTTGTGGTACAACACAAAGTTCATGGTTATCTGTTTCATGAACTATTACCCTAGGTTTTGGATAACCCAAGTTGCTTAAGCCTTACGGCAGGTGCACTTGATAATCTAAAATCGTCTGTCAAAAGTTGCGGTTTTGAGAGATTTGCAAGAAACAGCAGTGCAGAAAAGCATTGCGACCGTTACAAAACAGTCGCAATTTGAAGACTTTTTCTAAAAAAATATTCATGACTTAAATTTTAGTTATGAAATAAAGAGATTTTTTAAAAAATTCATTGCATCGAACTATTTAATTAAGGAGGGGGCGAAAAAATGTGTACAAAAAAATCTATCGATTTAACGAATTTTACGATTTAACGAACAAGGGGTGCAACATACGATTCGTTATATTGGACGTCCACTGTATAGCATTTTGGAAACTGGACAGGTGATCAAATTTACAACCAAACACATAGCGCGTGGCGTAATTAAATGCAATAATTTGAAGCTTTAATTGTGAGGAAGAAAGAAGCTTATAATAGGTGAAATAAGTTGCATAACCAGTTTACGCCTAATGTTAACTGGAGTCACATTGGCGGACATTCTTAAATTACGCAAAACAAAATAGTTTTTTTTGACAATACTATTGACATGATCAACACATGAAGCGAAGAATTAATATAGAATCCAAGGTTTACAATTTTAGATACAACAGTTAATTTATTAGGACCAATAAACAGATCAGGTATAACATTAACACAAGTTTTAACTCTACAAATCGGAAGGATTAAAGGAATTTAATAGGAGACCATTGCTATTCGCCCACTCATTAGAGGAAGTGGTCAAGTAGTCCAGTTCTTCTGGATAAGTACAACTGGACATCATCAGCGTAAGCATGAATCGAAGAATTATTGCAAACAGAAAATATGTCGTTTATGAACAATGAAAATAGGAGTGAACCAAGTATAGATTCTTGTGGGACGCAGCTTAAGACAGATTTATACCCTGATGACTTTTGACCAACTTTTACATTTTGAGACCTATTATATAAATAACTGGACGTAAGACTTACAGCACTATTACAGAAGCCAAATATGCAACTAAGCTTACTACACAAGCGTGGATGGTTTACCTTATCGAAAGCTTTCGAGAAGTCAATTCATATTACATATATAGAGCCTGATTCATATTTCGGACGAATTTCGTCGATAACTGCTGAAGAACACCCATGTCCTGACCTTAAACCTGATTGGAAAGGTTATAGGAGATTTTTATCAATTAAAATTGATCAATTAAAAAAATCAATTTGTTATTTGCTGAGCCATAAGTTTTTCACAAACTTTAGCCAACGGCGATAAAATACTCATTGGCCTAAAGTCTTTCATATTATTTTATAACATTTTATGAGTTGTGTGTTTTTAATTTATTTTATTCACCTTTATTATTTTAATTTAGTTGCTGCTTGTGGGGCTTTGGCTCTGTAAGTTAGTTGAAGAGCTGTACCACTCTTGTTGTACATGATGACGCGATGTCTGGCAAGTTAGCTGGTGCAGTCACGCTTTCATTCCGTAGTGACGTTGCTGTGGTAACTTGCTGTTATCGTGTTTCGTTGATGATCGTATAATTAGCTGTTGTTGTGTGCGGCAATAACTCGTAAGTGGTTGGGGAGAGGTGCATTCGTGAATAGCAAGGGTAAGTTGGTGGTGAATATGACACGGAGGCGAGCACAACCCGTTAATCTCTATGACATAATTCGAGAGAGAGGAAAGCTCGTGTAGAGTAAAATTTGAATATGACAAGGAGGCGAGTACTACCCGTTAACCTCTATGGCACAATTTAAAAGAATGTGAGGAAAGCTCGTATATAGTAATAGGTAAATATGCACACTAAGGCGAGTACAACCCGTTAACCACAGTGAAACATATTACAAGCAAGATAAAAGAAAAATGTGTGATGCGTGCCGATCGCTGGTCGGCAAAAGACTAATTTGACTAGCGTCGAGTGCTAGTTGCTAAACTTATTTTGCGTTTAGTTGTAGTATGTTGCACTGATTTTATTTGGTGTGTTTTAAGTTTTGTCCGGCACAATGTGAGAGTAACTTCTCGTTGTACTGATGTATGTGTAGAGGTGAAAGTGATATGACTTCGTGAGGCGATGATCCTTGGCTGACTGAAGCACGACTGCTTCGTTGACCGGCTATCACAAAACTCTGCTGGACGATGATTTAAAGTTAGACTGGTTCGTTCAGTTGCTTACACAAAAATGTCTGACTTTGAAAGTCGTTTGCTTCTTATAACCTGTCGAGTATTGTGTTTATTAAATGTTAATGAGTGAAAGCTTTGCTGAGTTTGTAGTTTGTGTATCGTTTCACTTGAGTTGATTCGTCTGTGGTTGGCATTGAGTGAATCGCTTCGAGAAGCCAATGTTGCCAAGTATGACACGTTTAAATTAAATTGTATACTAGTTTACTTTATAATTTGATAGTAGATTTTAGTAATTTACTTCACTTATGCAAAGTGTTTCCAGGAAATGCAATGGAAGAGCAAGGCTGCTCTAAACAAGCACACTGCTATATCTACTACAGCTGTCATGCGGAGAAGCGCGAATTCGGATGTGGATTCGTCGTTAGCCGGAAACTACGCCACCTTGTTTCCCGGTTCACACCAGTGAACGAAAGATTGGCCACGATCCGCATCAAGGCAAAATTTTTCTACATTAGCCTTATTTGCGCGCACGCCCCGACGGAGGAAAAGGACGAAGCCGTCAAGGACGCTTTCTACGCTAGTCTTGAGGACGTATACGACCACCATCCGGTCCATAACGTGAAAATAGTCCTCGGCGATTTTAATGCGAAAGTCGGAAGGGAAGGCATCTTTAGCCCCACTGTCGGTCAGTTCAGTCTTCACGAGACCTCCACGAACAACGGTCTAAGACTGATCGACTTCGCCGCGGCACGAAACATGGTAGTTAGTAGCACCAGATTTAAGCACCTCGACTCCACAAGGCCACCTGGCTGTCCCCGGATCAAAAAACGCGAAACCTTATTGATCATGTTGTAACGACGGAAGGCATGCCTCTAGTGTTCTAAATGTGCGTACATTTCGGGGGGTCAACATTGACTCCGATCGCTGTCTTGTTGCAGCCAAGATCCGCATGCGATTATGCAATGCGAAGAACATACGCACAGGAATGCAACGAAAGCTAGATTTCGCTAAGCTGCAATTACAACGAACTGCCGAGGCCTACTCCGCTCAACTCTCGGTTAAGCTCAACCAACCAACCTCTGGACCCGACGACGCCGGCGGACTTTAGGCGCATATATCCCACTCCATGCGCGCTGCCGCTGAAGAAGTCATTGGTGTCCGGCGCCCGCAACCTCGGAACCAATGGTACGGTCAGGAGTGTCGCATCGCGGCAGCAGTAAAAAAACGCCGCATATAAAAAAACGCTGCAGTCAGCTGCAACGCGAGCTGTGCGAGAAAACTACCGCAAAAAGAGAAAGGAAGAGAGGCACCTTTTCAGTTTTATGAGTTTTAAATATAAAAGCTAGCTTCTACTTTTTATTAAATATTTACAGAGGAATTCAACTTATAATTAGGTTTGTCGAATAGTTTCTTAAATCTAAGAAAAGTGTCCGGTGCTTTGTTACTTAAATGATTAAATAGAAGTAGATAAGGAATTTGCTTGTATTAGTATTGAATTTAGTGTAAGAGCTATATCTATGATCGAAGGTGACTATGCCGTATTCGTTAATATAAATATATATAATCGTGGTAGATGACATGATACTGGTTAGTCAGTATAGCTGCTGTATAAGTGGTGCCATTGTTTTAAGTAAGATGTTGTAGATCCGGTGAGTTGTCATAGATTCGGTTACTGGAAGTTGTTGCAGATCCAGTGAGTTGCCGTAGATTTGGTTAATGGAGATAAGTTATTGTGGGGCATGCTTTATTGGCAAAATATGTTCCTTACAACCAATTGAAGCGCAAATCAATTATAGTGTAAATACTGTACAAACGGAATATTTTTTTTGGAATTTCCTATTGTATTTTTTTTTTTTTTTTTTTTGAGATGATATCTCTCTTTCTCTATCTCTTTCTTTAACACTATAATCTTTCTTATTCTAGAAGAGACAGATTGTATACGAAGAGGTTTCACTTCTTTACTGTATACAAACTATACTGTTTATTTTAAGTTCCATAAGCAATCGAATTGTTTATAAAAATTTATTTACTTTATAATTTCGTTCATCCGCCACTCCATTTTATATTTTTGCACTGTTTTTTGCAGCTTTTGCGAACAATTACAAACAATGCACACACAAACTTACATATTTTAATGAAAAATGTCATTAAATGACAGCTCATCTCATGCAGTATGTCTCATGAAATATATATAGAGATAAATTTCAAGATATAAGCGGTCTACACTTACGATATCGATGCCATGAAGTATATCATGAAATCAAATATTGTAAGTGGAGACGGCCTGTTAAGTTGTACAACTAGTTAAAAAAGGATTTTTAGACATTTTGGACATGCCGCTATTAATTCAGTAATAACACAAAACGTAGGAAGTGTTTGCCTCTCTAAGCAAACGTAATGGAGCAAGTTATAAGCAGAGCGGTATCAGACAAAAGAAGAATTAGAGAAATCGTACCACATGAACAGCAGTTTTTAATGAATGCGAACACTTAGCAAGAAGTGTATTGGAGCCGTCTTCGAACAGGTGGCACACACTTATCTTGCAAGTCGTTTAGCTGATTTGAAATGGTCTTCGAGCACAGCTATCGGATTGGAGCGATTTGTCCTTGAAGACTGACTGCTGTCTTGAAAGCCGTCTTCGAAGACAGATGCATTCGTTCCCCACTGGGACTTTTTTAAGCGACGCTTAGGCGGCGATGTGACGATTATTATTGAGGGTAAAATTTCAAAAGCACGTATATATGTTTATAAGCATGTGACAGAAAAGCGAAAAATTTTTTGTTAACATTGTATATACCAAAAACACGTGCAATGTATATAAGCCCTGCCTAAGAGACTCCTTGGTTGGCATTTTTAGGGGATCGCTGGTTTCGAATTTACTGTCAAAATTTTAAAATTCGAGGTGGTGGATAGAGTTGCCACTTAGTTTTTTTTTTATTTCTGCGATTCTTGTAATTTTCAAATTCTGACAACGATTTGATTTCGAATCTGATACCACAGTTTCAAAATTCAAGATGGCGGATAGGGTTGTGTAACGATGCGTTTTTCAAGCCGACGTTTCAATCGCCGGATAACAAGGATCGTGATTGTTTTGTTCCAGCGGCGCAAACACAAGCACTTGAAATTGGATTGCTCTGGATTGAATACTTAACAAACACAGGCACTTGAACCTGGATTGTTTACGTAGAGAGTTAAATAAAAGCACTATAATGATTAGTGTACAATAAATAACTGACTTTATTATTTCCTTGTACCTGCTTAAATATAAAACATATTGCTTAGTTAAACAAATTAAATATTGACTCATCGTTTCCTCGAGCTCCTAGGCGGAGCATAGGGCCTAATATTGACCAATATTGACTAACTAACATTAACTTCAATAAATGACAAAACATAAATTCATGACAAATATTGCTTATTTAGCATTGATAATGTAAAACAATTAAAACATAAAAAGTGCAAAGAATTCACAATATAAAAAGAAACAACAAACTTAATAATAAGCAAAAGTAGGTCAGTAGCTGCAATTTGTTTTGCCTATGTTGTTGTTGTACCATAAGTAAAATATAGAGCAGCAAGCGTACATTGCCGTATTGTGGCTGGACAATTTGGTTTGCCTATGTTGTTGTTGTACGGTTATTGTACATTCTCCCTCGCGTTGAATGCTGGCATTCAACTATGCAGATTCGGGCAGGTGGCGTCTTGGCCTTTGTATTGGATTTACGATGATGGGTTTTTTTTTTTTAAACGCACCAGTTTTTATTTACCAGATAATACAGCTTGCTATTATAATTGATATAATAAGGGCTGTATAGCTGATTGCATAATGATGAATGTTGGTAGACAGCGATATTTCTGGAAGCTCTGAAATCTTTCCTGACTTCAAGACATTTTGTAGTGCTGTAAGTTGTTCCAGGGTTTTTGTTGTAGAATCAGAAGAAGAGTTGAAGATCTTCCTGATTTCCCTGGGAAACGCCACTGCTGTTAGATTGCCATGTTTTGCGTAAGATGAATTAATGGTGCTTTTGATGATATAATGTCCTTGAATGGCTATGACGTTATGTTTTATTATGCACTCTAGTGATAGTAGTCCAGATCCCTCTATTTTTATATGAAATGCATTGGTTCCGCATACAGCGCTCATTTGAGCAGTTTCCTTAGTCCCGTAGATCCATTGATTTTTGTGGTTCATTTGAGTCTATACGAAATCATCATGTAAATTGGTGAGTTTACAATCTGCCAATGTTCTATTGTTTAACAAATTGAATTCGCAGGAGAAGGCCTTTGATCGCTTGATAAACATGGATTGTTTATTTGAACAAAGATAGGTTGATGCAGTAATTACGAGGCATGCTTCGAATTTAGTGAGACTCATCGGGAAGTAATGGTTCCTGTGAAGATTTGTGTCCATAAGTTCGGTATCTGCCTTAATTGCTATCAGAGTATTGTTGATTGTGGTAAGAATTGGTATCACTCGAAAAATGTTGAAACGTTCCTGATCCATAAGTGGGAATTTTATCACAAATATAACATGATTGTTTGCTATTCCTCCTTCTTATGTCATTACTTTGTAAAAATGCAATACGTCATCATTTTCAATTGGCAAACGGTTTTGATGGTGGCAAGTTGTTTTTTATGTTGATTATCTCATCGCTTAGTTGTTAAGGAGATAGGACATTCGGTGTCGGTGAGGACATTTAGAATGGCAGTTTGGATCTGTTGTAAGTTTGTAGCTTTGCGAGTCCTTATGACATAAGAACTTGGTATCTTCGTTCTGTCTCAGTTTCCTTGTTGATTGCATTTTCAAGTGTAGCTAGTTCTTCCTGTATCATATTTACTCTTGTGTTTGTGCTGACTTCGTTTTGCTTTATTATATTAATTGTCGAATCAATAATGGATGTGTGCTTCTTAAGAATGTTGACCACCTGCGCTTCGTCATTCTGTATTCGGCTAATTGTTTTTTACATTTCCTTGGCATAATCAGAATCAAGAACACCAAACAGTGTATTGGCTATGTTTCCGACAATGCCTAAAGCAGTTCTAGTCTTGCGTCGCCTTGTAAACAATTCGTTGACCAATTGTAAATCCGTTATTGTATGCAGGAAATGTTTGGCAAGTGCTGTGCTGCCTGAACCTTGGCGTGATTGGTTGCATAGCTGTTGATAGGCTAATGTTTCATTAGTGAAGGCTTCGAGTTCAACCCAGAACGGAGTAATGTTATAGTATGCAACAATTTTCCATTCGGCAGTTGCCAAATGTGCTGTACCAAAATCTTCAAAATAAATTCCAGGACCATTTTCAAATTTTTTAATGTCGACAGGATATGCTAGTATTATTGGTAGCAGCAGTAAAGATAATACAAGAGTTGTGATCAGTGAATTGTTGGAGAATTTCTTTCGTTTAGTTGGAACTTCACTCTTTTCTTCTTCTTCATGATTCTGTTGAGATGGCGATGTTGGATCAAATGTTGGGCCAGACTCTACAAGAAGTGGTGCAGTTGGTGGATTGCTCGTTTCTATATTCCTGTTGCTGTTTTTACGTCAACAACACGCACTGCTCCATCAAGCCCAGTATGTACCTCTACTATTCGGTCAAGAGGCCACTGCATGACAGGAACATTGTCTTGATAATAACCAATTCATGCTTTCGAATATTTTCTGAATGATTCTTCCATTTTCGTTTTTCTTGTAATTGGTTGAGGTATTCGAGATTCCATCTTCTCCAGAATTCATGTTTAACCTGCGATACTACAGGGTTGTCAATATTCGAAGCGACCATTTTATTTTTAAATAAATCAAAGAAACCACAATTTTTTTTCTGTTCGTCATGAATATCATTTAATTGGGTTCAAGTAGATTTGCTTACATCATTTCTTGAATATGATATCTCGTAAATGGTCGCCATTGGCCTCTACGACATATTGTGCCCGTTTTGCAGCATTTTCCATGGTTTTCTTCAACATTTCGATGGGAATGGCGGTTATTTCTTGACGGATGTTGGTTTTCAGCTCTTCTAGGGTCTTTGGCTTGTTGACGTAAACCTTTGATTTCAAATAACCCCACAAAAAGAAGTCTGGAGGCGTTTTGACATCAAACCATTTTTTGACATCAAACGGCCAGGGAACAATTGCTTCAAAAAATCGATTGTAGTGCGGCTTGTGTGTGGTGGCGCGCCGTCTTGTTGAAACCAGTAGTGCCTGGTTTACGATTTTGACGAACAATTGGCATGAACAAATTGTTTATCATATCGCGATAACGCTCCTGATTGACAGTAACTCTGTGGCCATTATCATCTTCGAAAAAGAACGGCCCAATGAGCATTTTAGCACAAACGCCGCACCAAACAGTGACTTTTGCATCGTGAAGAGGTACCTCTTGAATCTCTTGTGGATTTTCAGTTTCATACAAACGATAAATTGTTTTCTTGGAAGGCGCACTTTTCACTTTATTTATTTTTTTGAAAGCACGTTGAGTTTTCACTATTGACTTGTTTTGTTGAATGTAAATTTCAACAATTTTAGAGCGTTCGCGTGGCGTGTACTGTTCCATTGTAAACATTTGCTTGGAATGACGCTTCAAACGCGGTATGTCATTAGTCGATTTGGCATCACTGCGGAAAGTTACAGTGTTGCCAGATGGGCGCTTCGAATATGAACAACCTTGTAGATTCCATCTTGTTGCCAATGACATTTTGGACTGTGGTGATCTTCTATCGACTTGTGCAGTTAGTGGTTCACCCACCAATCGGGAAATGTTCTGGTGTCAGAGCAGTCAAATCATTTGGATCTGTGGACATTTGTGTTATTGGTCGAGAATTTAAAATGGCTTCAATCTAAATGATCACAGTTTCAAGCTCTTCGTATGTAAGGGGTGCGGTTGACACGCTTCGCAGTAATTTGCTGATTTAATGGCCGCCTCCTATAGTCCGCCAAAGTGTGGGGCCCGAGGTGCGATGAACTTGAATTCGATTCCACGGTCGCTGCATGTTTTGATGATTTTCTTCTGGGAAATATTTACAAATATTGCGTCGTTTAGTTCCTGCAATTTATTTTTGGCTCCGACAAAGTTGGTGACATCGCAGTATAATGTATCGCAGCGCCCACGTCGAGATGTAAAACGCTTTAGTGATCCTATAAAGGCTTCGGTTGTCAAATCATTGACTAACTCTAGATGCACAGCCTTTGCAACGAAACAGCAGAATATGGCAATATATGCCTTATGCGTTTTCTTACCACGAATCTTGGAATGTATCCAGAAGATCCACAAAAGTCAACTCCAGTTTTAAGAAATGGTCGTGCTTGAGTTACTTTGGATGCTGGAAGATTGCCCATAATTTGTCGAAAAAGTCTTGGCTTTGCTCTGGAACAGCGAACACAACCTTCTACGACGTTCCTTACCATTAATTTTCCTTTGATTATAAAAAATCGCTGTCTAGATAATGCTTGCAAGGTCTGTGGACCGCAGTGCCTATTATCGTTATGCAACATAACCAAAATTAGTTTTGTTATAGGAATGGTAATGCCGATGCCTCTAAACGTCCACCAACTCGCAGAATGTTCATTTCGTCTAAAAATTGTGACAAACTATTAAATGGACTTGTCCTTTTGAACTCCGCGTAATTTCTTATCAGAGGTCTGTATTGCTCTAACAATGACAGTTTATGCATGATCGAGCTCGGTGGAAGTAAGTACCGTTTGGGTTTGTCTTAACTCCCTTTTGCATCTTGTGTGATTTATGAACCGTAGAACGTATCCCATAATTCTTTGAAGTGTGCGGAATGAATTTCTATGGTTAATTTTGTACACAAAATCTGCATTTGGTAGCCCGACGTTTTTGGTTAATGTGAACACCATGTTTTTGTTGGCTACTGGTGAACGTTTCCGTTTCTTTTCCATGTTGGTAAAAATCGCCAATGCGGAGATGAATCTTGGTGGCCACATAGTCTCTTTTCCATGTAAAAATAGTGGTCCATAAAACCAAAGATTGCAATTGGCTAAAGTACTTGGTAGCAGACCTCTCGACAGGATCTCAGCTGGGTTGTTTTTTGAGCTGACATGACGCCATTGTTCCACTAATGTTAAATTTTGAATTGTAGCAACTCTATTTGCCACAAATGTTTGGAATGATAATGGCAGCGCATAAATCCATGAGAGAACAATCTCTGAGTATGTCCAGAGAAATGCTTGATGTTCCTTGAGATTAAGGTCATTCCTTACTCGGTTGACCAGTTCAGCTGTTAGCACTGCTGCACATAGTTCGAGTTTAGGCAGTGCTTGTATTTTAAATGGCGCTACACGTGATTTAGAACACAAAACCTAAACTATTATTCTGCCATCCCTAGATTCTATACGAATATACACTACAGCGCCAAATGCCTTCTCTAATGCATCTGCAAATGCGTGAATTTGGATTGTCTTTGGAATGTCTGCTTTAAAAATGTGACTTGAAAATTTCAAATCGTCGAAGTCTCTTAGGCCACTGCGTAACTTTATCCATTTTGTATGTAATTCAGCTGGTAAGGCATCATCCCAATTAATTTTTAATTGCCAAAGTTCCTAAACAAACATCTTCGCAGTTACAATTACTGGAGCAACGATTCCCAATGGATCAAACAGCCTAGCTAAATCAGATGTGATCGCTCGTTTTGTGACTACCTTTACTGGAACCAGTCTTACTTTAAAACAAAATTGATCAGTTTTTGGTAGCCATAGTAATCCTAGTGTCTTGATTGAAGCGTTGTTAGTATTGTTAACATCTAATTTTACTTCCTGGTCATCTTGAGGAATGTTCTGAAGGAGATTTGGATGATTTGCACACCATTTGCGCAAACTGAAGCCATGTTTTTTCAAGATGTGTATGAGCTGTTGTTGTGCTTCGATAGCTGTTGTCAAACTGTCTGATCCGCCAAGCTCTGCAAAATCTGAGAGTCTAGTGGAAAACTATTAACATATTCATTTGCTATTCGTTGCAAGTATTTTGTGGCAAGATATGGTGCTGCTCGAGTTCCATAGGTAACCGTGTTGAGTTGGTAATAGCTTACAGGTGCCGTTGGATGAGCTCTCCACATAATGATTTGGTATTGCTGATCTTCTGGATGCATTAAAATTTGTCTATACGTTTTTTCAATGACCGTAGTAAAAACAAAGCGTGGCCAACGAATGCGAAGAAGTTTGGAGAATAATTCACTTTGGACTGTTGGACCTGTGTACATTAAATCATTTAAGGAGTAGCCAGGCGTAGTTTTGGCTGATGCGTCAAATACCACTCGTAGTTTGGTTGTTGTGCTGTCTGGCTTTAGTATACAATGATGAGGGATGAAATAATTAGGCGCCAGTACAAAATCAAGATTAACTTTCTTCATATGCCCCAATCCCTTGTACTCTTCCATGAATTGGACATACTGGTTTTGAACCATATCATTTTTGAGAAGTCGACGTTCTAGACTTAAAAATCTATTGTAAGCCATTTCTTTCGATTCTCCCAAAGCTGATGTTGTTTGAAGAAACGGCAGTCTACAACAAAACGATTTTCTTCATTGATGCGAACATTTGGAGTGAAATGTGCCTCTCATCGCTGCTCCGCCGGAGATAAGCCCTTTTCATTTGATTTTACTTTATCCATTTTCCACCTTTTCATCCAGTGACAAATTTATATCACTGGTGTCTTGACCACCAACAGCACAAGTCAGTGAGTCTGATGATTCAGGGTTGTTACCAATCTTTCCACTAACGATCCAACCAAGAACTGTATTTTGTAGGACAGGAAGGTCAGGTAATAGGTCGATTTGTCCTGAGGCCATGAGCTTAAAGTAGAACTCGGTACAAAGCAGGACATCAATTTTTCCTGGTTGATGAAATTCTGGATCCGCCAATGAATGTTGGTAGGAATCGACCACTTAGAAACATCAAGATTGTGGTTTGGTTGAACAGGAATGATGTTTGGAAGTACGAATGCTTCTAAATGAGTTAAAAAATTGTTGTCCAAAGATTCCAGCATGACACTGACCCGTTGCGTGGCTCTGCTTTTTGCTTTTCCGATGCCCTCAATGCAGAGTGAAGCGTCGCTTGGGATGTTGGACAACCTTCTGAGTCGCTCGGAGATAATGTTTATTTGTGAACCCCAGTCTAATATTGTTCTAAATTCACCTGATCTTCCATTAGCCGCTGTTATTTTTATTTTCGCTGTTGCTAGTAAGACATAACCTTTACGTGCTGGCATTGTGTTGGCTGCAGCTGATGTGACTGCTATTTTTGAATCAGTTGAATTTGTCGCATTTGGAACATCGGTTCTTCCTTCTAGATGCACCAATGAATTGTGTCTCTTGTCACACTTAGTGCAGGTCCGTGATGGGCAGTTCTTTGCTGTATGATTTTGCTTGAAGCAATTGGCACAAAGTTTATTTTTTTGCACCCAATTCAGCCTCTCTGGTGTAGATAATTGCAGGAATTTTTTGCAGAAATACAATGGATGAAAGCTGATGTTGCATAACCTGCAAACATTTATATTCTTTTGTGTTGTTGCAACTGTAGTGAATGATCTAGTCGTTGCCTGTATACATGACGATTTATCCTTGGAACCGATCGACTCCATTCATTGGAATTGTAATTCCAAAAATGACAAAAATTCATTGATTTTCAATAGCTCTCTTAGTCTTGCTAATGATTGCTCAAATCTAATGTGCATCGCTCTATCAAATTTTTTAATCAGTATGTGCAATATGAGTGAGTCCCAGGAAGTTGTTTCCACTCCGAGATTGTTTAAAGCTAACAAACATTCTCTTGTTGTGTCATGTAGATTTTTTACCGACACAGCTGTTGATGTACCGAAAGGTTGCTCTAATAATTTCTGGACCAAGGCTTCAACCTGAATTCGTTTGTTGTTACATCGATCTTGTAACAGCGTCCAAGCTGCATTGTAGTTTTCTTGAGTCAGTGACAAATGACTGATGAGCTTTGCGGCTTCTCCCGAAACATTTGATTTTAGGTACCACATTTTTTGGACTAGTGGTAATGGTTGTTTGTCTATCATTTGATAAAATAGATTGTAGAATTCTTTCCATTTTAGGTAATCGCCGTTGAAATTCGGAATTGTCACCATTGGCAATGGTAGTGTAGTCTGAGCAGGATGATCTCTTCCTGACGTTGATAACGGTTTGTTACTCGATTGAAGCTGATCTTCCTTAATGGAAAGTTTGACCAGTTGTTGCCTCACCAAATCTCCTAATTCGTTGAATTCAGTTTGGTCGAAACCTAATGATGCCTGGTCTTCCAGTTTTTCCAATGCTTCATCCTGAAGGCCTTCAAGTTGATTCCATAATTGATTTATGGTGCTGATATTGACCTTGTAGAATTGAGGTGCCTCCTCTTCTTGTGCAGCTGCTAGTGAATTGAGCAATCACCGTAAAGCTGACATGCGTGCTGCAATCTTTCGAATCAGGCCTTGATGTTGACTGGTTGTCGTTGGCCATGTGTTGATCGTATCACGTTGTTGCCAATCTAATATTGTACTGCTTGGGTCCAGGTTTGTTAGCACCAGCATTTATTTCTGATGCCTCTTGTGATTCAAATCGTATGATTTCTGTGTTTAATAGCTTAATGTGATATGTAGCTAATTCGCATATTTTATCATACTGATCTGTGAAATATTCGTTATTTATTGGCTGGTCGATCTTGCATCTCAGCTCGCTGTCTCGATTTTCAAATTCATCCCAAACCAAGTTGGGCTGACGAAAACGCTCTTTGTAATATGCGGCGTTCGACTTTCTTCCAACCGAATCCTTTTTGAAATTTGTCACTATCCGCTGTATTTCCTCGCCAGTCTTGACTTGTAATTCCAATAACGCGCTGAATGTTGTCATTGTTTGCTGTAGTTTGCCTCTTGTGGCACCTTAGTATTACTATAATACATTAAATAAATATTTATGTGGTCAGACACTAAATCAAAACGCAGAGCCCTTCGATAAAACAATATATATATAACAGGTCATTCAATAAGTCCGTAGGATAAGTAAGACAGAAACAAAATTTTGATAAAACTCGATTATATTATTCAACATAGTTGCCTTCAAGAGCGATACAACGAGTATAGCGATTTTCCAACTTTTCGATACCACTTTTATAGTATGATTTCTCTTTCTCGTCAAAATAGGCCTCAGTTTCAGCGATTACTTCATCATTGGACTTGAATTTTTTTCCAGCAAGCATTCTCTTGAGATCTGAAAACAGGAAAAAGTCGCTGGAGTCTTAATCTGGAGAATACGGTGAGTGGGTAAGCAATTCGAAGCCCAATTCATTCAATTTTGCCATCGTTTTCATCGATTTGTGACACGGTGCATTGTCTCGGTGAAACAGCACTTTTTTCTTTTGCAAATATGGCCGTTTCTTGGCGATTTCAGCCTTCAATCGATCTAAAAGTGCACAGAAATAGTCGCTGTTGATGGTGGTTCCTTTTTGGAGATAGGCGATGAATATTATTCCTTTCGTATCCCAAATTACAGATGCCATCACCTTACAAGCCGACTGTTGGGTCTTTGCTCGCTTTGGATTCGGTTCGTCGACTGCTGTCCAGTCAGCTGACTGTCTTTTGGATTCTGGTGTGTAACAGTGAAGCCATGTTTAATCCATTGCCACATATCGACAATAGAATCCGATTTTATTGCGGTTTAACAGCGCCAAACACTCCTCTGAAGCTCAATTCGTTGTTTTTGATCGACTGTGAGCTCACGCGGCACCCACTTTGCACAGAGCTTTCGCATACACAAATGTTCGTGAAAAATGGTAAAAACAATATCATCTGAAATCTTTACAATGTCAGCTAGCTCGAGCACCTTCAATTTGCGATCGTTTATAACCAATTTGTGTTTTATGATTTTTTTTTATGTTTTGTGGAATAACGGTCTGATTTGGGCGTCCACTGCGCTCTGCATCATTTGTGCTGGTACGAACGTTTACCATTCTAACATTTGTCTCGATGGAGCAGATTCCGGATAATGTTTATCAAGCCATTGTTTGGTTTCCACTATATTTTTTTTCATGAAAAAGCAATGCTTTATCAAAACTCAAAATTCACTTTTTTCCATTTTTTTTTTTATAACAAGAGTTGCACTCAAAATGCTATAACTCACACGAATCAATTGTCAGATTGTTGTGAAATTTTTATACGTATCGTTTGAAGGTTGGTACTAAATAAAAATCATATGGAAAGAAATCTAGTAACGCCATCTATGTGTCATCCTATGGACTTTTTGAAGGTACTGCTATATAAAACAAAGTGAAAAAAAGCGTTTTTTCCTAGCTTAAACACTAGCACTAACACTAGCTTGAACACTAGCTTAAAATGGGCCACTGAATCAGAATCCGTTGACATAATTTCAAAAATGATGGTATTTTTTATCATAGGTCCGCTTTTTTCAATAGAGTTGCCATTTATTTTTTTTTTTATTTTTACGAATTCGTTGGTGAAAGATAAAACACCAAAATTCTCTGCAATTTTTAAAACAGCTCTATCGCTATAGTTCATATAGACAGACCCAAACCAGCTTTTTGGGTAGGAACTTCACAGACACTTACCTAGCTACATAAATGTAAGCCGTTTAAAAAAGAGCCTGGAAGCCGGGAATCGGGCGGGGGTTCGGCTAGTTATCTATATTTATCGACAATTTCACTTAAACCTAAGCTTAGTTACAAAGGTCAATGGTATACTGTTTAAAGTAGCCAGATAATCAATGATATACAAGCTTTCTGAATAATATCCTAGAAAGGAAAGGAAAGGTATTGATAGAAGAAATAAAAAAGAATCGATTTCAACAGACGATTCAGGAATTTACCACGCCCTCGGTTATGTCGGAAAAGATTTGTATCGGAACAGAGTGACGCCGATTCAGGGATTTCCCAAGCCCTCGGTTATGACGGAAAAAATTTGTAATAAAAGGAGGGGACAGCCGATTCAGAGATTTACCACGCCCTCGGTTATGTCAAAAAATTTTTTGTATGGAAAATAATGACAGCGATTCAGGGATTTACCACGCCCTCGGTTATATCAGGAGAAGATTTAAAGGTTTGAGGCTAAAGGAATTTTATTAAGAATTAGATAAATATAGGATGTAGTTTGGGGATCTTATATTGCAATCTTATATTACTTAAGGGGACAAGACACCTTCAAAAACATTTTTTTTTGATATATTAATTGCCTATTAGTTCAATAACAAATAAGTTATCATTTTGAAAAACCTCACATATATTTTGAGGAAAAAACACTAAACAAAAAAATTTGTTCGGGATTTTTTTTAATCACATACAGAGGTAGTCAAAAATATTTATTACACATTTACTTATACGCATTTTAAACCATTAGAAAAAAATTTTTTTAACGTATCATGTCCCCTTAATCATTCTTATATATACTCAACTATCTACAACATAGTGATACGATATAAGCTTGTTTCGTGGCTTCTGCTTAGGGGTCCTGTGCTGCTCTTGTTGTCGCTGCTCACTGTTGGTTTAACTATGGCTCTTCTATTGCTGTCGCTGCGGGCTTTAATGTGCCATCACTGTTGGCCTCGACGTGCAGTCGTTGTTGGCTTTGACGTACAGTTGCTATTGGCAGTTTAAATACCGCAGTTAAATTATATTAGCACGTTTTGGAAGTCAGCCCAATTGCCAAAATTAATACAATGTTCAATTTATATGACAAATGATGGTCGGCAAAAGAACTGTGACTCCAACCTTTAGATTATTTTATCATGACAGGAACGATAACATTAGTGCTTGCTATACCCATGTAACGCGATAGTGCCGTTGTTACGTATGAATACATAAGAAACAATTATAAGTTAACGTAATAGCTACCCTGCAAGAAAAATATCAAATATAATATATATCCTTCCGTTGGCCTTACTACCTTTACAAATCTATCGTGCAAAATAAGGAAAACTGGGTTTAAACTAATTCATGTGAGTTTTATTTGTTAGCCTCATTTTACATAAATCTTAATCCTTATTAATTTAACTTAAAACTATATATACCATTCATGGGTGTAAGCCAAGTGTTTACCAAAAGCCCCTAGGAGCGATTCGTCGTGTCGGTTTTTCGGTTGGGTCGAGTTTCAGTTCTTACGCGGTCTACGCCCTGGTAGGAAACGCTGAAAGAAAATAAACATATATGACAAAAACATGTAAGGGCAAAACATCGCAAGACTTTTGGTCCTTACATCTTCTCCTTACTTCCTCAAGACAAAGATAATTCCTTTTCGGCCGATGAGCTCCTTGTACTGCTGACCATCAAAATCTGTCAGGAGGCGGTGGCGTGACCCTGGACTCCACTGGTGGTCATAGAGGTCTATAAATGTCCCTAAGCGGGCATCAAGGGTTTCGTCCTCCTGCTGGGCCGCACAGTGTAACCGTTTCATATAAGCTGTGGCCAAAACTATTTGCAGTTAACGCAGAGCAACGAAATTTGGTGTGGATCACTTGTTTATTTAGAATAAGAAATTTTCCAAATATTGGCCAAATCGGACAATGACCACGCCTACCTCCCATATAAGACAAATTTAAAAATCGATGTATCTTTGGACTTCAATGTTTTTTAAAACAATTTCATATTTGGTCTAAAATCACTTCAAAAAACATTCGTACTAAAAATGGCTATAATCAGACCACTATTCGGGGTATCCTCCATATAACCCGAATTTTAAATATCTCGTATCTTTAAAAATAAACACTTTATTTTATTATAATCACACGCAAATATTTTCAGTATTATAGCAATGGTCTTTACTAAAAATGGGCTGGGTCAGACCAGCTTTTTGGGTACCCCTCATAAAACTTCAATTCTTAAAACCCAAGTACTTTTATCATAATCACTTCATTTGAACAAAATAACATAGAGAACTTTATTTTATCCCAACTAAGTCATTGTTTAAAATAGCCTGAATTGATGCATTGCTTGGGATACCCCACATATAACCGACGTTTTTGAAACACTTTCACTTTAACATTTTATAAAAAAGGCGTTTTTCCAAATAAAGATTTCTTATAAAATATGCTAATTTCCTTTTGTGCTACCCCAATTTAAACCAATACACCAAATTTTCAACACAAAAAACAATTTGAAATCATTTATTAAAAAAATTTTTAAAAAATAATATATTCATATATTTTATATATAAAAAAAGAGAATAAAAATTAAAGTTACAATACAAATAGAAAAAAATTATGTAGAAGAATTACTGTAGTTAATCTGTTTCATCCGAAGTGTCACTTGAAACAAAATCTTCAAAACTTATATCAGAAATGAAGCTATTATGAACATCGGCATTTGTACTTTCTTCTATAATATATGTCAATAAATCTTTATAATCATTTCCTTTTGTTTTGGCAATATGTCTTTTCGAAGAAATGAGAGAATCCGAATTTATCAGTAATGCATAAGATCTCGATTGTAATTTTCCCTTGAATTTTTCCTAGTGTGACCTAATCGATATTTTTTATATTCCTTATGGCCAGATTCTAATGCGTCTTCAGATAAAAGTCCAATTGGTAAATTAAAATTTTTAATTACTTCACATCCATGAATCAATATATTGTGGACAGTTATTGGCATATTATACCAGGGATAATTATCCACACATATTTTAAAAGTGTACTGAACCTTGTAGTATTTATTTTTTTGCCGCTTGACAGTGTTCTCAGAATCAAACTGAAATTTTTTAGAAAACAAATATTTATGTTTGTTATTTCATACACCATTTCAATATTTGAAAAAACCTTCATTATTCTCGTCGTTTGAAGTTTTTACTTTATCAATAATTAGACCCATTTTATCTTTAAACTCTTTTTGTATTTTTATTTTTTGCTCTAAAAAAATTCGTTTGTTTTCTTCGCCGCGTATCTGCCAGCATTTGAGAGGCATCCTGTATGCAATATGAATTAGGCATTCAAAAAGTAATCCATGCATGCAATGTAGATAATCCATATTGTATATGTCTTTCGCCTATAGTTCTTTGCATGCAATGTAAAGAATTCATTGCAGATGGAGCCGCTCTACATACATAACAATTCAATGATGGCCGATTATGTGCCAAAACGTTTGTAACTGCACCATCAACCATTGTTAAATACAATTTAAAATTAATTTCAACGTTAAAATCAATAACTTTTGTTTTAAATGGCAGAAGTTTTTCTATTTGCTCCATTAAATCCATTTCTACATTATGAATTAATGCATAATGAAGGGTTTTCTTGCATAAAAATAAGTTTAATAGGTCTGCAAAATAACACAGATGATGGGATTTTGTTCAACCATACTTCTCCCTGGCTATCAATATTAGTCATTTTCAGAAGAACCATTGCAACAATAAACAAGAATTCATCAGTCATGTTTTCATGTGAAAATTTTTGTTTGTGAACACTATGACCGGAACTACCATCAAAGCCATATTTTCTTTCAAGAACACATCTAATATTATTTTTTGTTTCAATTATTTTTAATAAACTTCAAACAGTTTGATTAAGCAAATCCTGCATTCTTACTTCAGCTGATACTTCTGAAACTATAATAGGCTTTGGTATAAGGTCGGTTTTGTGTGTTTCAATTATTTTGTAATCAGAAAAACATCCAGGATGAAGACTGTTTACAACCGAACGCAATATTCTATAACGCCTTACCGATAATTTCAAGTCATAATATAGGCCAAGTGCTTGAAATGGTGTCAGACATTGATTTGTCGACTCAATAAGTTTCCTTTTGGCTACTAAACTCGCTGCACTTTCAATTTCTTTTGGTGATTTCTCATTGACTAATTGCTGAACTTTTCGGCGCTTTGTTCGACTGGATGCTTCTTCGAAATTCACTGGTTTTCTACCCCCTTTGGTTTCAGTTTTTCTAAAAGTAGGAGTATCTTGTGTGTCTGATATATTCCGTATGCCTCTACTGGTACTGGTATGTAATTAACTATAGATAAAATATTTCAGGTTTACTTTAACTCGAATTCTCCAGAGCCTTAAAGCTTAAATCTTAAGAAGCCAACTTGCTGTTCCAAGAGAATCTGAGTTAAATTACTAAACCGCGAATGAACTTACATCAACTAACCTGTCAGTTAAACAAATAAGAGGAGATTGGAGCCAACCATGATGTTTTGTTTCGAATGCAGATGATTTTCAATGCACGACTTTAAATTGTTGATTAAAGTCAAAAACAATAAAGTGCACTTTGTTTAGAGTATTATTACTTAAACGAGGCACTGAATAGTAAGATTTTAAAAATGTTTCTATATTCTCCTCTTGCTTTTTAATTGTACAATCAATCCTTGATTGTTTCCATAAATTGAAAACATCTCTAATAAAAGTTGTGGTGCCATTTCTAAAACATTGTTTTGTTAGCAAAAAATAAATTCACTCAATGTGAGAAATTCTTCACCTTTTATATTTTAAAACTGGTTAACTTCACTGCACTGAGAACTTTTTGATAAATATGATAACTTTGATAGACTTTGATTTAATTAGGTAAAAATACTTTTGTTTATTTTAAAGATAACGGCATAAACCATATGTTTTTGACAATCAAAGACTGACATCAAAAATAATTCGCGTCCTAAAACTATGCAGTGCAATATTTTAAAAAGGCGTGCATTCAAAAAGTTTGTAATATTAATATTTAATGGGGCTCTATTTTGGATAAATAAGTACGTGTTAGACCAACTTGGAAATAACTGTAACCAATTTTACGCATGTTTAAAGTGAGCGGATTTTTTAGTACAAAACTTGATTCGATAATATATGCTCTCATTATGTTCTCTCTCGAACTCATATACTATATAACACTTTTAATAGCTTTAAACGTTGAGGGTTGTATTGGAAGTGGTCGTATTTGTGAGCGGACTACGCCTATTTTTTGCATATTTCGCAGTTTCGATGCAACTATCACACATACCAAATCATATATATGTACCTCAATTAAAAGCCATTTTATAGCATATACACTGTTGTGGGGTGTATGGCAGGTGGGCGTGTTCGTTTGTTTTACTGTTTTAAAAAAATTTTCATTTGCCCAGGAATTTGGGTGCATATGAACATGTGTACCAAGTTTCATGTAATTATCTCAACTCCTTCCGATAATTCTACGCTTACGGACCACATCTTTTCAAGTGACATGTTCGGGAGTCGGTTCTACGAAATTTTTTTTTCTTGCGTTAATACCTAGGAATTAAAAATTTAAAAAAATACTTATTTCTATATCAACATTACTCCTTTAAGCTTAAAAAATCTTTTCCCAAAATGAAATAACGTAATTTTCTATGTAAATTTTACCAAAAATGACCTAAAAATACGCTTTACGAAAATTGACGTAAAAATAAAACAACACAAAGACCTCTATCTTTTCAACATATTTTTTAAATAAGTTGATAAATAACAAAAACTTTTTGGAGCTATTTACTCTCAAAGTTGGAAAATAATTTCCGGTTTTCAATTTCAGTAAATTTAAAATCACTAAAAACGCAATGTTTAATGTTAAATAACTTTTGAAATAAAGACTGGATTTAAATAATTAAATACATATTGAAAATATAATTATTCAGAAATTTCTAAAACTATCAAACATGATTCGTTTATTTTTAAAATTTATCTTACAGCAGACTCACAAAGTATGCATAAATAACTCAATTTACAAATTTTAATTTTAGGTGAAAAACTACCATCACATATATAATTGAATTAAAGACAAAAAATGCAAAATCGAATATTTATTTTTCCACAGTTTTTAATAAATAAAAGATCACTTTTTGAAAGTTAAAGCAAAATAAAAAAATACTTTTTTTTTCCTCTTCACTGCTGAAATTTTCAGATTTTTTAATCATTTTTAGGAAAATTATATTTTTCAAACTAATTTTATATCTGATCTAATTCAAGGATTGGCTGGCGAAAATCCTCTGCGTGAACCCTCCCAGAGGGTGCCAGCTGGGCAATGGGAACTGCATGCCCCGGGGTGCGGTGCGGAGCTCTTCCAGGCCTTCTTGGAAGGACCTCCTCATCTGCGCTCTCAGGCAATGCAGTGTCTAGCGAAGGTCCCAACTTGTAGAGGCGGTGATGGCAACGGGCGCAGCAGGCATCGGGGCGTAATACGGAGCTCTTCTAGGCGCTAGAAGGCCCTTCGCATCAGTGCCCCCAGGCGGCGGTGTCTGGCAGTGATCTAAACTTTTGGAGGCGGAGACCATGGTCAGAGGTGCCTGGCGACTAGGCATAAAACGCTATGGGGTGATGCCCAGAACAATAATTCATCGTATGGAGTCGTATGGAGTCTAATGAAGTCGTCCAAAGCATCAACTCGGGTTGGGATATCAACCCAAACTTCGGTGAAATGCTTGGCTGCCATCACCTGCGGACACGGTGATGAGCAATCCTCACTGCGTGTCGCCAGCGGTCACACCTCCCGTATGGTTGGAGCAGGCCATAGTGGTTGTAACGCTACTGCCACAAACATCGTCAAGACGGGAGCAGGTCCTGGCGAAAAGATGACTACTGCCAACAATACCCTACAACGCCCAGGTGCCATAGTCGCAGAAGACTCGGACAACGAAAGCGTCAGCTCTGTCAACTCAGTTGACGAAGACAAGCTTCTTCTCTCCCCCGACAAGCCAGCGGGTTCCAGCTCCTCTCGCAAGGAAGGGTCCAAGGCTAAGCCGAAGGAGGGATTGAAAGCCAAAGCGAGGTATAAAGAGGCTCTAAAGAGCTGCAGCCGGCTTTCGAGAAAGAGCGATCTATCTTCCGCAGAGAAGGAGAGGCTCACCTGGGCTGAGGCAAAGGAAGAGGGCTGTAGGCACTTCGCCAATATACCGCACTGTGCACCTACGACATCGCAATATGCAAATAAAATAGAGGAGCACACAGCTCAAAAGCTCCAACGATCGACAGAAAGCGCAAAGGTCGGAGCTCCAGCGAGCAAAAGACAGAGGCAGCGGCCAATCGCGTGTGCGCATCCACAGGAAAGGCATCTATACCTATTTAATGTCTCATTACAGCACTGATGATCTCACAGTCGTGGCGCTAGAGGGCGATGTGGACGAGCCGATCCTGGTCGCATCATGCTACATGGCGCATGACAGAGACGCAGCACCAGAAGAGCTTCAGAGGCTGACGGTCACAAGCAGCGAGAAGAAGCAGACGCTTGTCATCGGAGCAGATGCCAACGCACACCACTCAGAGTGGGGTAGCCCAGACATAAATAATCGAGGTGAGTCCATGCTTAACTTTATTTTACAAACTTACTTAAGCGTAGCTAATACATGCGAGGAACCCACGTTTGTAGGCCCAACCTCGTCAAATGTGCTAGACCTAACGCTAACCTCAGAAACTAACACTCTGATCACTGATTGGAGGGTGCTAGAACAGCCCTCCTTCTCAGACCACAAATATATTAGTTTTAATATTAGGTTTAACTATACCCCGGCTCAAAAGATATTCAGAAACCCCAGGAACACCATCTGGAATATGTATAGAAATATCACTGAGACCAGGCTACTTACCCCTAAACTCATAAATACAGAAGCCGACATAGAAGGGTCCCTGAAGACCCTAAAAAGTCAGCTTCTCAAAGCGTATCTTCTTGTAAGCCCACGCAAACGAAGTGGAAGCTCAGACCACTGTGGTGGAATCCTGACCTTCTAGAGCAAAGTCGAGGCCTACTAGGTTTCTTCAAACTAGCTAAAGCAGCGGACCAGAAAGAAATATGGGGGGAATACAAATGCACGCTCAAACTCTTCAAGGCCAACGTCCGTAAGGTAAAGAGGCTCTCATGGAAGAACTTCTGCTCAAGTATAGAGAAAACCACAGACACAGCGAGGCTCAGGAAGCTACTTTCAAAGCAGACCTTAATTCAGAGCCAGCTACGTAAAGACAACAGTGAGTGGACGGAAAGCAGTCCGGAACCACTTTATGTGCTCTTGAAAGCACACTTTCCTGGCTGTACAGAAACCGAATCCACAAGCACTTATACAATACAGAGAAACGTGGCTAACACGCGACAGTTCCCAAATGACCTTATAACACCAGATAAAATCCTTTGGGCTATAGATTCGGTCTGAGAATATAAATATCCAGGACCAGGCGGCATTATTCCTGCCATGCTGCAAGCGGCCAAGCTACGAGACTCTCCTTGGCTTTTGGCAATATACAAAGGATGCTTCAGGCTGAATTATGTTCCTGTAGCCTGGAGAGTAGCAAGGGTTGTATTCTTGCCGAAATCAGGCAAGAGCAGTCACCTGTATGCAAAGGACTACATGCCCATTAGTCTTACTTCCTTTTGTACTCTAGAGAAACTGATAGACTTACACCTAAGGAACGGTGCAAACCAGTTTCTGGCAACTAACCAACATGCATACACGAAAGGGAAATCGGTTGAGACGGCGCTACACTTCCTAGTAGCACCCATAGAAAAAGCTCTCTACCACAAAGAATACGCACTTGGTGCATTTTTGGACATCTCAGGCGCATTCAACAATGTATCAACTGCTGCAATGCTCAATAGCTTACGCCCAATAGAGGCATCACCAGCAATCAACCTATGGATAGACAATCTTCTAAATTGTAGAAGGGTTCAAGCTGCGTTGGGCCCTACTACCATGGAAAGGGAAGTTAGGAGGGGTGCACCCCAGGGGGGGATTCTATCGCCCTTACTATGAAATCTAGTCATTAACGAATTACTCAAAAACTTCGAAGGTAGAGCTCCGAAGATAACAGCTTATGCAGACGATATAAGCATAATTATAATGGGGAAATGTCTACCAACAATAAGTTTAATAATGCAAAGCACTCTCAGGGAGGTACTCAGATGTACTAACTCAGTCGGCCTTAACATCAACGTCGAGAAAACAGATCCAGTTATATTTACGAAAAGGTACAAGATACCGCCGTGGATACTACCGAAAATAAATAATATACACTTCACCCCGAAGACCCATGCGAAGTATCTACGAGTCGTCCTGGACAGCAAACTATCATGGAGAATCAATGTCAACGAGAGATTGAAAAAAGCCACCAATGCGCTATATCGCATCCAAGAAGATGCTGGGCAGCACTTGGGGTCTCTCACCCTCTTTGATGCATTGGATCTACGTAACGGTAGTACGTCCAATTCTACTCTATGGAATTATCGTGTGGTGGCCGGCGGTGGAAAAGTCAACATACCTTAAACACTTGGAGAAAACACAACGGCAGGCAATGATCTGCATAACAGGGGCGCTGAAATCTACTCCAACGAAAGCACTAGAAACAATTTTATGCATGGACCCCCTAGACATACACGCAAAACTAATAGCCGGGAAAACGGCACAGCGCCTTACGGCGGCAAATATCATGCACAAACAAAGGTTTGGGCATTGTACTATCAGCGAGGATTTATCCAGTAGCACGGACTACATGATACCTCGCACAGTGATAGACTCAAGAATATCAATACGCCTAGGACCAAACGACTGGTGCCACGGTATAGAACAAGCACAGCGGGCGGTCAACATATTCACTGATGGCTCTAAACTGCACTCGGAAGTGGGAGAGGCAGTCTACTGTGCAGAACCAGCGATAAGTCAGCCTTATAAACTGCCGGACCACTGCAGCATCTTCCAGGCGGAAGTGTTGGATATAAGGAAGACGGCAGAGACTGCCCTTGACATAAACACACATCACGCTCCATGTGCTCCGCTACCATCAGGTCCACAAATGCCCTGGTAAGCAGGGAAGCACTAGATGCACTATACGCTTCAAAGAGAGTGCGTATCTACTCGGTTCCAAGCCAACAGGGCATTGACGGAAATTAAAAGGCAGATAAACTAGCAAAGGACGGCGCCGGGCTGGGACCAGAGTCCATACAACATGTACCTATCCCATTGCAAGAGCTGTACAGAAATCTCGAGGATAGGACCGCACAAGCAGTGAGTCGTAGATGGAGAGATACGACAACATGCAGAATCGCAAAAATCATGTGTGATACACGATGCAATATACGGACTATGTTCATCCTGGCACGACCGCGCAGAGAATGCAGGACACTGATTTTTGTCCTCACGGGTCACTGCATGGCGCCAGTTCACGCGAAGAAGATGGGCATCACAACGGATGACAACCGTAGGAAACGCAAGGAACCAGGCACGGCTGAAACCCTGGAACACCTACTATGTACATATCCCACTATACTTAGATCGAGACTCAAATACTTAGGCTCACCGACGTTTCCGTCACTACAACATGTGGCCAAAGTCTCTGTTTAAACCCGCGTTTGGATTTATTTTAGTTTGGTTATAGACCCAAGCACATAAACTTGGACTATGGTTTTAAGTTTGTTGTCACAAACAGCACTTGAACTGTTTGTGGAGCTGGAAAGTTTTGATTATAAGAAACACTCGGTTTGATTGTAAAACACGTACTCACCTTTTATTAAAGTCTTTTCGCCCTTTTATAGGCGAAAATCAATACAATATACAGTAAATATTAACAAATAAAATCGATGAAATATGTAAAAATACATAAACAAAATTGACTTAAAATATAAGTCCATATTTCTGTATGCACAAAAAACAACCTTGGCCATGAGTTGAGTCGTCAGCATATTTGACGAGCATACGAAAATAAGCAAAACAAAAGAGTCATATTTCTATGCTCTGGTTAAACTGTTTTTTGTTCTTACTTTATTACGTTGAGTTTACTCGCGTCCAAGACCAAGGTTGTTTTTTCGATGGAAATGTACTGATTCAAAGCCTTGAAATGCACGATTCTCTGACCATGAAAATTGACTCTCCATAGCCAGGAAAACGTGCGAGTTCAGTGGCCCTGAACCCGTACATTCTCCCCCTGGTGAGATCTAAAGTTATAAAGATCTCACTTAGTTGAATTATGTCACGGTGACCACAAAATCTGATGTTGTTGATCTCTGGCATGGTAATGGTTGCGGACATCGTGTTTCTGTCAACTGCAGTTGGTGGTTTTTTGATTTCTCCTTCCAAATAATATAACTTGTGATTATAATGGACAAAACCAATGCTGTATATCCAATTGCTGAATAATGGTAGTTGAATTTCTGAAATTGTGCTGGTAGATCAAGATATTTTTGGTGCGCTAATAAGCTCTGGAGTTCGGTTAGGTTTTGCAGCTGCGTATAGTATTGCTCAGTTTTCTTGCTAAGAGCATCAGGTTCCTTGGGTTTTATGACATCTATCAAATTACCTAGGCTGGTGTACGATACTTGTCGACTGCTGAAATATGTTTTTTGACCTCGTATTGTGATAGAGGTTTGCTTAATAACACACTGGGGCTTCAGAGATAGTATGCCGGATCCCTTCAAAGTGAGTTGTTCACTTTGGCCTTCACATACAGAAGTTATTCGTGTGGGAGCGCTTACCGCATACATCCATTGGTTGTTGTTTGTCATTTGAATCCATGTTGAATTTGTCTTTAAGAGTTCTACGTTGCACTCTGGTTGGGTGTCGTTGTTGAACAGCTGTATTTCACAGGAACATATTTCAGAACCCTTGTTGTATTTTGCCTGTATATTGGTACATACGTATGATTCTGATTTTACGAGAATACAGGTATTCAGTTGGGATTTACTAATGGGGAGATATTGATCTCTATGTGCGTTAACGGCAATAATGTCATCGCAGGGCTTGATTGCAGTTAAGCTGTGGTTGACCATAGTGGGCACTGGAAACATTTTGTAGAGTTCGAATGTTTCTTGATCGCACAGAGGTATTGAAATTTTAAAAATTACGTGGCTTTCTGTTAATTGTCCTTCCACAGTCATGAGTTTATAGAGTTGTATGCGCTCCTCATGATCGACAGGTAGTCGCAGTGTTGGTGTCAAATAGTTCCGAATTGTTACCAATTCCTCTTGTAATTGGTTTGGTGTAAGAAACATTGGACTGATTTGTCCGTGGTGGGTATCTGTTAGAACGTCTATGATGGATGTCTGGATCCGTTGCAGATTTGCTGCTGTGACTGTAAGTTGTGTGGCTAAAGAAATGAAGATTTGGAACATTTTGAATTGATAGTCCATGTCTTCAAGATCGTCCACTTGTGACCAAATCTCGTTAACCCTTGTGTCGATGTTGTCGAATTTCTTTTTAATCTCCGATTGATCTTGTTTGATGATGTTAATGGTTGCATCAAGAATCGAGGTTTGATTTTTGAGTAAGATTTGAAGATGTCCTTCATTTTCTTTGACCTTTCCGATAGTATTGACCATTTCCTCAGCATATTCGGAATCTAAAACTCCAAATAATGAATTAGCGATATTTCCTACGATGTTTAAAGCACCTCTTTTATTTCTGTTGACTTTGAATCCATTGGTGTCTGCAGTGTTAAGTGCACTTCTTATAGATCGGTTTATGGTAAGAAGATTATTGTCCTGTTTGAGTACGTTTTCAAGATTGTCAAAAGTTTGTACAATGGATGTGCATACACTTTTTTGAGAGTGTACGAGTTTCGGTTCTTGACAAAGGTGCCGCAAGGCTGCTGTTCCATTCGTGAAAAACTCAGTTTCTTTCCAATAAGGGTTTAAATCATAATGCACAATAAGTTGCCATTGTGTTCTAGAGGTTTTCATTGATGCAATTCTCTCGAAGTGGATGCCTAGGTTGGAGTCAAATTCATAGTTCTTGACTTCGGTTGCCAATATAAGAGGTAGCATGATTACCGCAATTAATAATACCGATGCTAAGGTGGGTGATGATGATCTTCGTCTCTTACGTGCTACTTCAGTGTCGTTGTCGTCGTGATGACTAGGTGCCTTGTGATAGGTAGACCCAGTAGTAACAGGAACCTCTGCTTGGTTGTCTTCTATTGGTAGGGGAGCTAATCGATGGATTGGCCGTCTAAATATTCCTGAAGCTGTTTTGATATCCACTACACGTACAATGTCATCTTCTCCCTTATAAGTTTTCGTGATCCGTCCAAGTGGCCATTGAAGAACCGGGGAGTTGTCTTCCTTGATGATTACCACGGTACCTTCCCTAATGTTATTAGCCTGTTCCCTCCATTTGTGTCTATATTGAAGTTCGTTAAGATAGTCACGAGACCATCTTTGCCAAAAGTCGTGTTTGATTTGTGACACGGCTTTCCATCTGGTTCCTAAGCATGACTTCGTCTCCACTGCTCTTGCATCGACTTGTGCTGTAAGTGGTTCGCCGATCAAAAAATGTCGCATGTCAAAAAATGGAGTAAGTGCACTTAAATCATTAGGATCGTTTGACATGGGGCTGATTGGTCTCGAGTTTAGTATTGCCTCGATCTCCACTACAATGGTTTCGAGTTCTTCGTATGTGAGAGATGCCGATGCGACACTTCTTTGGAGCAGATTTTTTGCTGATTTTACGGCTGCTTCCCACAGTCCTCCAAAGTGAGGAGCCCTGGGAGGAATGAAGTGAAAATGTATTCCTTTTCTATTGCACGTGTTCATTATCTTTTCTTGCGCGTTGGCTGAATGAATTGCTGGTGATAATTCAGCAAGTTGGTTTTTCGCTCCAACAAAGTTGGTTGCGTTGTCACTGTAGAGGTTTTGACAGTGCCCTCTTCGAGCGATGAACCTTTTAAGGGCTCCGATAAATGCGTCAGTTGACAGGTCGCTTACAATTTCCAAATGAACTGCTTTTGTGGCGAAGCAGCAGAATATAGCCAAATATGCTTTTGTTGGTCTCTTCCCGCGTAGTTTGTAGTGCACCCAAAGTGGTCCACAATAATCTACACCAGCGTTGATAAATGGCCGTGCTGGCGTAACTCTCGTTGCTGGTAAGTTTCCCATGATTTGCTGTACCAGTTGTGGCCGCGTCCTGTAACATCGGACACAGTGGTGAACTATTGATCTTGCCATACTTGCTGCTTTCACAGGCCAAAACCGTTGTTTAGTATGCGCCACTAATGCGGTTGGACCACAATGCAAGTGATCTTCGTGTATAGATTCCATTATTAACTTTGTTATCGGATCATTATACGGTAGAAACATTTGGTGTTTAGTTTCGTATGGTAATGTGGATGCATTTAGTCGGCCGCCGACTCTCAAAATGCCGTCGTCGTCTAAAAATGGCTTAAGGCTGTGTATTGCACTGTTTTTGTTCACGACACCATATTTCTTTAAAGCTAGCATTTCTGTACTAAAATCGGCCGTTTGCACAGTTCGTATAATCGCCTTCAGTGACTTATCCAATTCTAAAGGTGTTAGTACCCATGAGGCTTGGTGGGATGGCATTGTGCCTCGTGCACGCTCTCCAAAGCGAATCAAGTAGCCTACAACTTGCTGAAGTTTCTTAAATGAGTTACCATGATTGATTAAATAGATCATGTTTTCTGCGTCATTTCTGGCTGTAATTAAAGCCTTTGGTGCTTTTCTTTTGCCTTCTTCTGTTATTTTTGGACTATTATTGCAGAATGGTTGTGGCCAAATTGATTCGTTTCCATGTAGTAAAAATGGCCCATAAAACCATAGGTTGCATTGCATAAAGTTTCTTGGATGACAACCCCTTGACAACACATCTGCTGGATTTTGTTTCGAAGTTATGTGCCGCCATTGTTGTGCTATGGAACAGTCCTGAATTTTTGCTATACGATTTGCTACGAAAACTTCGTATGATGAGGCTTCCGCATTTATCCAAGATAATACAACCTCAGAATCAGTCCAAAAATATGTGGATTCGCTACAATCTTTAATGTCTAGTTGAATTCTTGTTGCAAGTTGCGCACCCAGTAGGGCTGCGCATAATTCCAATCGAGCAATTGTCTGATGCTGCTGATTTATGGGTGCGACTCTGGATTTGGCACACAGCAGTCTTGCAGCTACCCTACCGTCCTTATTGACTGAACGTAGGTATGCCACAGCCCCGTAAGCCTTCTCCGAAGCATCGGTAAAAATGTGCAACTGACTTGATTCTGGAAACTGATGATTAAATACGTGATGAGGAATTTGTTTTTCATTTAACTCTTGGAGCTGATCTCGAAATGATATCCATTTGCTGTGTAGTTCCACAGGCAGCGCCTCATCCCACGAAAATTTTAGTTTCCATAGTTCTTGCATGAATATTTTAGCGTTGATGATAACTGGAGCCATTATTCCCAATGGATCAAATATTCTTGCCAACTCTGAACTCACACTTCTTTTTGTGACTCTTGTGTTGCTGCTAAAGATGGTTTTCGTCTTGATGCAAAATGTATCATCCTTCGGCAGCCATGTTAATCCTAGGGTCTTAACACTGTCACGTGATTCTTCGTCAAAATCGAGATTTATTTCTTGATGATCTGCTGGAATCCCTTGCAGCAATTGCGGATGGTTGGCACACCATTTTCGCAACTCAAATCCTGCGGTACTTAAAATTGTTGTCAGTTCCCTTTGAGCCGTGATGGCGGTGGTAAGACTATCACTTCCGAGTAAGCCATCGTCCACATAAAAATTGTTCTGCAACGCCGAGGCTCCCAGGGGGTATTTTGTGCGATTTTCTTTGGATAACTCTAACAAACATTTGATGGCAAGATATGGTGCTGCTTTGGTCCCGTAAGTCACTGTGTTTAGCTGAAAATATTTAATCTCTTCTTCTGGATTTTTTCTCCATATGATAACTTGATGCATCCGATCATGGGGGTTGATTAAGATCTGCCTAAACATTTTCTGAATATCTGTAGTGAAAACGTATCTTGGAATTCGAAAGCGTAGTAAGACGGTAAACAAATCATTTTGGATGATCGGCCCTGTGTGCATTATGTCATTTAATGATAATCCTGATGATGTCTTCGCGGAAGCGTCAAAAACTACCCGTAACTTGGTACTGCTACTATCAGGTTTGCTAATACAATGGTGTGGAATAACGTAATGTGGTCTGCGCAAAATGCCTGTGCTTGATACTTCAGTCATGTGTCCCAAACTCTTATATTCTTCCATAAAGTTAGTGTAAGAAATCTTCAGCTCAGGGTTTTTTCCTAGCCGCCTTTCTATTGCCAAGAAACGATTAAGAGCCATTTGTTTTGAATCTCCTAATGCTGCTGGATTATCCGTGAAGGGAATTTTTACCACAAATCGTCCATCGGAGTTTCTTCGTGTGTTATGAGAAAAATGCAATTCACATCGTTTTTCTGTAGCTGTGAATTGGGATTTGTGGTTTTCAACTTCTTCCAATTTCCAGAACCTTTCGATTAGTGCACTTGTATCTTCATCAGCTTCACTAAAAATGCCACATGTAGCAGAAGTAACTTTGGTTTCTTGAGAAGTGTCGTCACCTTGCGCACGCAGAATGGTATCATCAAGCGACCAGTCACCAAGCTCTGTCCCTTGCCCATACCAGATAATTGTCATTCCAGTTAGACCATAATCATACACTTTAATTTCAATTTGCAACTTTCATTCCTTTGTATAGACTCCGCAATCGGAAGAAGGCTGAAGATCACCAAAGGAACTATTCTGATCATTCGTTGAAGATCATCCCGGGCCAGAATGTTGGAGTTATTACTATTAAAATACTTTTTATTCACGTTAACATCACTATAAACAAAAAGCTTTCATATATTTTGTTGTTGCATTCCAATGCACTTTTGAGTTTGACATTTCTCTTTAACTCTTTGTACAAATGACTTTTGACTTTGACTTTTAACTTTGAAGTTTGATCTAAAAAAAAAAGCAACGTGGCTTTCGAGTATTGAAATTGATTAAATTAAACAATCTTAAATTAAATAGTTTTACATACAAAAAAGTGTGTTTTAATTATCCTGCACAAGGCAGCTACGGTTTTTCAACAACGCAAAGATTCCTGTATCTCAGCTTGCGGATTGATCAACGTCCGTGAGCAAACAGTGTCATTTCTGTAAAAAACAAATTCATATGAAAAAAACAATTATAAGACACATTTGTGTGGAAAATAACCTATAAAAATAAAAACAAAACAAAAAAAAAAAAAATAATAAAAATAAAACAAATTATGAGCAGCCAGTATGAAAGTAGTTATTTTTAGGTAAGTAATTTATGGCAAATTAAGTAGTTTATGCAGTAGTATGAACGTAGTATTAGGGTATTTCACCTAGCGTTTACTTTAAATAAAAAAATATTTACGAGATCAAGCTAAATTAATGCAGCATTTAATATTTTCCCGTTCTACTTTGTAAATCTTCCTCTACTTGGATACATACCTTGGCGAGGTGAACAGACTATGATGGCGGGAGTCTCGGCTCCTAGTAGGGTCACCCGTGTTATACAGGCTGTTGTGGAGCAAAGAACAAAAGACTATCCACTGGGCTGGATCAAGGCGGCACACAGTGTTCTACACTGTAAAAATTCATAAAGTTTGGTGATTTTATTAATTAAACTCTTGACAAATCAAGATCAGTGATTCAGTAAAAAACGCCGCATACAGAAAACGCGAGCCGTGAAAAGAGGAAGGAAGAGAGGCGCCTTTTCAGACGCAAGAAAAGAGAGCAGGAAAAGCGTGAGCGTGAGCGTGAGGAACTAGAGGGTTCTATCAACAGGTTCTATCAACCTGTTCTATCAACAGGTTAAGTGTCTAACCCATGGTTTCAAGCCCGGAGCATCCACTTGTAGAGATGAAAATGGAGATCTGAATACGGATACACAGTGTGTGCTGAGATTGTGAAGACGGCACTTCTCCAATTTACTTACTGGCGACGATTCCACCAATGCCGCCCATGGAGAGCGCAGTTCAAAGCCACCAATCAACGATGACGGAGTGGAAGTACCACCACCTAGCCATGAAGAGGTTCGAGTTGCTATCCACCCGACGATTGGAATCTCAGCGTACTTTGCCCTATACATAAGAAAGGAGACCCAACAATCTGCGACAACTATCGAGGTATCAAATTTATTTCCATCGCATATAAGGTTCTCTCAAGCGTACTGTGTGAAAGATTAAAGTCGATTACAAAAACACTGATTGGACATTATTAGTGCGGTTTTCGACCTGGAAAGTCCACCATAGACCAGATTTTCATGCTACGACAAATCCTGGAGAAAGCCCACGAAAATCAAATTGACACACACCATCTCTTTGTCGATTTTAAAGCTGCGTTCGATAGCCCGAGAAGGGATTGCCTATACGCAATAATGTCTGAGTTCCATATACCTGCAAAGTTGATAAGACTTTGCAGAATGACGTTGAGCAACACACGCAGCTCCGTCAAGGTGGGAAATTACCTCTCCGAAACCTTTAATACCGAAAAAGGTTTCAGACAAGGCGATCCACTGTCTTGCGACCTCTTCAACATCATCATGGAGGGGATCGTACGAAAGGCCGGTGTGCATCGAAATGGCACCATTTTCTACAAAGGTATCCATATTCTTGTTTACGCTGATGATATTGATATTGTCGGTAGAACCAAGAGAGATGTTACCGCTGCTTTCACCGCTTTCAAAAAGGAATCAGTCAAAGTGGGTTTGACGATAAATGAGGGTAAAACAAAGTATATGCTGTCTACAAGCAAGGGAGCGCGGCGTCTAGACTTGTAATGGCCACCTCAGGAGTCAAAATTATTTTCCTAAAAGGTTTTATAGTGGCACGCACATTCCATGCAGTTGCCCACCGCTGGCCATCAACTAAGCAGTTTACAGCCACAAAACCCAAACGTGCATACATACGTTTATTTTTTTGTATATATTTTTTTTCTTTAGTTCTGCATAGATGCAAATTTTTTTTTTTTTTTGTTATCTACACTAGTTAGAGTGGTAACATTTAATCATACTAGCTGAAAATATAACTATAAATATATCTAAAAATATAAGTATATCTATAAAAATAACTGTAGCTATAGTCGTAGTCGTAGAAACTATAATTATAACTAGAAATATAAAATACAGAAATACAAAATATAATATATAAATTAGAAATATAAACATAAAATTAAAAATATAAATAAGTCATAGCGACCAACCAAATAAGAAGCCAGTAGTAGGAGGTAGCAAAACGCATGATTGAAAAAAAGTTCCGATACCTCAAATAACCAACTTTCTTGGTAAACACATTAAAACATTCGGCTTAGCATTAGCGGATCAGATCTGGACAGCGATCATTAAAAATCGAACGTCGCAGGCAGCAACAAGTGCTTATTAAAGCAGTGCAATATTAAGTACAGTTTGAGATTTTTAAGTAAAGTGAAAAATTAAACTTTAAACTTTGGAGCGAAAACTTGAACGCATAGGCCTTATTGAGCGCCCTCAAATTCGGCTGCAACTATATCTGCTTGCGGCAAGTCGGTTTGCCTCTAAACGCCCTTCGACTGTCCTTCAAGGGCGTACAAGAATCGACAAGACTTCCCGCAACCACTAGCGAGGTCTTCGCGTCTCACCATAAGACGTGAGGACCCTGCACAAGTGGACAACAAAGAACGCTCAATACCTCGCATAACAACGTTTCACACGCTCGCTAAACTTACGCCACCAGCACGTGCAGGTACCGTGGGGAACCAAAAGGTTCCTTCCTATGTTTTGAAATAATTTTCAAAATATAAAATCACTGAATTTAAAACTATACATATATTTAAGACAGTCTAAAAAATACCAATATTTCAAGCTGAATTTTTTTATCTAAATTTTATAATATTTGCTTGACTTTAATCTCAAATCAATATGAATTCTTACTTAAATCTAGAGATAAAAATAGTCTAAAACTTAAATCTAAATGTAAAGTAATTTTTTTCCATTTAAGTTAAATTATAAACCTTAAAATAATCTACCTTAAACTACAAGCTAGTTAAAACTAGAAAAATTAAATTTCTAAAATGCGTTCAAATATTTTTTTAATTAATTAATTTTTCTTGCAATTAAACCATGCAAACATTCTAAAGATATTGAATGATATAAAGATAAAGCTACATATTTTTTTTTCATCGGTTCTGTATATTCGTTATTGAATTTAACTTAACTGAAATTAACTGAAAGATTTTCAAAACAGATACACAACAACAACAATACAATCGTCGTCACTGATCTTACCGATGCTGATCTAAAATAGTAAGTTTTTTATTTCATTGATAAAAATACGTATAAATAGAGAGTATATCAGTTAATTAAATGCAATGTTTCAATTCGGCGCGTTTCGCCCTGGCGTAGATTTTCTTTTGTGTCTTTGAACTATTTCATTATAATTAAACTTGAAACTATTTCGCTGCAACAAAACTTTAATCTCTTATGCTCTTTATTGTTTCAATTCCGCGCGGTCCAGGACCGGTTTAGTATTTTTATTTTTTTTCTATGCTTGACTCTGTTTAAGCATAATGCTTTTGCTGCCTGTCAAATTAAAATTAAATTGAAGCCGACGGCAACGGCAAGCGACAATGTTGCGCGACAAGTCTCCAAAATTCGTCCCATAAGAAATACATGTAAATGAAAAGTGACAATTGGCGCTTGCCGCTCGTGTTGTGTTCGGGCTATAATGCTTATAAGCAACATCAGCTCTTAACGAATTTGATTTTTTTTTTATCTTATCGTCTAGTAAAGCAAACCTTTTTCTTTTATTTAGAATTATACTGTAAAAATAATGTGCTCAAAACTTCATATAAAAAATAATAATATTTAAAAAATCTTTTGTTTGCTAAAATTCAATAAATTGAAGGTTATTCTAAGGATTGATATTGAAACATGTTAATTAATAATTTCAATGAAAATAAATTGTTATAAATGAAACCTATAAATACTATGGCTTAATTTATCTTTTAGTTCATGGTTCTAGAGCAAGGTAAGGTGAGTTAAGAAGGCTGTAAAACATAGGGCAATTTTAAAGATCGTCGTGAAATTGCATGGTAGGGAGGATAAAGAAGACGGGTCCCTATAACATCTAGGGATTTAAGCATCTTCATGTGCGGTTGGGTTCAATTTTGATAAATTTCGAGTTTCTTTTGTTTTAGTTTCCGGTTCTTATTTTTTCATAAAGTGCACATAAATTTAATGTTGTTGTGTCTTGGCGTTGACGGTTTGAAAATATCCCCGACTGCCCGGCGAGCTAGCAAGAGCAGAGCTAGATGTGCACAATCCTTCAGATCGTTCCGACGCAAAACCCTAATAGCCCAAACACAATACGCGCGACGAGCGGCAAGCAACATGTCTCCACTCTGTCGTTGTAGAGAAATGTTGAGCGACTTGATTATAATAAACGCGACAGCAGCAAACTTCAGCTGCTCTTCAACTATTTGTTTATCTAAGTCCATATTGCAATAGAAGAAACATAATACATATTAAATTCTTTATGTTAAAATTTACGAACTTACCTTCAAAATTTTAAACCAAAAAACTTCTTTAACAAATTAAACAAAAATACAAGCACTTCAACAGCCAAACAATAGTAAACAAAAAACAATGGCTGCATTCAGCTGTTTTGAATAACAACACTGAGCTAAAAAAAAATACATTCAAATTCATTTCAATTTATTAAGGCGCTATTAAGTAACCAAAATTTATTGTTTTTTGAAAAAAGAGTTAAAAAACAAATGAATTTAGCAAATTTAAATTTATTTTTTTTTTAAATTTAATTTTAAAAATTTGTCGACGTTTCGCAAATTGTTTGCTTCATCAGGACGTCTTTTATAGTTTTATAGTTAATAAAAGACGCCCTGATGAAGCAGACAAACAATCTGAGAAACGTCGGCAAATTTTTAAAATGAAAAATTTTAATTTGTTAAATTTATTTGTTTTTAAAATCTTTTTTCAAAAAGCAATAAATTTTGATTACTAAATAACGCCTAAATAAATTAAAATAATTAAAAGGTAACAATAAAATAAAAAACTGAAATATAATCAAAATCGTGCACTGCACAATTTAATTTTATTTTCAAAGAGGTGAATGACGAAATAAGAATCGATTCAATGAATGCAAGACTCATTCATAAATAAAAATGTTAATTCACATTAAATTTTAAAAATTCAATAATTATTCGTTTCATTTATATCAATCAATAAAAAAAAAATCAATAATGCATAAGAAATTAGTAAAGAATAACAAATGAACAATGAATAACCAATGCATAATGAATAACAAATGAATAATTAATATGAAATGAATAGTGAATAAAATATGAATAACTAGTAATCCCGTGTAACGTTAAAACGCCAAAATAAAAAATATCTAGTGGCAGGTAACTTTGTTTTTATATTGAGGACTATTTTTACCTTTGAACCAAGGATTTCATAGAAACTTTCTATGTTTCTGTTGAATTGTTGAGTAACCCAGTTATTCCTTATTAAAGCATTATAATCAAAATCTATCACATACTTTTAGGTATCACATAGAAATTTGGTTGGTTTTCATAGAAAATTGTTTGAGCTTTTTTTTTTAAAGAAACACAATATTTTAGAAAAAATAAGACCTTATTGCACATCTACAAAGCAAGACCTTTCAATTGCTACCCTATTTATGAAAATCGCGTCTATAGTATAAATTTGATAGTCATCACAAAAAATGCGCTTGCGTAATAATAATATAGATAGATGGATAGATGGATAAAAAAGAATATTTGAAAATTCTGAAATTCTTTGTGTATTGCGTTCTTTGTGAATAGCATTCATATGAATAAAAAATTGATTCATTATTGATTTTTTATTCATTATTAACTTGTTATTCCATATTCACTTGTTATTCATTATTCATTTTTTATTCATTATTAAGTTTTTAATCGTTATTCACTTTTTATTAATTATTAATTTTAAAAAAAAAATTCTTAATTTTTTATTCATGGCTTCGGTGCAAATGAATAACAAATAAATATTGAATAAAAATTAATAATGAATAAAAAAAGAATAGTTGAAAATTCTGAAATTCTTTCTGAATTGCATTCTTTGTGAATAGCATTCATATGAAAAAAAATTCATTCATTATTCTGTGGCGACATGTTATAACTTTACTTTAAAGCGAACATCGAAGCGAATTATCAATGTGGCAGCATGTTATAAAAAACAACAAAATTGTATGAAAAAATGAAAGCAAAGTGATATTTTATTGCCTGTCGAAAGTATGACTGACTTCCTAAATCCATTTATGCAAAGCATCAGCGACGTTTTCTTTGAATTGGTGCATAGTTGGTTTACCAAAACAGCGCAACTAAAAAGTGCTTAATAATAATCTAGTTGCGCAGTTTTGGTGAATCAACTATGCACCAGTTCAAACAAAAAGTTACTGAAATTAAAAATTCTATTTATAAATCAATTGTGCATTCAGCATCATCATTATATTCAGTTGTACTTAAAATTGTGAAGTTCAAGCGAAACATCCCTTACTCACCAGACATTTTACAACAGTACAGTTTACTGAATGCGGCCAGTAATAACAAATGTAAACAATGGCAGAAACTTGCTTTTGCTGCCTGTCAAATTGAAATTAAATTGAAGCCGACGGCAACGGCAAGCGACAATGTTGCGCGACAAGTCTCCAAAATTCGTCCCATAAGAAATACATGTAAATGAAAAGTGACAATTGGCGCTTGCCGCTCGTCGCGCGTGTTGTGTTCGGGCTATAAGACCAAGCACACTACAGACTCTCAAGTTTCATCCGGCAGCTATAAATTTGAAGTAGTCAAGGAGTTTGTATATCTTGGCACCGCCATAAATAACAACAACGAAGTCAGCCTGGAGATGAACAATAATTGCTAATAGGTGCAACTACGGGCTCAGTAAGCAATTAAGTTCCAGAGCCCTCTCTCGATCGACAAAACTAACACTCTACAAGGCACGAGTTGTTACGGCCACCTAAGTAAGTAAGTTTGACAATGTGTTTTAAAACATATTTAGACATACATACATATCTGTACTATTATATAAAATTAAAGTGGACATTTTCACAGCACAGCATAGGGGTACTTTTATTTCGAAATTTTAATAATAAGTACTTTAATTAAAAGTTCGCTGTTTTTAAAGAAATCATCCCCGATGCCACGAATTGCTTGAGCGTTTTCTTTCCACATGTTTGTGTAGCGAGAATTTCTATAAACTCCATGTTGTTCTCTTCTCTTTTCTTTCTCCGCTCAGCCAGCACAGGACAACATAAAAAGCAGGGCGCAAGGCAAAAAGAGAGATACATATAAATGCAGTGCTGACCTGCAAAACAAAACAATAGAAAAAAATTTTTATTTCGTTTGACAGGCATTGTCTTAAGGGCTGATGTCACACGGAGATCGTTTGAACGGCGTTCAAAAGTTTTTGTTGGAGTACAAAAAACGTGTTAACGCCTTTTATTGATCAAAAAACGTCCGTGGCGAAGCCGCGGACCACTGCGGCCTGCTAGTAAATTATATTTTATATCTTTTTTGCTAATATAAGAAAATATGTGCAGTTTATTTTTTATAAAGAATCAATTAACACATTAAAAATGGAGAAAAAATCAATCTTTGTTAGAAGTTTTTTTTATATCTTTTTATCGACCCGGGCTAATTATCCAACATCATGGCGAAACTGTCCACTTTCAATTCTACAAGCTAACTGTAATTGCTTAAAACTGCGACCCCGATAATTAAACCCATTTTTCCAAAATTTTATATAGTTTCCTTTGAAGATGTGCATTTTAAAATGCAAGCCTATAGGAATGCAATGTAAGCATGCAATGATTTAAACTTCTTTCAGCTATAACTAAAAGCAAAAACTACCCCTCAAAAGAATACAAAGATAGATATTGTATTGTGTTTGGTCATCATTCTTTTTGCTTTCCATGTTTTGCAACTATGTTAACAGATATTAACTTACAACATTAGTTAAAATTGAGCGTAATGAAATTTGTTTTAAAGAGGGATAATTTCTTAAGAAGCTATGTGTAAGAATAGTTGTTTTATTATAAAGTATATTTCATTGTTATGCGTATATACTTTATTTCATGTAGTGAAATTTACTTGGACTAATTAACTACTGCCATTTATTTTATATTTAATTATTATTAAATTGAAAAGTGTGGTTAAATTTTAAGGGCCAATGTTGAATGTGAGAACCACACCTAAACGTGAAGTTTTTTTCTGCATTTCATTTGACATTTCTCAATTTCAGACTAACTCAATTTGAACCATGGAAAGATACACAATCGAGCAACGCGTTAAAGTTATTCAGGCTTACTATGAAAATGGGCGTTCAAATCAAAATGCATATCGTGCACTTCGTGATTTTTTCGGTCAATTTAATCGTCCAAATGTGCATACAATCGGAAAAATCGTGCAAAAATTTGAGCAAACCGGGTCTGTAGGAGATGTGAAAACACCAGTGCATGCTCGTACAGCTCATACTGCAGAAAATATTGCTGCTGTTCGAGATAGTGTGGCTGAAGAGCCGTCCACCTTAACTCGTCGTCGTGCCCAACAATTGCACCTCTCACGCTCGTCGTTGATGAACATTATGCATAAAGACTTGCATTTACACGCTTACAAGGTGCAATTGACTCAAGAACTAAAGCCTCTTGACCATTTCAAGCGTCGTCAATGGTCAGAATGGTGGCAAAAAATGCCAACAGTGGATGATCAATTTTCGAAGAAAATCATCTTCAGTGATGAGGCACTTTTTCACTTCAGTGGACTCGTAATAAGCTGAATTGCCGCATTTGGGCGAATGATAATCCAAGAGTGACGGTCGAAAAACCAATGCACCCACAAAGAGTAACTGTTTGGTCCGGTTTATGGTCTGGCGGTATCATTGGGCCGTATTTTTTCCAAAATGAGGCCTGTCAGGCAGTTACTGTGAATGGTGTTCGCTATCGTGAGATGATAACGAACTTTTTATAGTCCGAATTGGAAGATATGAATGTGGACGATATGTGGTTTCAACAGGACGGTGCCACTTGCCACACAGTTAACGAAAAATGGCTCTTTTGCGCGACAAATTCAATGGCCGTGTTATCTCACGTGGTGGCGATGTCGATTGGCCACCAAGATCATGTGATTTAACACCGTTGGACTTCTATCTTTGGGGTTATTTGAAAGAAAAGGTGTCCGTCGATAAGCCAGCAACAATTCAAGAGCTAAAGGATGAGATAATTCAGCACATTAACGGCATAGAACCTCACTTATGCCTCAGCGTCATCGAAAATTTGGACCATCGGATGGAGGTGTGCCGCCGAGGTCGTGGCGGCCATTTGGCCGATATTTTCTTCCATACATAATTGAACCATACCAATATTATCATAATAAAAAGAAATGACAATAATTTCCTAAATATTTGTGTTTTATACAAAATTAACATCGGCCCTTAAAATTTAACCACCCTTTATTACAGTTGCAAAGTGAGATATGCCTAAAGGGGTTTATAATGGCACCTTGTTTTCCCACATTAGCGACTTATTTTTTCATACCGCATTTCATAAAAGAAATTTAATCGATAACAAATCAAATAAACTATTTTATTTAATAATGAAAGATTTTACAATTTTTGATCGAATTTTGTGCGAGGAGTATTAAAACAATAAAAAGATATTGGAAAACTTCATAAATACTTTAAGCAAAATGATGGATTCTTATCAAATGCAGAAATAGCGCTAATAATAAAAGATGTTCAGAGAAGTTTTATTGGAAAGTTTGAAACTAAGTGGCTTAACGCATCAAACAATAAACAGCGGTTTCTATTAAAAAATGAAACGTGGCTAGGCCGTAAGTAAAATTACTTGGCTTGGGCTACCAATTCTTCATCGCCTAGTTTCTCAATAAAAGTAGCTTGAAAGTAGCTTGAAAGTAGCCAGGACTCTAGCTTCACGATCGAAGAGTCCTGGGTTCGAGACCCACTCGGAACAGTTACACTTTTTATATTTAGTATTGTTTATCTCAAAATATCTCAAAATAAAATAAAACGTTTTTACCAATTTAATGTTTGCATTTATTCTAATAAAGTTAGATTAAAGTTTTTGGAACTTAAGGAGATAGTGGGCGATGAACGTGTCATATTTTTAAATGAACATATATTTCAGATTCTTGAGTGAGTTGTTTTAATATAACTTAATAGAAAAGAAATTATTGTGTTTTCAATTTTGAGGTAGGCGTGGTTGTAGGCAGTTTTGCAAAATTTTTCGTAAGTGATGAAATCACTGTGCGGCATGCGAACCGGACCGAGAATCAACTTGGCTGAAGGCCCAGTAAAAAAAAGCCAGTCGCAAACGAAGCCTCTCTGATACCTGATCTCCTCAGAGAGTAACTGTGACCTTACCGCGGCACACATTTTTTTTTTTTGCGGCAATAAATCATTTTTTCCAAATATCCTGTTTCTTAAAATAAGTAAACTTTATTATAGTCAGATAACCAGATAAGAGAAATCTATTAACATTTTTTCCAAATATTAACGAGAATTTTTTTTTCTGAAAATCACGAAACTTGTATATTTTTTATAGTAGCTACAAAGTAAATACATTAAGTTTAACGACGTGTTTTAAAAAATATTTTAAAATAATATATATTGAGGTATTCACAAAGTGCCCTAAAGTTGTAAGTGAAAGGTTTTTCTCAATTTCTCCTTTATTAGTTAAGAGATTTTTTGAAACGCGGTCTTCAGCGTCTATAGCTGAGATAAGCTCGCAGGAATTCTGAGGTCCTTACAAAATTTATTTTGAAATTAACAACAATTTTTTATTGAGTTTTTAATTCAATGGTACATTTTGAGGATATGATGATGGGAATAATGTGTGTCTCGGAGTTTCATAGGATCTTGATTCTGATGTGGTTCTCTAGCTGGCTGTCGCAGGATGTAAGGTGTGGCGAATCGTCCGTGATTGTCGTGGTTCCACCGTTGTTCGTCGTTGTGACCAGTGCGTTGGTACCCGAATACATAATACGCCTACTTATAAAATGTTCTTAATATATTAATCGGCATCCGAAGACCCCGATGCAACAAATATTAAAAACTGTTAATATATTACTCGGTATCCGAAGACCCCGATGTTACTGGTTTTCAAAACTCTTATTAAATTAATCGATACCCGATGACCCTGATGTAAATTCTTTCCAAGCCCTTGATGTATTAATCGGTATCCGAAGTCCCCGATGTAACTACGTTTCATACTCTTAATATATTAATCGGTATCCGAAGACCCCGATGTAACTACTTTTCCAAACTCTTAATTTACTAATCGGTATCGTAAGTTTTAGAGATAAATGAGTGAAATTAGGGCATAAGTGTTAAAAAATGAGAACATTTTTCGACTTTTAGGGACTTTTTCGTTAAAATACCTAAATCAAACAAAAAAAAAAAAAAAAAAAAAAACGGAATGGATAAAACGGTATGTTGGCAACGCTGGAATTAAAAATTTTTTTTATGAAAATCAGAAATATTTTTTTAGAATTATTATTATTATTTTTTAGAAGTTACTCCAAGAAATATTAATTTTTCGATATTTTATCATTTTTTTTTTATTGAAATGCTAGAAAAGAGTGTTTTAAGTGTTTTTTTTAAAAAAAAGTAAGTTTCAGTAATAACAGTAATAACTTTTTTCCAAAATTCGATTTTTTATTTTTTCGCAGAAAATAGCTCAAGACTATATTTAGCCATCGTAAAGATTTTATTCGTAAAAATACTCAAACTCGAAATTTTCAAATAGGTACACTTCTAGAAAAAAAATTTATAACGACCAGGTTATTCTACATAATTACACAATTTTTTGCATCTGCCTTAGGTATAATTTAATTTAATTTTTTAAAATTTGGATTTTTTCGATTTTTTGTTTTCATTTTTTTTTTTCAAAGAAAAACAAAAAGGACTTTTTTCGAAAACTAAAAAAATCACATCTCTGGTAGTTTTCGCACAATTTTCATGTTTGATAGCTTATTTTAAAGAGATATTATCACAAGAGATCGTATATCACAAAACGAGCTGTGACCCAGCTTTTTGAAAATTTATACTTATACAAAAGTTTTGAACTTTTAAACTTTTTCTTATACAAAAATTATTTGGGTTTTTTGAAAAAATTAGAACTTTTTTCCCATATCATTAAGTACTGACATGTATCGATGCAAGTCGGCACGGGTTCCCGTGTTCCTAGACACACCAAAATATAATTCAAGAGGGTTTAAAGTTAAGGTACCACATTAAAAAAGGAAGCTCAGCATTTTTGAGACACCCTACTAACTATGCATGGTAGTATATGCCAGTAACAGTTCACAAGGTTACGGTTAAAACAAACATTTCAATTGAAAATGTTAAGTTCTTAAAATTTCAAGGTTATATTTCATGGTGAAAGTATTATAAGTCTCCCTATACTTCCAATAGGCTAGCTCTCTGAAGAAGCTGAGGAAACTAGAAATTAAGACACAAGGCGCTTTAGAGAATGCTTTACCCGGAAAACTAGAACCGAAACAAACGAAGATTTGTTGTACAAATCTTTTATTTCTTCTGATCCATTTATAAAGTCATGCGACAACCACCCAAATAAAAACAGTCAATTCTAACGACAGAATTATTAAATATATTTAAGGCTCCTGAGTTTTATAATAAAAATTTTTACTCAGATTTAGAATACAATTTTAAATTAATTTTTATTGATTTTTCTGGTAAAATGCAAAAAGCATACAAACAAGTAAGTATAAGATCGATTGTATGTTTAGAAATATCGTTATTACGGGCAATTTCATAAGTTAGTGAATTTTTTAATTTCCCGCATAGTAACAATCCTGCACGACCACGTAGAGGTGGCAAACTCGCTAAACAAAGCTTTTGTTGAACGTGCTAGAATCATAGCATCTGAAGTCCAACGTTATGACGATGACGATATTTACGCGTTTGGAATGCTTACTGCCTCGCGAGAAACATTTCACTTTAATGAAGTTTGCACAGAAGAATTTGAAAATATAATCCTCGAATCGAAGACCCACAAAGCAATGGGCGCTTTCGGACCCTGCACGGATGTATTGTGACACCTTTTTTCGACAATAATAAAAACTGGTGTTTACCAGAGAACTGCAAAACTCACATAAAAATATGCATACGTAATCAACACTGTAAAAATCATGCCTCTGCGTTCAATCGATCAGACTTGCTCGAATGCATACACTCGCTGTTGAGTTAAATTCAATCAAACCATGTGCTTCGTGTTGACTCAGTGATTTTGATCAACGGACGTCTTCGGATACATATTTCATGCTTGTTCGTTGGGCTCAACAACGATTATTTTCATCACGAATGAAACGCAAAAAGCAAAAATCAACACGTATGAGTTTGTTCGTGTGCAGAGATAGAGAGAAAAAGAGAACAAGAAGAAGAAGGGTGAAGTTTTTATAACAATCGACTGCAAACAACTAAATTTAACTATTTCTTTGAGTTCTCATTTAAGAAACACATATCCGTATACACTTCAACGCCAATACTCAAACATGTGAATTCAATCCGTCAATCAGCTCACACAAACGATGCCTTCAGCAGCATTATTTTATTTTATTCAACGCCAACACTCGTTCACTCAAACATGTGAGTTCGATCAGACGAACTCAAACTCAAACTGACACAAAAGGCGCGTTCGCCAGTAGTGTGCTGATTTTATTCAACGCTGAACTTTGTTGAATGAGTTGAGTTGAGTAAGAATTCCAGTGAATGATTTAATCAAGCAAAAAGTGAGTTTTGAAGTTCTCTGGTGTGTACCATTATAAAACGAAATTGCAGAAAGTCTTCTCCATATTTAAAGGCGACGAAAAACAAAACCCAAAGATCTACAGACCAATTGCAGTCCTGCCAATTATTAACAACGTTGTGGAGAACATGATGAAACAACAAATTGCAGTCAGTCTATATTGATAGAATCGGCTTGCTTTACAAATATCAGTATGGTTTTCGCTGCTAATCTGGAACGCAGCCAGCACTTATTCAAGCCGTAGAGGACATATGCGCATATCTTGATACTAGATGTGCAGAGGTTGGAGGCCTATTCCTGGACCTTCAAAAAGCATTTGAATGCGTCGATCATGCTAATAAAAATTAATATTGGCTGGATTTAACCCAGATGCCCTCAACTTAATGCGAAGCTATCTGGCTGACAGACAACGTTCAGTTTGTAGTGAACGGCGAAAGCAATAGCTCTCTGGAAATCTACCGCTTTGGGGTGCCTCAAGGAATTGTCTTAGGACCACTGCTTTTCCTCATCTTTATCAACGACATCTACAACATAAATTTAAATGGGAAGTAATTCTTGTTTGCTGATGACATCGCCTTGTTTTATCCATCCTACTCACGCATTGAAGACACATATTGAACATGATGTATCAATTTTGACTGAATTTTTTGATATAAATACATCTCTATGAATGCTGATACAACACAATTTATCATATTCTCGCCGCTACGCAAGACAGTTGAAAATTGTGTCCTCAACATCAATGGCATAGAAGTTGTAGAGGAGACCAGCGTAAAATTTTTAGGGCTAACACTGACTAGTAGTTTAAACTGGAATGAGCACATTCTTACGTTGCAGCGCAAGGTTTCATCTGCCCTCAGACTATTGCACAAATTTAAAAACAAATTTTCAGTCGACACGAAACTCACAATCTACATGTCTCTAATCCACTCGCACCTATCATACATGACGATGTGTGGGGCGTACAAAAACATAGCTGAACTCAACAAGCTACAGCGCCTGCACAACAAGTCCATAAAAGCCGTGTTCAACTTGCATCCACGGTTCCCTCTAGACAGCTTTACAGCACGTCATTCGGAGATATCTTGCCAGTCTCGTCTCTCCATAAGCACCAACTTTCTCTTCAAGTGTTTAAAAACTTGCGGAACATCAGCTACAATACAACGCAGCTGTCAACGCACACACATAGCATCAACACTAGAAACAGATCTGATTTGGTAGCGACGAGATACAAATTTGAGGTGACCAAGCAGCAATACCTGTATGCTGGACCGACAGCCTATAATTGCTTACCAGCCGTATGTAAGAACGCAACCTCTTTAGGTTTAGTCTAACGAAAATTAAAGAAATATCTGCTGAACTTAATTTAATTTAAAACTACCCATATGTAAATATTGTAACAACTGAACTGAACATTTTTTTTTTTTGTTCACTTTAAAGCCTTGTTAAAGTAAAACTATTCAAAATTCATCCCTGAAATTTTGGTCCAAAATATTCGTCGATAAGGTAGAAAAGAGCAATGCGGCGAGGCTTTAAATTTTGCGGTGGGCAAGATATTTGGAGACTGGTTCATCTGGAAAAATTTTTTTTTTTCGTTTTAGTAAAAAGTTCTTGGGCGTTTAATCTTTCGATTTTTTTTTTTTGACACATACTTTTATATTTTATAACCTAAGACGGCCTCAATTTCGTGCACAAAAAATTAAAATTGTCTTTCTACGCCCGCCATTTCGTCAAAAATTAATATGGCGGCTGTGGCGCAGTGGGTAGAGTGTGTGGAACCCTGGTTCGAATCCCATCTGACACAGAAAATTTTTTTCCAATTGAATTGATTTTTCTGTTCGGCCGTCACCTCTCTGCAGAATGGCAAACCTCAGAGAGTAAAAACTGCCATGAAAAGCTTCTTGAGAACATAAGCCGTTCGGAGTCAGCATAAAACATGTAGGTCAAGTTTTCGATCATTTGTTTTCAAACATTTCACAACACAATTGATCATAAGAAGCTCGGTCACAGTCCTTTTAAGGTCTGAAAATTACCATTTCGTTTTTTTCGTTCGTTAATATTTTTAAAAAATAAACGATTAAACGCCCAAGGCTACTAAGCCGAAAAATTTTTTTTTTTAGCTTAACAAACTCCAGATATCTTGTTCACCGCAAATTTAAGGGTCTTTCGTGGCATTGCACTTTTCTACCTTAACGACGAATATTTTTGGACCAAAATGTCAGGGATAAATTTTGAATAGTTTTACTTTAACAAGGTAAAAAAAAAATTTTGCCATAAAATAAAATACAGCTTCAAAAACAATATTTAAAAAGGTGTTTTATTTTCGAAAAACTCCTGGAAGCCCTTAAAACTTATGGGTAAAATTTCGTGCCTCTATGTATTATACTTTTAGAAAAATGAGTTTTATCATACTAAAATTAAAAAATCACACACTGTGCGTCGCTGTGGCTGTTGCCGCCACTTGTGTCGTTGTTGGCTTTGACGAGCTGTAGCTGTTGGAGTCGACGTGATGCCGCCCTTGGCTTCGACGTGTAGTTGCTGTTGACGTTAGCTTTTATTGGTCGACGTTGACTTTGAGGATAGTGAGCTGCTGATTGCTATGACTGAGGTCAGACGATGATTGTTTGAACGTCGTTCGATATGTTTTGTTGTTGCTTTCAATGCAAAACTGTCAAAAATCAGTGAAAGCAAGAGCGGGTGAACACTTTCTAGAGCAATCAAAATTTGTTCATTTTTGAACGCTGCACATGACAGCTATGTGGCAAAATAACAGACATGCTGGCTTTTAGTAGGTAAAAACTACTTTTTTTTAAATAAAAGTACTACATTTATACTACAACATAATAAAAATATATACATTAGCAGCAGACGACAACAAATAAAACTAAAAATTGGTAAGCAATATTAAGTATTTATAAATGTTAAATGTAAATCGGAGTTATATTTTTCGCTAATATTATTTATTTTTTAGATTTAAATATAAAGACCAGAAGACACACACACACACAATAAAAATAACTCAACAAAACAAGACCTCACAACAAACACTACGAATTGGTAAGCATAAACAAAGTATTTATAAATGAGCTCAATAATACCTTCCAAACGCAATGGTCATGTAAGAGCAATTTTTTTAAAGTACGGCTGTGTGCTATTCGGAAACTTTTCACTCGTGGTAGGAAATAAGTTTCTGAGTTGAATACAATTTCTGTCTGTTGAAATAAAATTGTCATTTTTGCTGTGCCAAAAGAACAATGAAATTTTGACAACTAGAAATTTTGGCGTTTTAGATTTCGTTAGTGTATTAGCGCGAGAATTTAATTTATTTTGCAAAATTGTTGATATAACTGAAAATAAACAGAATTTTACGCAAATATTTTCCACTTCTGGTTGCTTTGCAGTCAGAAGCAAAAAGTTTTGAGCTTCTTTATGACTTTTTTTAAAGGAAGGGGGAAGAGTAAGTACTGCTCTTGCTTTTCTACTCTGGACAACTACCTAAAACATTATTCCTTTAAGGATATTACCTATATTCGGCCAAGAGGTTATTCCGAAACATTAAATGCCATTTTGAATGGAGACAATGCACAAACTTAAATGCATTTAAGAGTGACTGCTAGCTCTTTTCGCAAAATTGTGGAGTTTATTCCAGCGAAGCATCATGGATGGTCAATAGAGTATGAAGTGGTTAGCTATCGAGTAGCAAGTGGCTTTATGGGATTGCGGACAGTATGCAATATAGTTCTACATACTACGTAGAACTTCCTTTGCTGTTTTGTTGGGACTTCCAACTATTTTTTAATTCTTTATGCTTTTTTTAATTTATAATTAACTAAAAAGTTTAGCTTTCATTAATTTCACTTTAGTTATTTTAAGCGCGAACTTGCAAGTGCTTTTTTTTCTAAATATGCTTGTGTCTAAAATTCTCTTGCCGATTGTCAAAATTTGTACTAGCCCCTGAGGCTACATGAATTTTTGACAATCATATTCACCTCGCAAGTGCCAAATATTCACATTCAGACTGTCAAAATTTCATCATCCGAGTGAAAAGTTTCCGAATAGCACACAGCCTACGAAATAAAAAGGGAGGAGAAAAAGTAATGAAATTTATGGAATGTCAAAAACTGAACGCCATTCAATTCGCTGCCGTCTGACCGACCAAGAATCAAAATGCGAAAAAGAGTAAAAATAGTTCATCGAATGCCGTTCAAACGATCATCGTCTGACCTCAGCCTATGCTGGCTATGTTGATTTATTATTCACAACCTGTACTTTCGCTGATCACATTAAAATGTTACTTATTGACAAAAGATGTTACTGTTTCAGTAGTTACTTGAAAAAAAAGACTATTGTTCGTCGCTTAGCCCCTTGTTTCCCTCATGAATTTGCCGTTGTTATGTACATGAACCATAATATAAGTAGACAGGTAGAATATTTTCTCAGAGCGCCGACCATCAATTGTCAAAATCAATACAAATTTTAATTTATCATCTGTTTTCTGCTAATTCATTTTCTCTTTTTCGTTGCAGAAACAGTTGTTTTTGACAAATGATGGTCGGCAAAAGAACTGTCACTCCTACCTATAGACCAGAGATGTGAGCAGTGAGCTGAAAAATGCCACAACAAAAAACTAGCCACCACTTTGAGAGTGCGCCAAGAGAAAAACCCAACAACATACACACAGCCTCAATAACTTTGATATATTTCGACGCAAGCAACAAGATGACCGTCAGTAGATTCACTAATAGATTGGTAGATATAGTAGATTTTTTTTTAGTCGCTACTAGATTTTTAGTAGATTTTCCATTTTCAAAAATATTTTTACATTGAAACTTTTGACGTAATTTTTGTAGTCAAAACTTTCCTTTTTGCTATGCAGCAAATATTAGTAGTAAAAAAATGTGTAACCACCTTCACAACACTACTACTAAAAGCTTGAAACACTGAAACCGGCAAAGCCTTTTCCCTTTTTTGCGCAGAAAATTTATTAAAAAATAGTGGCAGAAGAAAAGTAATTTCGCAAAATTCAAAACACTTTTGCAATGAAGAGAACATATGAGCAATTATATCGCACCGATGGGGAAAAAAATTATACCTTCAAAAGTTGGCTCTGCCAGAGCAAAGATGGCAAATATCGGTGGTCACAAGCAATAACGACATAACTTTAAATATCGTAAAAAAGCTATATGGCATTTTCTTTATTGTCAATCTTTGGAAGAATGCAGAAATCCGTTTTTTGCAAAGAAAAGATTACCATTTATGTGTGCAAATATTTCTTTTGAAACGGTTCATATATTTGAAAATATGGGGTCGTAGATAGAGCATTTGAAATATCGTTTTTTACGATATTTTGAGTTAAGTCGTTATTGCTTGTGACCGCAGATATATTGCGTCGTCTTGCGTCGATTAAGGAGCATGCAGAGAGCGTTATGCACGGAAATAATATGACCCACTATAACGGCCGTTCTAAGGTAGTTTTTGTTTTATAATGACAACACAAAACCCATACATTTCTTTTATCCGTAGATTTTCTCATATTTCCTGTTATGTTTGTATAATTCTTGAAGTGCCAAAATTACTATCTTGCCACTAGTATTTTACCTACTCTAAAATAGAATGTCAATTGAGTTTATGCAAACATGTAACTTTCATATATTATAGTCTCTGAATTTATCTTGATATTATTTTTGTTCCCTTATCTTGAGTTTGGCAACTAAATTGCATTAATTTGTATTCGAAAGTTATAGGACATAATAGGAGTGTCAGAAGTGGTGCAACGATGTCCATTTCGAGCGAAGCACTGAATGCTCTTACAGGAGCGCTGGCGAACGCAATCAAGAAGGCGGTAGAGGGAACACGTTTGTCTGTAGACACCCAGTAATCGGTAAGACAACAGGCAGTTGCTAAACCGTCACCATTTGCAATGAAGGAGTACAAGTCAACAGATAAGACATCAGTGGGCAATTATTTTAAACGCTTGGATTCTGCAGTGAGTCTGAGCAAATTCGAAGAACAGGATCATCAAGTCTAGCACGAGCTCATATGAGTGCAGAGCTGAACAATGCGTTTAAAATATTAGTAAGCCCAAGATTGCCGGAAACACTCACATATTCGGAGATAAATCAACGCTTGAGAAACATTTCGAAAAGGTTAAAAACAAATATGCAGAAAGTATTAAGTTCAGGCAGCTCCGTCAAGAAAAGTTCAGGATTTGCCGTAAGGTTAAGACAGGGTGCTGCAGACTGTGAGTATGGTGACTTTTTCGAACACTTGATGATTGAGCAATTTCTCTTTGGACTAGAGTCTCGCAGTATGTGTGATGTAGTCAACATTCTCTGCTTCTTACGAAATAACACAGACTTTACAAGCAACACGAAACGTATCAGTAGAAATGAAGTTGGAAAGTCTGACCCCCACCAGAAGAGATAAAAAAGCTAGGTTACTCTGCCTCACAGTTGGTAAAAAAAGGCTTCCCACTGTACGACTGGTCAGGCCAGGGAAGCGAACAAAGCAGTGAATGCAGTCGTTGCGAGGGGTGCCATGATCGTAAACATTGCAAGTTGAGTAATGTTACATGTTTCTCATGTGGCAAGAGGTGCACATCGCAAAGGTATGTAGATCAAACACTGAGCAGGTGAGAGATGAGAACGAGCAGGGCCGAGCGCCAACCCCCCTCAAATGTGATATGACCTATTTTTCTGAGTCTTTTAACAGTGCGGAGGTAGTGAATACCTTAAAACTTTACTTACTTACTTAGGTGGCCGTAACAACCCGTGTCCGGATTTCGACCGACCTCATCAGCTCTCGCCAGGCGCCTCTGCTTTGCGCGCGCCTTCTCCAATCGGATACACCAAGTGCGGTTAGGGCTTCCTCAGCCTGGTCTATCCATCGGAGGCATGGTCTCCCTCGTCGTCGTTGACCAGCGACCCTCGCCTCGAGCACCTTTTTCGCTGGAGCTTCGTCGTCCATACGATGGACATGACCCAGCCAGCGTAGTCGCTGCACAGTTATACGCCGAACTACGTCAATGTCTTCGTAGAGATCATACAGCTCGTGGTTCATTCGGATGCGATAGTCATCGCCGACTCGAACAGGACCGAAGATTTTGCGAAGAACTTTTCTCTTGAACACCCCCCGAGCGGCTGCGTCAGTTTGCGAAACTACCCATGCCTCAGCGCCATAAAGCAGCACAGGTAGAACGAGCGTCTTGTAGCGTGTTAGTTTTGTCGATCGAGAGAGGGCTCTGGAACTTAGTTGCTTACTGAGCCCGTAGTAGCAGCTATTAGCAATTATTGTTCTTCGCTTTATCTCCAGGCTGATTTCGTTGTTAGTATTAATGGTGGTGCCAAGGTATACAAACGCCTTGACTACTTCAAAGTTATAGCTGCCGGCTGAAACGTGGGAGTCTAAACGCCACGCTCCCTTGTTTGTAGACAGCATATACTTTGTTTTACCCTCATTTATCGTCAAACCCACTTTGGCTGATTCCTTTTCGATAGCGGCGAAAGCAGCGGTAACATCTCTTTTGGTTCTGCAAACAATATCAGTATCATCAGCGTACGCAAGGAGCTGGACACCTTTATAGAAAATGATGCTATTACGATGCACACCGGCCTCTCGTACGATCCCCTCCATGACGATGTTGAAGAGATCGCAAGACAGTGGGTCGCCTTGCCTGAAACCTCTTTCGGTATTGAAGGTTTCGGAGATGTCATTTCCTACCTTGACGGAGCTGCGTGTGTTGCTCAACGTCATTCTGCAAAGTCGTATCAACTTTGCAGGTATACCGAACTCAGACATTGTTGCGTATAGGCAATCCCTTCTCGGGCTATCGAACGCAGCTTTAAAATCCACAAAGAGATGGTGTGTGTCAATTTGATTTTCGTGGGTTTTCTCCAGGATTTGTCGTAGCGTGAAAATCTGGTCTATGGTGGACTTACCAGGTCGAAAGCCACACTGATAAGGTCTAATCAGTGTTTTTGTAATCGGCTTTAATCTTTCACACAATACGCTTGAGAGAACCTTATATGCGATAGGGTCTCCTTTCTTAAGTATAGGGCACAGTACACTGAGGTTCCAATCGTCGGGCATGCTTTCTGCTAGCCATATTTTGCTGATGAGCTGATGCATGCGCCTTATCAATTCATCGCCGCCGGTTTTAAACAATTCAGCTGACAGGCCGTCAGCACCCGCTGCTTTATTGTTTTTGAGTCGTTGGATAGCTACTCGAACCTCTTCATGGCTAGGTGGTGGTACTTCCACTCCGTCATCGTTGATTGGTGGCTCTGAACTGCGCTCTCCATGGGCGGCATTGGTGGAATCGTCGCCATTAAGTAAATTGGAGAAGTGCTGTCTCCACAATCTAAGCACACACTGTGTATCCGTATTCAGATCTCCATTTTCGTCTCTGCAAGTGGATGCTCCGGGCTTGAAACCTTGGGTTAGACGCTTAACCTGTTGATAGAATTTTCGTGCATCCTTTTTGCCCTGGTATACCTCTAGTTCCTCACGCTCACGCTTTTCCTGCTCTCTTTTCTTGCGTCTGAAAAGGCGCCTTTCTTCCTTCCTCTTTTCGAGGTACTTTTCTCGCACGGCACGCGTTGCAGCTGACTGCAGCGTTTTTCTGTATGCGGCGTTTTTTACTGCTGTCGCGATGCGACACTCCTGATCGTACCATTGGTTCCGAGGTTGCGGGCGCCGGAAACCAATGACTTCTTCAGCGCCAGCGCGCATGGAGTGGGATATATGCGCCCAAAGTCCGCCGGCGTCGTCGGGTCCAGAGGTTGGTTGGTTGAGCTTAACCGAGAGTTGAGCAGAGTAGGCTTTGGCAGCCCGTTGTAATTGCAGCTTAGCGACATCTAGCTTTCGTTGCATTCCTGTACGTATGTTCTTCGCATTGCATAATCGCATGCGGATCTTGGCTGCAACAAGATAATGGTCGGAGTCAATGTTGACCCCCCGAAATGTACGCACATCTAGAACACTAGAGGCATGCCTTCCGTCGATTACAACATGATCAATTTGGTTTCGCGTTTTTTGATCCGGGGACAGCCAGGTGGCCTTGTGGATGTCGAGGTGCTTAAATCTGGTGCTACTAACTACCATGTTTCGTGCCGCGGCGAAGTCGATCAGTCTAAGACCGTTGTTCGTGGAGGTCTCGTGAAGACTGAACTGACCGACAGTGGGGCCAAAGACGCCTTCCCTTCCGACTTTCGCATTAAAATCGCCGAGGACTATTTTCACATCATGGACCGGAAGGTGGTCATATACGTCCTCAAGACTAGCGTAGAAAGCGTTCTTGACGGCTTCGTCCTTTTCCTCCGTCGGGGCGTGCGCGCAAATAAGGCTAATGTAGAAAAATTTTGCCTTGATGCGGATCGTGGCCAATGGTGTGAACCGGGAAACAAGGTAGCGTAGTTTCCGGCTAACGACGAATCCACATCCGAATTCGCGCTTCTCCGTATGGCAGCTGTAGTAGATATCGCAGTGTGCTTGTTTAGAGCAGCCTTGCCCTTTCCATCGCATTTCCTGGATGGCGGTGATGTCAGATTTTATTGTTTTGAGGGTTTCCGCCAGTTGGATAATGGCACCTTCCCTATAAAGGGTCCGGACATTCCAGGTGCATATCCGTAAATCATTGTCCGTTTTTTGTTTGCGGTGGTCATCAACGTAATTGGGGTTCTTATCCGAGGCTGGTTTAGTTTTCATTGGGCAGTAGTAATGTGGCGGGACCCAAACCCTGCGCAAATTCCATATTTAAGGTCTATGGATCGACCCGCCACTCAAATTAGCCGTCAAACTGACGGATGCCAGTTTGCCGTTGCCCAGGGAACACCACTTGGAGGTTTGAGTCGACTTGAGGCGATTTCGACATGGATGATGCTGGCCTCGCCAGGTTGAGGCGGTCAGACACGTTGCCATGTGAAGGTTCGCCCCCTGTTCCCGTAAAACCTAGTTGCAGAAAAATGATACGAGCCGAAATTGATGGACGCGAAGTGGATATGGGGCTAGACACAGGATCTCCGTGTGGCATTATAAGTTTACAAAAACTGCGGTCTGTCAAACCATCGTTCCGGTTGCAACAGTCTGACAGACAATTTGCAAGTTATACGCGGCATAGAATTCATTGTATTGGGAGGATCCCATTCAATGTGAATTTGGGTAGAACGTATCGGAGATTGAATCTATATGTGGTGGATGGCCCTTTTTACACGCTCTTTGGCAGAGAATGGATTGCGCAATCCGCAAGCGCTTGTGTCAAAATCTCTAGTTTTTTTTTTAATGCATTTTTCGATCTAGGAACAAAATTTGTATTTTCTTTAGATTTTGTTCCTTATTATTCGTTCCTTTTTGCTTGCGTTTATTATAGCAAAAGGATGTAATATTAAGAAAAAAAAAATGTTGCCCTCTATGGGCATGAAAATCATAGCCATCGCGTGATAGTTTTATACACTAACCACCAATCCATAAACCTTTGATAAGCAAAGTTGGTTACATTAGCAGCTATCCAAACCAAAAAAAATTTCAGAAAACAATGTTTCTTCTACTTACTACACTATTTCATAAGCATAGTTAAGTAGGTGTTTTGTTTTTGTTGATATGAAATCTTTTTTTTTTTTTTTGCTTTTGCATAACGGAAATGAAAAATTAACATTAATGACATAATGCGACAAAAATGCGTAAAAAATTCATATTTTCATTATAAAAAGATCCGAGCTACATGCTCTGTTCTTTAGGCCCCAGGCCCCGCTATGTGTTGATCCGGCGCTGCAATCCGGCGACTCAAATCTTCCATTGTTGTTGGCAACGGATGCCAGCCAAACAGGGTTGGGAGCAGTGCTGTCTCACCGATTGAGCAATGGAATAGAGCGGCCTATAGCATATTCGAGCCGCACAATGAGTGTAATGGAATAGAGATATACACAAATTGATAAAAAGGCGCTACCCATAGTATGGGCAGTACAAACATTTTTATGTATTTGTACGCTCGTCATTGGACTTTGATTACGGACTCAGCCTCTTACACAAATTTTACATCCAGAAAAGTCATTGCCAACGCAGTGCATAAGCCGGATGGCCAATTATACGGACTTTCTAGGAAATTTTGACTATGAAGTTATATATATAAAACAACAAAAGCTAATGCAGATTTTTGTTCTCGTATTAGACCAGTGGCTTCTGCTAATAAAGTTCGCTGCTTGAGCCGAGAGAATAAAAGTACGATGCGTTTGACCAATTTATGGTTCGGCAGATTAGTCAGCTGCCGATTTGTGCTGCTCGCATCCCGCAAGAAGAAAGGAAGGATACAGCTCTTGGAAAGATAATTAAAACGATTGAGTTGGGTCACTCGTTGGCTAGTGTCGGATTTAAAGCTCCAGAAATAAATTACAGAGTGGCTGCTGGGTGTCTTTTGTATGAACACCGGGTGGTGGTTATTTCTAGTCTGCAAGATGTAATACTTAGAGAGTTACACCTGGCAAAGTTGTGTCATGAATGTGCGAGATAATTTTTGGGAGTATCTAAAGGGCCCATGGGAACGGGTACTTGATTATACATTGATTATATTGATTATACAGGACCAGTCGCAGGGATGATGCTGCTCATAATTTCGGATCCGTTTAGCAAATGGCTGGAAGTGAAAATCACCAGCAGTATGACAGCGAACGCGACAATAGAGTTGCTTAACGAAGTACTTACCAGGTATGGAGTTCCAACAACGGTGGTATCTGACAATGGAATAAATTTCACATCCGTCGATTTCAGAAATTTTATGCGCACGGTAGGTGTTAAATACCAAAAGTTTTCAGTCCCTTACCACCCTTCAACAAATGGGCAAGTGGAACGCAGCGGCTAAAACGTCAAAAGTGCTTTAAGAGCAATAGTAGCTACAAAGAACAACATACAACGAAATTTGAATGAATTTCTACGGCAATATAAAAGAGCACCTCATTCGACGACGGGACAACCTCCATCACAGCTGTTTTTAGGTCGGAATATTCGGACACGATTGGATCTCGTTCGACCAGAAGATATGTACACTAAAATGAGCGAGAAACAAAGGAGTCAGTGCTGCTCCTCATATAGGGTGCTTATTTCTTATCATGCAATCCGAGAATAGATAAATGGATTCCAGGTGTTATTGTCTAATGTTGGGGAAAATTAGAGATTGCACTATGAAATTGCGCATTGTGGCCAACGATACAAGCGACATGTAGACCAAATAAGAGGAGGTGCAGACCAATGGGGATGTTGATGATCATCGACCTCGGAAAGACTTCGACGAGGGTAACCCTCAGGCTATCAGAAATCCCAGCATATGAGAAATTCCAGTCCTAGTCCACGCACATCACTTCAGGCTCGAAGATCAGAGCGAACTAGGAAACACCGGATTCCATATTCGCCTTAAGAGTTTTATGCAGGGGAAGAAATGTTATGTTTGTTTAATTCTCGAAGTGCAAATTACTATCATGCCACCACTACTATTTTACCTACTCTAAAATAAAATGTCAACTGAATTTATGCAACCAATGTAACTTTTATATATTATAGTCTCTAAATTAATCTTGATATTATTTTTGTTCACTTAACTTGAGTTTGATTAAATAAAAGAAAGAAAACTAAATTGTACTAATTAGTATTCGAAGGCTACAGGACATAATATCTTAAAAGTACCTCTATTTTGGACAAAACAAATAAAGCGGAACTGAAAATTTGCGCTGTTTTGGCGGAGCACAATATTCCTTTTCGAGTGATGGACCACTTAAGTGATGTTTTAAAAGGTGCATTTTCTTGCAAGCGAACAAATTCCATGATTTTGGTGTGCAATGTCTTGGCCCCGGAGTTTGAAAAGATGCTGCTAAAGCCTGTATGATACTTAATTAAATTGATCATTGAAAATTATAACTAGAGCAGTTCAAATAGCACTAATGCACGGATTCAATTGGTGTGAGTGAGTACGCATATGGTACGAATTGGAGAAAAATTTGTAGGACGGACTGTATTGTCTTTGCATTTTTTTTTGCCGTTTCTTTCAATTCGTTCTTCGTTAAGTTTCGATCAAATATTTACTGTGCTGTTAATAATTAATTTGCGATTTTTAGAGTAAACAGAACTATTTAATATAAATGTATGCTGAATTGGAAGTGATGTGTGTAGCTTACTTTAATTTATTTAATGCAGCTGCTCTTAAAAACTCCAGATATAAAAAAGTAACAACGTTTATCCTTTTCTTACAAAATATGTCTGTCCTGCCCACGCGCCACTTGTTTTCAGATTTTAAAATTGGACAAAAAAATTAAGTATCATACGGGCATAAATGATAATCATTACGAGCAATTTTTAGAGAACTGAAATTTTTAAATTACTGGAACGGATCCCTTAATTAATGGAAGAGAGCAATTAATGAAGACATTCAGCAATCGTTTGATGAAGAATATCGACCGGTAAAACAAGACAAATGTGTTCAAAATTAGTTAAGTCCCACAAATGGAACTATACTGTCCGTTATAAAATTTTGGTTTGAAGTAGGAGATTTGAAGGATTTTAACAATTCCTTAAAGTACAAATATCTTTACAAATTTGCCAAAGACATGATGGCAATGCCAGTGTCAAATACTGCTTGCGAACGAATTTTTTTTGCAATTTAACCTTGTTAAATCATTACATCGAAACAGATTCCTTAATACTCATGTAGCATCAATTTTGCATGCCAAGCAGTGATTGTGTGGTTGTTGTACAAATTTTGAGCTAAAAAAATCGGTGATTAAATTAGTTCGTAAGTAAAATAGTCCCAAAGAAACAAATGCAGAAATATCTGATTAATTATACTCAATGTTCCTTTTTGAATAAGCTATGGTAACGAACCAAAATTTAAGCAATTTTTTTTTACAGTATTTTCATTAAAAACAAAATTTTTTCTTGATCTCTTTACTAACACTTTTTGAGTATATCATATGACTGACTAAAAAATAAACTCTATAATAAATAAATTGGTTGTATTTGTGATCTCATAAATATTATATATTTTATTAGTATTAATATGTGAAGTTCCTTTTTATAAATGTATAAGTGTATATTTATGTATGTAGTTACATATTATTTATGTTATTTTTCTGTGAAAAAAATTATGTTCTGTTAATTCTTATTTCGTTTTTTTTAATGAAATAAATAAATATATATTTTATTGCAAAAAAAAAATTATTTTATTAATATTGTATTTTTTTTAATTATTTAATTACTCTTCAAACGGCTAGCTTATATCAGCTTATGTGCTGGTTACTCGAGCAAAATTTAAAAAAAAAATACGTGCTGTTTTTAATTTTCAACTATAGGTATTTACCAATAAAGTTTCCATTTTTATTGAAAAAGTAAGCTTAAAAATGTTTATACATATATATTTTTAGTAGTTTTTTAGAATTTGTTAGTATGTAGATTTTTGGAGATTTCTATGCTGCTTGTGGTAAAAAGGCATTCTGGCAAAACGGTCACCCTGGCAAGCAAACAACAATGCCACGCGCCGACGAAGTCAATTCTTCGAATTACAAAACACACGGAAATATTGAAGATGTTGTAAGTGAGGTGAAGGAGCCAAAAGAACTATGGCATTTTCAAATTTACTATAGATTATTATATCATGACGGGAATGAGAACATTCGATCGTGGCAGAATTATAAGCAGAGAGTGGAAAAAAGCGTACCTAATGAGTAGCGCTACATAAGCGATCAAAAACTTGTTCTCTCTCCATTCCGTTTGAAGGTCTTCGATTCAAACACAAGCATTACCACCATCCTGCAAAAATTAGTGATTGGAACAGAATGGTAACCTTGTGTTGTACGAGCATAAAATATAATTTACTATGTTGTGATTTTTGCTCGCCATCATAAACCAAAACCGTACCAAGTTCCATTTCGTTTCTAAAATCATAGTTGTTCGTTGTTCGTTTAGGAATGTTATTTCTATTGTTACTGGCGCTACCTTAATGCTTGCTCTGAATGCTTAGCTTTGATGTGACGTTCCAAATTAGATGTATACCCTTGCAAAGTTTTTCCACCACAATTTCCATTTTTGCATATTATTTGATGTATGTTATTTTTTTTCAAAAAAACTGTGTAGTTATGTATTTGTTGGCCGCGGCATGTTTCAACGTTATCAATCAAATCACTGAACAAGTAAATACCTGCAAAAAGATTGCAGAAACAAACGCTGAAACGAATGATATATTTGGTACGGTTTGGTTTTGGTTTACGATGGCGAGCAAAAAGCACAACAAAGCAAATAATGTTTTGTGCTTCTATAACACAACTCTTCCATTCTGTTCCGCTCTCTCTTTACTGTGTGTTAGGAGTAACGTTTGTGATTGAGTCGAAGAGCGATATACGAATGAAGAAGAATAAAGGTAGCGCTCTTTAAAAAATGCAGAAAACATCAAAAATGAACAGATCGTTAAGGTTTTTTCCATTCTCTGATTATAAGGTAGGGTCGACTCGGAGAATGGAGTAGACAGCAGAGAAAATCCCGGCTAGTTGTCAAAATCACCTATTCATCTCGAGTTTCTTTGTGTTCATGTTCCGGGTTGATTTTAGGTTAGAATTGCTAAAAGTTTTCTTGCATTTTATTTAAGTATACAATTTAATAGTTTTTATTACATTGTTTTTGTAATATTTTCACTCAAATTATCACAAATTTAACACACGCGACAGCACAGTTTACAACTTGGAAACATTTTATATTTACTTCGTTTGCAATTTCTACGGAATTAGTCGTTTTGACAACTAGTCGGCATTCTCATTATTCACTATTCGTTGACGCGTGAGGGCACTAAGCGACTCGGCCCTACCTTATAATTCTGCCATGATTTCGATGATGTTGTTGTTGCCATTGCAAACCATGCCACGCGATGGTCATGTTGGTACATGTGAATATATAAGAGACAATTATTAGTTAACATAATAGCTACCCTGCGATAAAAATACATGTAACTACCCATGGGTTTAAAGGGTACAAAGGGTTTAAACTGATTCATGTGGGTTTAATTTGCTTACCTCATTTAACATAAATCATAATCCTACTAATTAATTTTATTTAAAACTATATATGTCTTTCAAGGGTGTAAACCAAGTGTTTGCCCAAAGCCCCGCGACCGCGCTTTGTCGTGTCGGTTGGATCGATTTTCAGTTCTCACGTGGTCTACTCCCCGGTGGGAAACTCTGAAACAAAAACCAAATAAGCCTAAAACTTGTTAGAGCAAAATTTCGCAAAACTTTTGGTCCTTACAATTGTCATTTAAATTTGTATGTATTTTTACCAATTTTTGTAAATTTGAATTTTGGCGAAACTTAGCGTTCGCCCTAGCACTGAATTCGTAAAATTAAAAAATTTAGGTGACAACCTATCCGCCATCTTTAATTTTTAAATTCTGACATCAGATTCGAAATCAGCTCCCCCCTAAATATGTAAGATAATGGTTAAAACTTATTATTAGGTGGCAATGCTATGGTAAAAAAAAATAATTACATGGTTTTAAAATTCTTAAAATGGATTCGGATTTAATGAGCCGATTTTACCAAGAGTTCGCCCCAGCACCGAATTCGTAAAATACAAAAAAATAAGGTAGCAGCCCTATCTGCCATCTAGAATTTTAACATTCTTACATCGGATTCGAAATCAGCGAGGTTCGTGTAGCAAGTAGATGTCAAAACTTGAAATGACTTGAAATAGAGCAATTTTTCACGTTATCTCGAAAATTTTTAAACATTAATAAAAATATATCTCATATTTTGGTTATCACAAACCATTAACATCAGCATTACTAAAACAATTATAGTGTAAATATAGAATAAACAGAATTTTTTTTATGCAATGTTTTATTGTATTTCTTTTAAGATTCTCTCTCTCTCTCTCTTTCTCTCTCTCTCTCTCTCTCTCTTTGTCTTTTACACTAAAATCTTTATTATTCTAAAGGGTGTTTTTATAGAGGCATAGAACATTGAAATAGAATAAAACAAGGATGATTTTTTAAAATTGGCATGAATTTGACTTTATTCAAAAGATAATCTTTTGGCATTATAATTTAAATATGATTTCTAGCATATGACCGCCACGGCTGGAATGGACGTAATCTAATCTGGAGGTCCAATTTTCAATCACTTTTTCCCACATTTGTGGCCATACATCGGCCATATCAGTATACTGGCTCTGTAGTTCGAAAAACTCAATGCATTCACACTTTTTTACAAATACACTCAAATTTTTTACAAATACAGGCAGTGGATTTTGACAGCAGCGGCAAGTGTATGCCAAAAAGGTGGATATCAATGTTGTTTTTAATTACTTTTGGTGGATTTATTTCGGGTTTTCTCCAATTTCGTACAGGAAGCAACACTGATAGCTTGTTTACAAGTAAAAGTAAATGGAAAATATTAATTAAGATTGTGAAAAGTTCCACATAAAAGTTAAAAATTTACAATGAAAATAATGGAAATAAAATTAACGCAAAAACAAATCATTACATTGATTGAACATTATCGCTGCAATGAATTGTTATTTAATATGAGCATTTCTGCGTACAGGCGCAATGACCTAAAAGTAAAAGCCATTGAGCAATAGCAAAGGAAATGTCTTTGCCTGTGGACATAGTGAAGAAAAAAATACGTAAATGCACACGCAAACTGCAATAGCAGCGAGAACCTTCGCATACGATACAATTTTTTTAATGAACTTTCACTTGCATGTGTAGCACCTCTTGCTACTAGCATAAAAAACGTATTCTTTCACACTTTCACTGTCAATGGCCTGTGTAACCAGCCTGTAAGTATACTCACGTATCAAGGAAAAGCGCATAATGAAAATGCCGGCTAGTTGTCAATACGACGAAATTCGTAAAGACGTCAAATGAAATAAATATATATTATGTGTTCAAGTTGTAAATAGTGCGGTCGCGTGTATTAAATTTGTGATAATTTGAGATAAAATAAAAATAAAAACCGAGCAATAAAAACTATAAAATGTGCAAGAAATGTTAAATTTGTGAAAAACCTGTAACAACTTGAACATAATAAACAGGCAAACATATCCTACACCATGTACGCGTACCGTGTTTTGTTTTTGCCATACAGTATGAGGACATGTTCACGGACTTGGGATACCACACTTTATTTATTTTTTGTTTGCTGCATGTACTTTCCAAAGTACGGGAAGATCTCTGTGCTTTTCGAAAAAATCTCGCCAAATTTCTTTTTCAGCAATAATTGCCATTTATTTTCTATCCTTTCACCTTAAAACAATGCAGACATAAACAGAAATACCAAATAGTGCGTCAAAAATATATATGTTCGACATTAAGTACGCGGACAATGTTACGTACAAACAGTACAACCTGTTGTACAACCAGAAGCTTCGCACTTAAAAAATCGAAAGCTTTTGATCTGGCGGACCAAATCATGAACCTTCAAAATATTCCGCGGACAATGACGCAAAGAGGCAAACATTTCTGCAAACCAAGTTCGCGAACATGTCCGCCAATGGTGGAATAAATATAAGGTGTTCTCGCCCCGAAAATCATTGACATTTTCATAGAATCAAACATCAAATCATGTATGAAACTTGTCAAAATAAGGCAGCATGTCAAAAAACATATCGAAAAATGTCATGGGATGAGAACACCTTATAATTATTCCACCATGATGTCCGCCTGTGTATGGTTCCTATAAAGAAACTCGAGATTAACAGCTGAATTTGACAACTAGTCGTATTTTTTCTGCTTCTACTTCATTACTCTCCGAGTCGGCCCTACCTTATAATTCTGCCATGGCCATACTAATTCTTTTTGGTATGCTTAAAGCGGACGTTACACGGTCAATCATTTGACATCAAGCATGTGTACTTGTGGATTAGGGATGTTCGATGCAGTAAACCGATGATGGCATCGATGTTGACACAAGAATGAAAATTGACAAGAAAGATGGCACGTCCGCCATCTTTGTTGTGAAGTTGGCTGCGAAAAACCGTGACGTAGCTCGAGCTTGTCAAAGTGTTGGTCAAAGTGAGTAAATGAACACGTAGTCACTATTTATTTAAAGGGGATATTTTATTTATAGAGATGAAGAAATGTCGGCATTTTCATGTTAAAACTTCGTTTATTGACTTCGTTTAATAACATTATATATATATATTTATAAATAAATTTAAGTAAATATATTTTTCAGTACTATTATCGAAAAAAAAAATGCGTATATAATGGGGGTGTTTTTTTCGCATTTGTTCCCCTGCACAAAAATCAGCAACGTTGCTTGATGTGTTTGACGACAAGTTGATTGCTGCTTCTTAAGAAATTTAATTTGTGGCCCAAATTTAAATCGTTGTTATTCTTATCAAAAGCATCTAAAAGATTATTACATATTTTAATTACATAAAATATAATTCAAATTATAATTTACACGTATTGTAGGTGTACAATATTGGAATTAAACTAAATGAATCCAATATTTTTCATACACACATAAATCAGTGGTCGGCACACATGAAGCACATGCTTCGCAAAGAGTCACACGTATTCTTATGCTCTTTCACCCATTCAACAAACAACTATTGGAGAAGCAACATTGTTTCGGGTGATATGCAATTGTTTTGTCTAACTTTCACTTACAGTCTCATTTTTAATTTTGCCAACCACTGACTTAAATGCAGCTGTATTCGGAAATGCAGCTGTATTCTGAAATGCAGCTGATTCAGCATTGCTGCGCAAAATAAGCTGTTTACACTGTCCTCCCCACACATGTCAAAGAAAGTCGGCTTAGTGAGGCCAGTGTAGACAGCTCATTTTGCGCAGTGATGCTGAATCACTGCGAGTTTCAGTTGCAAATACAATACAATAAAAATGAGTTGCATTTCCAAATACAGCCTATATGCGCTTGTGCTGCTCGTATCGTTGCCAGGTGGTCGGGATTCGCCGGGATTGTCCAGTCATTGAAGTGCTTGTCCCGTGTCTCGTTATCGGACAATTTGTCCCGAAATATTAAGAAAAAACTGATATTGAAGAAATTTACTTTAAAAAAAGCAATTGTAAAGACGAATTTACACGTTTCACTCAAAACCATGACAGTGGACGTTGAATGATGACAGTAAATCAATTTTTAATTTCCATTATTTAAAGTGTAAATTTAATTAATAAATATTAATTGGTGGTTATAAATTGATGCGTGGCGATATCTTCTAAAAGAATATTTTCAAATTTTATATTTTATTAGAAAGATTGGACATTTTGGAAAAAATTTCGTAAAAATCACACCAAAAACCAAAAATTTGTTAGCAAACATTAATGAAAATTTACTAATACATTAATGCACTCTTTTGACCACGTGTCGTAATGTTGCTGTAATGTCCAATGTGTTCAGGCTACTAAACTTGTGCACAGAAGTTCATGTATTATTATTGTTGACATAAGCTTTGTAAGTTATCAAAAATTATAATTTCTTGATAATTGTCCACAAATCAATAAAATGCCACAATCCCTTTCACCTTTAATTTTTAATGATTAAAAATTATATATTTCAGATGGTTTAGACTTTAATTTGGTAATTTAGTTCGTACGGTTACTATCGGCAATTGTTCCAAAAATTGGCGTGGTCGAATTGGCGTGGCTCCGCCGACTTTTTTAGAAATACGTCCAAAATTTGAGGTAAATCGGCCTAGCAGTCCATTTAGTGATTTCTGTAAAAGTGGGCGTATCTTTAATTTGACCACGCCCACTTTTAGTACAGTTGCCGACAACAACATATGAACAAAATTACAAAATAAATGTAAAATACGACAAAAATCGTTTGAAATATAGCATTTGCATTGATTTGTGGGCGGTAAAAGTAGGCGTGGAAACCCATTATAATACGACAAAAATTTAAAAATGTATCAAACGTATGTAGAATGGGATAGCCAATAAGAACACACAAAAATCGCCAATCATATCAGACGCTTCGTTCTTGAGTTATGGAATTAGTAACACATTTCACGACTTTGATTTTATATTGTAACGGCACAAAACTGAGTGAATTCTCGGCTCCATGTTCGAAGCTGTTATCAATTATGAAATTGAAATCAGATTCGAGCATGAGGGCCGGAATTCACAGATTTGTGGTTGGACGCTGTCAAAAATGCGTAATTTTGACAGATGATAACAATTGCAGTTTACTTCACCCGAACGACTGCACCGGACACATCAACATGTATGATGACATGACAACTTTTTCTGACAGCTTGCAGATTCTGATACAATCGGTCTCTAATGCTTGTCAGTTGACACGTTCAGTCTTTATTTGACGCTCTGTTTGACAGCTGACTCAAGTAATATTTTTACTGTTTCCATATAAACTTTCTGTTTGACAGCTGACAAAAATGGTTACTTCTGACATTTGGTTTGCCAGCTGACTCTTCTTTTCTTTTCTTTTATCTGACATGGTGTCTGACAGCTGCTCAATGCCTTTCAATCTGTCATTCCGTCGGACATAAACTGTGACACTATGCCATTCCAGTTCCATTCCAGTTTGACACGTGTAAACGTGCCCTACGTCTTCCATCCGCTCAACATGACCTAGCCAGCGAAGCCGCTCGATTTTTATGCGCTTTACTATGTCAATGTCGGCTGTGTCAATAGCTTATACAGCTCATCGTTCCATCGTATTCGGTACTCGCCATTGACGCAGATTGGTCCGTAGATTTTCATCAGAGCTGCTCAACGTCCAGGTTTGTGCTGCATATAACAGGACGAGCATGATTAGTGACTTATAGAGCGTGACTTTTGTTCGTCGAGAGAGGGCTCTGATTCTCAATTGCCTACTAAGCCCAAAGTAGCACCTGCTGGCAAAAGTTATCCTTCGTTTTATCTCTCTACTGATATCGTTCGTGGAGTTAATGTTGGATCCCAGGTAGACGAAGTCCTTCACAACTTCGAATGAGCTGTCAAAAGTGACGTGGGTGCCAATACGCTGGGATTGTTTGTTTGTTGACACCAGATATTTCGTCTTATCTGCGTTCACTCCAGGACCCATGCGACTCGACTCTTTTTCTAATTTGGAGAATGCTGTACTGACATCGCGTGTGTTATGGCCAATGATATCAATATCATCGGCATACGCTAGCAGCATAACACTCTTATAGAATATTGTGCCGCTTTGTGCCAGATCAGCAGCTTCTCCATGATTAGGTTAAAAAAGTCGCATGATAAGTAATCACCTTGTCTGAAACCTCGTTTGGTAACAAATGGGGGGGAGAGGTCCTTCCAGATTTTAACTGCGCTGCTGGTGTTGCTCAGTGTCATCCTGCATAGACGGATTAATTTTGCCAAATTCACCAAATTACCAAATTCAGACATGGTGGAGTATACGTGATTCCTTATTGGACTGTCGAAAGCGGCTTTGTAGTAGAGATGGGGGCGTGAGTGGTTTTGACCCACAATCACGCATGCTCACGATATGTTTTTTCATAATCACGCACGTTCATGATTAAAATTATTTTTTTTTTTACTCACGATCACGCACGCTCACGATGAGTTTTCTTCTAATCACGAACGCTCAAGATTAAATTATTTTTTGACTCACGATCACGCATGATCACGATGGAGTTTTTTGACTCAAGTGCTCACGAATAAAAGTTTTTAGCCTTGGAGATGCTTAATCACGAAAATTCGTAAAGAAATTCGTTGTCGCTTTATTAGAGTGGTCAGTGTTGCATTTTGTACGCAATTGGCAGATTACTAAATTTTGCATAAATTTAAAAAATAAAGATAAGCAAGTCGTGACACGGAGAAATTCAGTCACGCCCGCTCACGCATGAGGAAAATTTAATCACGCACGCTCACGAATACTTCGTGATTTTATGGGTTCACTCACGATCACGACGTGATTAGTCGTGACACGCGCCCATCTCTACTTTGTAGTCGACAAAAAGACTAGATTCCCGTTTTCGTTTTTTCCGCCTGAAAAGACGTCTATCGTCCCTCCTCTTCTCTCTGTATCGCTCCTTAGCAGCACGTGTTACAACCGACTGCAGGGTGGCTTTGAAGGTGGCATTTTTCTCTGCAGTGGCGTCGCAACACTCTTGGTCGTGCCACTGGTTTCGGCGGGGACGATGGTATAACGCTTCGGCAGTGGTACGCAGAGAGTGGGAGATGTATGCCCACTGCGCGCATATATCGTCGATCGGAGGAGTGCTTTCTTAAAGCAGGAGTGAGAGTCGAGTGGCGAAGGCTTCGGCTGTCTGTTTTTAATGCAGCTTGTCGACGTCTAGGTTTCTCTGTGTAGGATTGCGCGCATTCTTTGCAGCACACAGACGTGTACGGATCTTAGCTGCGACAAGATAATGACCCGAGTCTATGTTAGCACTACGGATCATGTGTACATCTAATACACTGGAAGAGTGCCTTCCATCAATCAAAACGTGGTCAATTTGATAGCACGTTTGTTGGTCAGGGGACAACCAGGTGGCCTTATGAATATTGAGATGCTTGAATCTAGTGCTATTTATGACCATGTTTCGTGCAGCGGCGAAGTCAATCAGCCTCATTCCGTTATCGGATGTGTTGTCGTGGATGCTGAACTTTCGACTGTTGGACCAAATATGTTTTCCTTACCCACCTTAACGTTGAAGTCACCAAGCACGGTTTATATGTCGTGACGAGGGCAGCGCTCTTAAGCGTCTTCAAGGCGCTCGTAGAAAGTATCTTTGATCTCATCGTCCTTGTCCTCTGTCGGAGCATGCGCACATATTAGTCTTATATGAAAGAATTTAGCCTTGATGCGGATTATGGCAAGTCGTTAGTTCACAGGAGTGAATCGCGAGACGTGATGCCGTAATCTCTTGCCAACTACAAATCCGCACCCAAACTCGTGCTTTTCCGCATGGTCGCTTTAGTAGATATCACAGGATGCTTGCCGAGAGCAACCCTGTCCCTTCCATCGCATTTCTTTGATTGATATCAGCTTTGTATCTTTTCAAGATATCAATCAGTTGGATAAAGGCACCTTCTCAATTAAGAGTTCGGATATTTCAGGTGCATATCCGTAAATCATTATCAGTTTTTCGTTTGCGGTGGTCGTCATCAGATTTGGGGATATTTTTTCTCATATTTCTTAGGTAACTTTCCATTGAAATGGTTTTTTTATGTGGTGGGCTTCAAACCCGACGCACAACCTATTTAAGGCTAGGAGACCCGCCGCTCAAATTAGTCGTCAAACTGACGGATGCCAGTTTGCCGTTGCCCAGGGAACACCACGCGGAGGTTTGAATAATGCTGGCCTCGCCAGGTTGAGGCGGTCAGACACGTTGCCATGTGAAGGTCCCTGAGCATTATCGATGTTAAAACATCGATTTTTTCTCTTAAAATCGATGAACATCGAATATCGATGATCATCGAACATCTCTAATGTGGACTGATGTTATTCCTTATCCCCAACTCACACGGTGATTGCCAATCAAACAATCTACTTGTTTTGTTGTTGAGTTCAATGGGAACCTGTCAAACTCACTGAGAGCGAGAGCGAATGAACGCAATCAAATTTGTTAATTTGTTGATTGCTGTGCATGGCAGTAATCAGCAATCTGAACAGAGTTGCTGGGTGGCGAAATAAAATTTTTGCTGAGTTTAAGTACTTAAAAAGTACTTTTACTGAAGAAACGTAGTACTTATTACAATAACATAATTGAAAAATCATTGCATGAAACAAAGAAAAATGCGAACAAGAAAGTGTGTTTTTGAAACAATATTAAGTTGCAATACTTATATTTTTAAATCTAAATTTTTTTTTTAGATAGGATAATTATGGCGGCTTACTCAAGAGTTGATGTGAAAATGATAATTTCTTTGTTGAAATCAAAGCGCGAGCTGTGGGACGTGCGCGATCCCAGCTACCAGAATAGAAGCAAGATCGAGAGTGCGTTAAATCCAATTTCTACACTTATATGCATATTTACAGAGTACCTGCGTTTTTTCGAACATCCAAATCAGATTTAGATAACAATATTCAGTGACAAAATCAATTTCACAATTTCAAGATGGCGTTGTGAACATATGCTAATCGTAATAAAAATTTGATTTGCATTACGATGTGAAATTAATTTTTTTCACTGTAAATCAGGAGTACGCAAAAGGCCGCCCATGGGCGGATAGTTTTCGCACGCATACGACAGATTTCAATTGAAAAACCTTAGTCGAGGTGAGAACTTATTACACTGAATAAAATAATACGATCAGCCGCGATCAGAAGTCGTGTGGACTTCATGCAGTAAGGTTGCAGCCGCTCGCTTCTACGTTGCCTTATTCAATACGACAAAATATCATTAGCGCGTTTATTTGTTCATTTGATACGATCAGTTGTTGTAGCTGTTAAGTTGCGGCCGCTGCTGTTAAGGTTGCGAACATTGTGAACGCTTATTGCTGAGTAGAGTCAAAAAACATATTGGAGCAATAAAGAAACCATGCATTTCTTTTGCTCCAATCCTTTTTAAGGTTTTTCGCAACCTTATAAAACACGACAAGCTGATAGTAAGAATTAACAAACTCGTGCTTTTCGTTCAGTGCAAACTATTAAAACAAAAGCTTTGCAATACAATTACAAAAATGTAAATGCATAATTTTGCGCACCCCTGCTGTAAATCGAAAATATTTTTTCTAATTTTATTTTTGAAGTGTCTAGAAAAAACTTAAAACTTTTTCATGAATTGAAAGAAATCATGTAAGACTGAAAAATGTTACAAAGCATTGAAGACTAATTTTTGTGCTACTTTTGCTGTTTACTGTATAAGTTATACAGATCGTTTTGTTAAGATGCAAATGATGATCCGGAGTTCTCTATTTATTTATTTATCTTTTGAGCTATGCTCAACTGTTTGTGACAATATCAAATTAGGAACTAAACAATAATTTTTTGACAACAACCATAGATACCAATTTTACAATAAGAAAAAGAATATTATTTTGGAATCCATGAATTACTTAATAAGTTGAAATCTTGAGAAAATGCAGTGTCTACATTTTCTCGCTGTTTCAAGTTATACACAGCCATCATATTACAAATGGCTGGTTATTGTTGACTGTCTCATGGCTGGCTGTTGCTGCTGGCTTAATAACGTGGGCGAATTTAGCATATGTCGTTAACTTATATATTTTTGAATTGCTTTAAAATTAGTATGAAGTTTGCCATTTCGCCATTGAAGGCTGTTTGTTATTACTAAATTAATTTTTAATTTTAATTTAATTAATTAATCAATATAAATGCGTTAATAACAAAATAACAATTTAAAGAACAAGGGAACATTCAAGCAATTTCAGATAAGCAATCATGTTAAATTAACACCAAATGTTTTTATAGTACGAAATAAAGTGGAGGAGAAAAAGTAGTGTATTTCAAAGGAATGTCAAACGCAAATTGACGTGTCGTGTGAGCTGAAATTGTCGTTGACCGGCGACCCTCGCCTCGAGCACCTTTTTCGCTGGAGCTTCGTCGTTCATACGATGGACATGACCCAGCCAGCGTAGTCGCTGCACAGTTATACGCCGAACTACGTCAATGTCATCGTAGAGCTCATACAGCTCGTGGTTCATTCGGATGCGATAGTCATCGCCGACTCGAACAGGACCCAAGATTTTGCGAAGAACTTTTCTCTCGAACACCCCCAGAACGGCTGCGTCAGTTTGCGAAACTACCCATGCCTCAGAGCCATAAAGCAGCACATTTAGAACGAGCGTCTTGTAGAGTGTTAGTTTTGTCGATCGAGAGAGGGCTCTGGAACTTAGTTGCTTACTGAGCCCGTAGTAGCACCTATTAGCAATTATTGTTCTTCGCTTTATCTCCAGGCTGATTTCGTTTTTGGTATTAATGGCGGTGCCAAGGTAAACGAACTCCTTGACTACTTCAAAGTTATAGCTGCCGGATGAAACGTGGGAGTCTAAACGCCGAGCTCCCTTGTTTGTAGACAGCATATACTTTGTTTTGCCCTCATTTATCGTCAAACCCACTTTGACTGATTTCTTTTCGATAGCGGCGAAAGCAGCGGTAACATCTCTCTTGGTTCTGCCGACAATATCAATATCATCAGCGTACGCAAGGAGCTGGACGCCTTTGTAGAAAATGGCGCCATTACGATGCACACCGGCCTTTCGTACGATCCCCTCCATGATGATGTTAAAGAGATCGCAAGACAGTGAATCGCCTTGCCTGAAACCTCTTTCGGTATTGAAGGTTTCGGAGAGGTCATTTCCTACCTTGGCGGAGCTGCGTGTGTTGCTCAACGTCATTCTGCAAAGTCTTATCAACTTTGCAGGTATACCGAACTCAGACATTGTTGCGTATAAGCAATCCCTTCTCGGGCTATCGTACGCAGCTTTAAAATCGAAAAAGAGATGGTGTGTGTCAATTTGATTTTCGTGGGTTTTCTCCAGGATTTGTCGTAGCGTGAAAATCTGGTCTATGGTGGACTTACCAGGTCGAAAGCCACACTAATAAGGTCCAATCAGTGTTTTTGTAATCGACTTTAATCTTTCACACAGTGAGAACGCTTGAGAGAACCTTATATGCGATGGAAATAAGACTGATACCTCTATAACTTGCGCAGATTGTTGGGTCTCCTTTCTTAAGTATAGGGCACAGTACACTGAGGTTCCAATCGTCGGGCATGCTTTCTTCTAGCCATATTTTGCTCATGAGCTGATGCATGCGCCTTATCAATTCATTGCCGCCGGTTTTAAACAATTCAGCTGACAGGCCGTCAGCACCCGCTGCTTTATTGTTTTTGAGTCGTTGGATAGCAACTCGAACCTCTTCATGGCTAGGTGGTGGTACTTCCACTCCGTCATCGTTGATTGGTGGCTCTGAACTGCGCTCGCCATGGGCGGCATTGGTGGAATCGTCGCCAGTAAGTAAATTGGAGAACTGCCGTCTCCACAATCTCAGCACACACTGCGTATCCGTATTCAGATCTCCATTTTCGTCTCTACAAGTGGATGCTCCGGGCTTGAAACCTTGGGTTAGACGCTTAACCTGTTGATAGAATTTTCGTGCATCCTTCTTGCCCTGGTATACCTCTAGTTCCTCACGCTCACGCTTTTACTGCTCTCTTTTCTTGCGTCTGAAAAGGTGCCTCTCTTCCTTCCTCTTTTCGCGGTACTTTTCTCGCACGGCTCGCGTTGCAGCTGACTGCAGCGTTTTTCTATATGCGGCGTTTTTTACTGCAGTCGCGATGCGACACTGCTAATCATAGCATTTGTTCCGGAAACCAATGACTTCTTCAGCGGCAGTGCGCATGGAGTGGGATATATGCGCCCAAAGTCCGCCGGCGTCGCCGGGTCCAGAGGTTGGTTGGTTGAGCTTAATCGAGAGTTGAGCGGAGTAGGCTTCGGCAGTCCGTTGTAATTGCAGCTTAGCAACATCTAGCTTTCGTTGCATTCCTGTGCGTATGTTCTTCGCATTGCATAATCCCATGCGGATCTTGGCTGCAACAAGATAATGGTCGAAGTCAATGTTGACCCCCCGAAATGTACGCACATCAAGAACACTAGAGGCATGCCTTCCGTCGATTACAACATGATCAATTTGGTTTCGCGTTTTTTGATCCGGGGACAGCCAGGTGGCCTTGTGGATGTCGAGGGGCTTAAATCTGGTGCTACTAACTACCATGTTTCGCGCCGCTGCGAAGTCGATCAGTCTTAGACCGTTGTTCGTGGATGTCTCATGAAAACTGAACTGACCGACAGTGGGGCCAAAGATGCCTTCCCTTCCGACTTTCGCATTAAAATCGCCGAAGACTATTTTCACGTCATGGGCCGGAAGGTGGTCGTATACGTCCTCAAGACTAGCGTAGAAAGCGTAGAAAGCGTCTTTGACGGCTTCGTCCTTTTCCTCCGTCGGGGCGTGCGCGCAAATAAGGCTGATGGAGAAAAATTTTGCCTTGATGCGGATCGTGGCCAATCTTTCGTTCACAGGTGTGAACCGGGAAACAAGGTGGCGTAGTTTCCGGCTAACAACGAATCCACATCCAAATTCGCGCCTCTCCGCATGGCAGCTGTAGTAGATATCACAGTGTGCTTGTTTAGAGCAGCCTTGCCCTTTCCATCGCATTTCCTGGATGGCGGTGATGTCAGCCTTTATTGTTTTGAGGGCTTCCGCCAGTTGGATAATGGCACCTTCCCTATAAAGGGTTCGGACATTCCAGGTGCATATCCGTAAATCATTGTCCGTTTTTCGTTTGCGGTGGTCGTCAACGTCTTTGGGGTTCTTATCCGAGGCTGGTTTAGTTTTCATTGGGCAGTAGTAATGTGGTGGGACCCAAACCCTGCGCACATTCCATGTTTAAGGTCTATGGAGTGACCCGCCGCTCAAATTAGCCGTCAAACTAACGGTTGCCAGCTTGCCGTTGCCCAGGGAACACCACGTGGAGGTTTGAGTCTACTTGAAACGATTTCGACATGGATAATGCTGGCCTCGCCAGGTTGAGGCGGTCAGACACGTTGCCATGTGAAGGTTCGCCCCCTGTTCCCAATTATTCATATTCATATTCAATTATTAAAGGTTATATTTTATCGAGCTCAAGGTCAATGTTGCTTTCCGAAGAAAACAACTGAAGGAAAAACAACTAACAACAACAATACCCTATATAGAGTATCAATCACATAGCAGACTAGACAGCTGTTCGAGAAATAGAAGAGCAACAACAACCAGCACAACAAAATCTTTGAGTATTTAAAAAAAGCTTCGAATAGATAGGTAGATCTACTTCTACCAACCTAGCTCTCTTTTCCACCTTTGCTATCAATGCTATTGAAAATGGTTCGCAGGTGGATGTATTATATACTGATTTTTCCAAAGCATTTGATAGTGTTAATCATATTGTTTTGTTAACAAAACTTAAATCACTGGGCATTCACTCTAAATTTTTAAAATGGATTCACTCGTATCTTACTGATAGAACGCTAGTTGTCAAGATTGGTGAAAATTACTCCATGCCTATCAAGGTTACATCCGGTGTTCCGCAAGGGAGTCACTTGGGTCCCTTGCTTTTTAATTTATTCATTAATGATATTACTCAGTCTTTTAAGTTTAGTAAGAGCCTTTTATATGCTGATGATTTAAAGGTTTTTCTGGAAGTTAAGGAATGTACGGACTGTGTGAAGCTACAGAATGATATTTCATCTTTGCTGCGATGGTGTAATATTAACCAATTACATCTTAACTTTAACAAATGTAAGGTACTCTCATTTGGTCGGAAAATAACTCCCATTGTGTATGAGTATAAGTATAACACTAGTGATGTTTTTTGCAGGGTGAGTCAATTTAAAGACCTCGGTGTCTTTTTTGTCCAAAAACTGTCTTTTGACACTCACATGGAATACATTATTGCAAAAGCGAACTCCCAATTTGGGTTTTTAAAAAGAAATACCATAGAATTTCTTGATCCTTTTACACCTAGGACACTCTTTTTCAGTCTGGTAAGATCACAACTTGAGTATACTTTAGTTGTGTGGGACCCTATTTATGATTTCTCGATTACCCGTACAGAGAATATTCAAAAACGTTTCACAAGATTTGCCTTGAGAAGACTATACTCTTGGGAAACTATGCCTGCATATAGGGTGCGCTGCCGTCTTTTAGGTCTAAGTAGTTTAGCTGATAGACGAATCTTTAACAATATACTGTTCGTTAAGGATATAATCGATGGTAAAATTGATTCCCCTGATTTGTTAGCATTAATTCCATTCAATGTTCCGGCACGTTATCTGCGAAATACAAATTTATTCTATACGTCTTTCCATAGAACTAATTACGGTTGTAATGAGCCTCTTTCACGGTGCCTCTCTGATTGCAATAAATTTGCGAATCAAATAGATTTCAGCGTTGATAGAGATACCTTCATTAATAACCTTAAGGAAATCATTATGTAGACTCAAGCTTTAGATTAAGTATTCTTGTTCTCTTAGTTTTTAAGTACTATTAAGTAATCTGTGAGGGCTTAGCCCAGTAGATGAATTCGAAATAAATAAAAATAAAAAAAAAATAATAGAACTTACTTTCCCTGAAAGTATGCTTCACAAATTAGAATAACTTTAAGCTGCTTTCATATCATTTGTATTCTCGTACTGCAATTCAGGGTAATTTACTTATTGCATTCGTGAAACAAGTAGAAAATTAAGAGCTTAGTGGATCACAGCAAGAATCACGAAAAAAGGCTACTGATGAGTTGGTGTAGCGGCCAACGAAACAGCTGTCTAGTCTGCTATGTGATTGATACTCTATATAGGGTATTGTTGTTGTAAGTTGTTTTTCCTTCAGTTGTTTTCTTCGGAAAGCAACATTGACCATGAGCTCGATAAAATATAACCTTTAATAATTGAAAAATTATTGGAGTTATATTAACACACAACTTAAAATCTTTTGGAAATATTTTCTTAAACTATACCAAATGGAGATACACAAAATTGTGTAAATATGTTGAATAACCTGGTCGTTATAAATAATTTTGCTAGAAGTGTACCTTTTTGAAAATTTCGAGCTTTAGTATTTAAAAAAAAAAAAAAATTCCAAAATGCAAAATGTGGAAAAAACAGGACGGATGATTTAAACAGTCTTGAGTAACTTTCTGCAAGAAATTGAAAAAACCGAAATTCGGGAAAAAGTAATAATTTTTGAAACTTGACTTTTTTTTTTAAATACTTTTTCGATTATTTCGATTACGAAAAAATTTATAAAAAAATCAAAAAAATTGATTTCTCACTCGGGGTAACTTTAATAATTCTAGAACATTTTTTCTGATTCTTTTTAACTCGTATATTTTATCTATCAAAAATAAGTGAAAGCAGAATAGTAAGTATTTTTGGACGTTTACTAATAATAAAAGAAATACTAATGGGTTACCCAACTCTGTCTTACAAAGGCGCGTGTTCTGAGCAGTTAACGACAATCTGTAACTTCTTCGCATACTATTTCAAATCTGTTTACTCACTTTCCGTAGGTCTCTCTACTTCCTTTGCTACTACCTCTCATGATAATTCTGTTCTAAATATCGGTAGCCTCAGTATTGATCCATGCGATGTTTGTACTGCCTTAAAAACTCTTAACTCTAATACTAAGGAGGGCCCCGACGGCATAGCGCCTATAACCCTAAGAAACTGTGCAGAGTCATTGTCAGTTCCATTGTCTATTATTTTTAATAAGTCCTTTAGGGCGGGTCAATTTTTAGATGTTTGGAAAGTATCGCTTATTGTTCCAATTGACAAATCTGGTCCTAAGCAAGACGTGTGCAACTACAGGCCAATCTGTAAACTCCTTAGCATTCCTAAAGTTTTTGAAATGATTGTTTATAAAAAGCTTATCTTTATTGTTAAAAACATTATATATACTCAACAACATGGTTTTATCCCCGGCAGATCGACAGTAACTGTGCGCAGGGTTTGGGTCCCGCCACATTACTACTGCCCAATGAAAACTAAACCAGCCTCGGATAAGAACCCTAATTACGTTTACGACCACCGCAAACGAAAAACGGACAATGATTTACGGATATGCACCTGGAATGTCCGGACCCTTTATAGGGAAGATGCCATTATCCAACTGGCGGAAGCCCTCAAAACAATAAAATCTGACATCACCGCCATCCAGGAAATGCGATGGAAAGGGCAAGGCTGCTCTAAACAAGCACACTGCGATATCTACTACAGCGAATTTGGATGTGGATTCGTTGTTAGCCGGAAACTACGCCACTTTGTTTTCCGGTTCATACCTGTGAACGAAAGATTGGCCACGATCCGCATCAAGGCAAAATTTTTCTCCATCAGCCTTATTTGCGCGCACGCCCCGACGGAGGAAAAGAACGAAGCCGTCAAGGACGCTTTCTACGCTAGTCTTGAGGACGTATACGACCACCTTCCGGTCCATAACGTGAAAATAGTCCTCGGGGATTTTAATGCGAAAGTCGGAAGGGAAGGCATCTTTAGCCCCACTGTCGGTCAGTTCAGTCTTCACGAGACCTCCACGAACAACGGTCTAAGACTGATCGACTTCGCCGCGGCACGAAACATGGTAGTTAGTAGCACCAGATTTAAGCCCCTCGACATCCACAAGGCCACCTGGCTGTCCCCGGATCAAAAAACGCGAAACCAAATTGATCATGTTGTAATCGACGGAAGGCATGCCTCTAGTGTTCTTGATGTGCGTACATTTCGGGGGGTCAACATTGACTCCGACCATTATCTTGTTGCAGGCAAGATCCGCATGCGATTATGCAATACGAAGAACATACGCACAGGAATGCAACGAAAGCTAGATGTCGCTAAGCTGCAATTACAACGGACTGCCGAAGCCTACTCCGCTCAACTCTCGGTTAAGCTCAACCAACCAACCTCTGGACTCGACGATGCCGGCGGACTTTGGGCGCATTTATCCCACTCGGAACCAATGGTACGATCAGGAGTGTCGCATCGCGACTGCAGTAAAAAACGCCGCATACAAAAAAACGCTGCAGTCAGCAGCAACGCGAGCCGTGCGAGAAAAGTACCGCGAAAAGAGGAAGGAAGAGAGGCACCTTTTCAGACGCAAGAAAAGAGAGCAGTAAAAGCGTGAGCGTGAGGAACTAGAGGTATACCAGGGCAAGAAGGATGCACGAAAATTCTATCAACAGGTTAAGCGTCTAACCCAAGGTTTCAAGCCCGGAGCATCCACTTGCAGAGACGAAAATGGAGATCTGAATACGGATACACAGTGTGTGCTTAGATTGTGGAGACAGCACTTCTCCAATTTACTTACTGGCGACGATTCCACCAATGCCGCCCATGGAGAGCGCAGTTCAGAGCCACCTATCAACGATGACGGAGTGGAAGTACCACCACCTAGCCATGAAGAGGTTCGAGTAGCTATCCAACGACTCAAAAACAATAAAGCAGCGGGTGCTGACGGCCTGTCAGCTGAATTGTTTAAAACCGGCGGCGATGAATTGATAAGGCGCATGCATCAGCTCATCAGCAAAATATGGCTAGCAGAAAGCATGGCCGACGATTGGAACCTCAGTGTACTGTGCCGTATACTTAAGAAAGGAGACCCTATCGCATATAAGGTTCTCTCAAGCGTATTGTGTGAAAGATTAAAGCCGATTACAAAAACACTGATTAGACCTTATCAGTGTGGCTTTCGACCTGGTAAGTCCACCATAGACCAGATTTTCACGCTACGACAAATCCTGGAGAAAACCCACAAAATCAAATTGACACACACCATCTCTTTGTCGATTTTAAAGCTGCGTTCGATAGCCCGAGAAGGGATTGCCTATACGCAACAATGTCTGAGTTCGGTATACCTGCAAAGTTGATACGACTTTGCAGAATGACGTTGAGCAACACACGCAGCTCCGTCAAGGTAGGAAATGACATCTCCGAAACCTTCAATACCGAAAGAGGTTTCAGGCAAGGCGATCCACTGTCTTGCGATCTCTTTAACATCATCATGGAGGGGATCGTACGAAAGGCCGGTGTGCATCGTAATGACACCATTTTCTACAAAGGCGTCCAGCTCCTTGCGTACGCTGATGATATTGATATTGTCGGCAGAACCAAGAGAGATGTTACCGCTGCTTTCGCAGCTATCGAAAAGGAATCCGTCAAAGTGGGTTTGACGATAAATGAGGGCAAAACAAAGTATATGCTGTCTGCAAACAAGGGAGCGCGGCGTTTAGACTCCCACGTTTCATCCGGCAGCTATAACTTTGAAGTAGTCAAGGAGTTCGTTTACCTTGGCACCGCCATTAATAACAAAAACGAAATCAGCCTGGAGATAAAGCGAAGAACAATAATTGCTAATAGGTGCTACTACGGGCTCAGTAAGCAAGTTCCAGTGCCCTCTCTCGATCGACAAAACTAACACTCCACAAGACACTCGTTCTACCTGTGCTGCTTTATGGCGCTGCGGCATGGGTAGTTTCGCAAACTGACGCAGCCGCTCTGGGGGTGGTCGAGAGAAAAGTTCTTCGCAAAATCTTCGGTCCTGTTCGAGTCGGCGATGACTATCGCATCCGAATGAACCACGAGCTGTATGAGCTCTACGAAGACATTGACGTAGTTCGGCGTATAACTGTGCAGCGACTACGCTAGCTGGGTCATGTCCATCGTATGGACGACGAAGCTCCAGCGAAAAAGGTGCTCGAGGCGAGGGTCGCTGGTCAACGATGACGAGGGAGACCATGCCTCCGATGGATGGACCAGGCTGAGGAAGCCCTAACCGCACTTGGTGTATCCGATTGGAGAAGGCGCGCAAAGCAGAGGCGCCTGGCGAGAGCTGATGAGGTCGGTCGAAATCCGGACACGGGTTGTTACGACCACCTAAGTAAGTAAGTAAGTTGTGTGTGTTGTGAAATGTTCGAACACAAATGATCGAGAACTGGACCTACATGTTTTATGCCGACTCCGAACGGCTATGTTCTCAAGAAGCTTTTCATGGCAGTTTTTACTCCCTGAGGTTTGCTATTGTCTGCAGAGAGGTGAGGGCCGAACAGAAAAATTAATTCAATTGAAAAAACTTTCTGTGACAGGTGGGATTTGAACCTGGGTTCTCTGGCGTATGGGCCACACACTCTACCCACTACACCACGGCCGCCACATTTAAGTGTGAGCTTACCTTATTATTGTATCATGATTGCAACCTATGCTTTCAGATAAGCAAGTCATGCACAACGCAACATTGATCTCTCATTGCAGCTTATAATTAAATAAGCAGCGATATTTCTCTACTTCTTTTATAACAAATATAAATTTGTTAACTGCTCGCTTATTGCTGCTTCCTGTATTCAAAATAAAAAACATAAAACACGATTTTTCTGAATTTAATTGATACTTTTCTCAACTTGAAGTAATACACAATTGTTTTAAATTATCAAGAAAAACACAAGTCGCTGATATATATTGCAGCAAGCTGTGTTGCATAAGACCTAACACTGACGATTGCATAGGATATATTGCATTAGCGAGTTGCATTAAAAAGCGTAAACATAAAAACATTTGAATGAAAGATTAGTTTAAAAAAAGGAAAATCTCTTAAAGGAGCTAAAAATTATAAATCTATATATAAATAAGCGTAGGCAAAACAGCTAAGAACCATTCTGCGTTTATCAAACGAATTTGATTTTTTTCTTAATGAATCAGTGTAGAAGAGAGAAGTGCACCGTATAGTTTTTAAAGAAAAATGCTAGCTGGAATACCCGGCGTCGCTTGGTATGGCGGAAAGGCCGAATTTCGACCACTGGCGTACTCTAGTAAAATATAAATGAACTCTGCCAAAAGTTGTTTGTCGTCTTCAATTTTTTTCACCGCTACTTTTTTTCTACAGACATGATTGCCGCACGACGAAAACAAACGAGCTGAAAAAAGATTGCCAATCAAGGCCTTACACACTTCAATCCTCTAGACAAACATTGGAACTTATCAATATAACTAGTGGTCCCTGTGGCGCTAAAACGCCAAAATAAAAAAATATCTTGAGATATGTAATTTTGTTTTCAAACTAAGGACTATTTTTACCTTTGAACAAAGGATTTCATAGAAACTTTCTATGTTTCTATTGAATTGTTAAGTTATTACTTATCAAAGCATTATAATAAAAATCTAGCAAATACTTTTAGGCAGCATAAAGAAATTTTGTTGTTTTTCATAGAACATTTTTTTAGCTATTTTAAAAAAATACACAATATTTAAAAAAAATAAGACCTCATTGCACATCTACAGAGCAACACCTTTATATTGCTACCCTATTCATGAAAATCGCGTCTACAGTAGAGATTTGATGGATATCACAAATAGATAGACTAGTGATAACGCCCCGGAAATCGGGCGTACTTCCCTACTTCGCTTTGGAAATAAACTTTCTCATTTACATTAGAGTCTTAAGTCTTTTTACCATTTTTTCAACTCTAAACGCTCATATCTGCTCAATGCTACCAGTTATCAAAAATCTAATAATTTTCTGCTTACCTACGGCTCACGACCTTTCTAATGGCATGTCAAGTGTTGCTGTAGAGTTTGTAGATTTGCTGAAATAAGGGGGCCCTTACCGGAATAAATATATAGAAGATAGATTTGATTTTGATCAATCAATCATTCAACCAGCCTATGTGGCGCATACAAACAAATATTCACTAACGCATATAAATGATTGATGTTAAATGATTGGCCGTGCAAGGTCCGCATAAGTCAATTATATCAAGTCAGAAATTTAGCTCCAATACCTAACACATGCTAATCGAAATGAATAACACAACCGCTTATATAAAACATGCATAAGCAAAAACGATTAATTTGCAGAAGACCATTGTAACAAAAAATTTTAAAATAATCAATCAATATCTATAAAAATTAACGATTACGTTTACTATAATTATATTAAATATATAAATATTAAATAAATCGTTATATATAAAAACTAACAATAACGTTTATTGTAATTGTAATGTAAAAAAGTATTAATAAAATTACTGTTATCGGTATAGACAAAAATTACAATTACTATTGATCTAACTGTAATAGAAAAATCTATTGATTACAATTTCAATAATTGTTATCAATGAAATATTACAGTTAAGATTACTGTTATAGTTCTAATTTTTTAAATTTAATTGCTGTATAAATGATGGCGTCTTGAAAAAAATTAGCTTATAATCGTAATGAGGAATATGTTTCATGAGGAAATGAGTTTACTACAGTAATTGTAATTTTTTTTATAATAACGATACTGTAATTGTAATACAAAATATTTCGATAATGATTGCAGTAACCGTAGTCCTTATTTTTTAAGATTATGATTACAATTTGTAATTGTAATTCACCTATTATCAATTACGAAAGAGATCGATTATATCACAGCTTTGATATGCACCCACTATTTTTTAATCACAACAATCTTACGAAAATCTACAACACACCATTATAAAATAATTTATAGGTAGGAGTGACAGTTCTTTTGCCGCCCATCATTTGTTAAAAACAGCTGTTCAAGCAACGAAAAAGAGAATGTGAATTAGCAGAAAACAGACAAGTTAATTTTTTTTGTCTTTGACAATTGGTGGTCGGCGCTCTGAGAAAATAGCCAGTTGACAAGACTACCCTGTCTGCTTATATCATGAAACACACCTTCTATGAAAGCATTTTTTTCTCCAATTTCATTTTAAACAACCATTTCAAAGGGACCTACAAAATTTGGATTCCTTAAATGTTCTGAGTAAAAATCTTCAAAAGTAAAGCCTGATTTTCACTATCCAATTCAGCCCAATTCCCAATGAAATCTCCCCGGGAATTGAAAAAGGGAGTTGTCATTTTTAGAAAGGGGATAATGCTTTTAATGATTTTTTTCTTGTAATCTTAAAAATTGTCTATAAATGCAAATATTTACATTAACATTTTTTAAAAATTCTGTGAACATAGTTAAAAATACGAAAATTCTCTTTTTCAATTCCCGGGGAGATTTCATTCAGAATTGGATTGTATGTGATTTTTATGACGACATAAAGTGAAATATCACTTAAATAAATCCAACTGGCAAAAATGCTTTAAAATATTATAACAAGAAAAAATCTTGAGAAACATTTGAAAAATACTATCTCTGCAAGATTTTTATAAGCTTTTTCGTGCAATTGTAGAGTAAGCTTAAAAAAATAATATATTAATAATGTGTAGGAAAGCTTACTATAAATAGTTTTATTAGCTTTTTCTTGTAATTGTAGGATAAACTTAAAAAATAATATTAATAGCTTAATAATTACGCGGTAATAATAAATCAAATGAGAGGGGAAACTCGCGGCGAGTGCGATTCGTGAAACCGCGTAATTTGGCCCAAGCCTATGGGTATTGCTTTAGATGATTTTTTTTTTAATTTGCTCAAACAATGAATTTTATTTGACAGAAAAAACATGATTTCAGTTTCTATTTCATAAAAATAAATTTTATTTTTCAGTAATATTACATAATGATTGTTATATATGTGTTTATTAAGCATACTTTAGAATCAGTTATCTACATCAAGCGTTCTCAAATACAATTTAGATTTTATTGGGATCTCACCTTTTAGCAAGCTTGTTAAAAGTGATATTAAGAAAAGCTTATAACCTACAGTTTGTATTAAGCTTGTTCACAAGTACAATTGCGGTTCGCTTTCTAGATGGCCGTCTGGGAAATTATTCTATATTTCTTGTATAGCTCAATTCGATAATTCAGTTTCTTTTAATATTTCAACATTGTCAAAATAGATACACAGTTAAAAATAAAAACGGTTATTACGCTCATCTTCAATTGCTCCCAAATTTTATATATTGCTTCTGCCTACCAAAAATAATTTTAATATTTCGTTGAATAAGACTCCAATTGTCTATAAACCACCTTAGTTTCTTAGGAGCAACACCCATCGTTCCAAAAGTTTGCTAAGTTATAACATACAATGTTAACCTCGTAGGAAAAGAATAAAGGAAAAGAATAAAGGAAAAAGGTGCATGCAAGATTGTTATTGTTTCCACACTCATGAATTGAGCTAGTATAATATTATATTAAATAACATGTTTTAATTTTACTTACTCAGGTGAGAATAATAATTCTATACAAATTACTCCTTCTGGTGGTTTTCTTATTGCATTCCGAGCATTAAGGTTTATCAACTTTTCGACAAGAATTTAGTTTCAATTAGACTAAAATTAATTGTTCTTCATTTGCAGCTTTAGTTTGATTGGTGCCTCAATAGCAATAGTATTATAATTTAAAAATTTCGTTTGAAGTCACAAAAGATATTTGAGATATATAATTGCAGACAAATTTTGAGTTATGTGGTCAAAAGAGACTACATCAACACGACGAAACAACCCGAATTGAATAATTTTAATATATTAACATGAATTTTTAGAAAAATTTTGTAACAAATGTCTATTAAATAAAATTTATTTCATAGCTTATTTATATTTTGTATTCTATATTTTTTGAGGTGCCATCTTTTTCTTTAAAAAATTTTATTTGTATTTACACGTTTCATCATTTAAAAAGGTTGATGTGTTGCTTATGCTGTTATGACACTAGGTGTGTTTCCGTACACATTTTCAAGAAAAAGTCGAATAAATTCATTATGAGAGAGTAAAATGAAATTTGAGAATAGTGTCAAAAGTACGGAAACGACTTCTAGCTAGTTTCAAGCACGAAAACAGCTAATTGCCTATCAAATGTAAACGGCGCCAATTTTAACTATTTACAAACGCAAACGACGCCAATTTTAACTTGATATTTTATATATATTTATATGTATTGATATATATTGATATTTAACAATTTGTAAATTTGTTATTTATCGCACAACATAAACAAACAACAAACGACAATTTGACATTTGCTTGTTCTTCTTGATACTTATTCTTCTTGATGCTTGTTCTTATGTAGCTGGAACAAATTTCTTCTAGCACACTTCGAGCAACTCTCGAGCTCGAGAGAGCGGTTTTATGCTTGTTCTTCTAGCTAGAAAAAGTACGAAAACACGTTCAAGCACATTGCAAGTTACTACAATCGAGTACGGAAACAGACCTACTGGCTTGTCTCAGTACTTACAGTCAAACCTAAATTGGCGCGGAAGCGTTTTTTATCTGTCAAAAATTTCTCATGCCCAAACGATTTATAAGCAGCAAACCATAATAACGCGGCGGTAACGCTGAGCGGTTGAAAAATCCAATTTTGACAGAGCGTTAGGAATTAAAGTTGGTTGCAGAAGGCAATAAATTTTGATGTGACAATTCTTAATATTATTATTTTTAGCACGCTCTTGAATTAACAATATGGAGGTAAGAATTTTGTTGATATTATAGCTTAAGAATAATTTTAACTGCGGTGGTCACTTTAAATTAGATTTAAAAATAAAATATTCTCTAGTATATCTAAATTGTTAATGTTTTATTTTTGACATTTGCTTGCCGCTAACCGCTTTCATTTAGGGATGGTACTTCGGCGTTAAAGCTCAGCGTAAAAATGATACGTTCAATACGAGCTGATTTAAGTTTGACTGTTAAAAGATTTTACACCTGCCCGACAAGACGTTTTAACCAAAAATCAAATTGGAAAAATTCAAATCGATAGCACATATAGTACATGAAAACCAGAAAACTAAAAAGAATTGTACTTTTTTGTAACTTTTAACCACAAAAAATGCATATTTACCTAACAACAAAAAAAAAAACGTCATAATTTATATTATTGTTTTGTCTATGTAAAGATTCATATAAAAACGAAACTTCTACAGTTTTCTCTTAATAAAAAACCATATTAAAAATTGGAAATATTTGTTTTAAAAATACAAATTAAAAATAATTAGAAAGTTAGCTGCATTGTTTCTATTAGATAAACAACAAAACTTCATTCATTTCTGGATTTGCGGGACAATATATTGGAGTTCTTTTGGCATATAATTTTTGGTATGTTTATTTTCAGAATACTGTTTGAACGTCTCAGGTTCAGCCATTTGAGATTTGCAGACGGCGCAAACATGCACGAGTGCTTTTTTACCGGTTTTTTTTTTTAGATCGGTAGCTTTTTAAGGATTTGCCGTTATGGATTTTCTTTAAGTTTATTACCTAAATTCGTTGTCGAAATAAAAAAAAATTGATGATTGAGCTTCTTTGTGCGAGAGTCGGTATTTCGCTTGAGTCCACTCGATGGTTGTAAATGCAGATTACTCTCAATTTTTAATGTATCCTAAGATATTACTTCACTTAAAGCGCACGTTTGTTTATAAAATTATATAAAAAAAAAACGATATGGCCATCTCAGCCCTTGAAAGGACTTTGACCGAGCTTCTTATGATCAATTGTGTTGTGTGTGATGTGAAATGTTTGCACACAAATGATCGAGAACTGGACCTACATGTTTTACCCCGACTCCGAACGGCTTATGTTCTCAAGAAGCTTTCCATGGCAGTTTTTACTCTCTGAGGTTTGCCATTGTCTGCAGAGAGGTGACGGGCGAACAGAAAAATTAATTCAATTGATTAATTCAATGCATTAATTCATTGATTAATTCAATTGAAAAAATTTTCTGTGTCAGATGGAGGATTCGAACCTGGCTTCTCTGGCGTAAGAGTCACACACTCTACCCACTACGCCACGGCCGCCACTTATAAAATTATATATTATTGATTTTTTTGTAGTGTCAAGATTTTAAAGAAAAAGAAAAATGTTGATAAATTGAATATTGAACGTCAAGTTCAATATTGTGCTTGACAAAAATGTGCTTGACAGCTGCTGCACCCACCGCTCCGCGACGACACTATCTTGTTAAATATACCTTGGAATAAAGCCTGGTGGCCGCAAATAGGAGAGCCGCTGAGCACTAATGTCAAATGAAACGTCAGAGCATCAGACAGCTGCTTGCAAGGATGAAAAAAATGTAAACATTGAATTAAACATGCTAGCAAAGTGCTGAAATAAGTGAATTTTGATTTTTTTGTTAATTTTGTTTGTTGTGAAAATTTTTGATTTTCAATAAAAGTGGCCGATTACAATGAATTCGGTTCGTCACAAGGAATCGTCAGAGTTCAGTGGTTACGAAAATGCACTGTTCTTTGCTGTCTTCAATCAGGGCCAAGGTGATTGTGTCGTCGAAGGTGATTTCCACAAAATTATTGGAGTCGCGAGATTTGCTTCAATGACGGCAAATTCGTCTTCCGAAATTGACGGCATATGTATTTACCTAATAGCATTGTTTCCATAATGATCACTGTATGTTATTGACTAGAAATTTATTTATTTAGTTACATACGAAAATTTCTTTAGATTTCATGGCTCGCGGTGAATACATTGCTTTGGCCTATTGCGAAAAGATGACTTAGACCCCAGATGAACCCTTGTCAAAGTCTGTGTACAGTTGCATTTTTTAATATTACTTTTGCATTTTATAAAAAATGCAAATATAAAATGTATCTCTTGATTAAATTGTAAATGCATGCTTCTCTAACAGTGTTTACACCGTCACCCTTTATTTAAGTTTAGTTTAAGTTGAATTTTAATAATTTGTATTTGTTAAAACAGCTAAGTGCGTTGAGTGAGTTTTCAGAGTTATTCCGAAAACTCCAAAAAAGAGCGCTCTTGTCGGCTTGTCGATGAGAGTGCTAAATTAATATCAAAAGCGCAATCCAGCTGATCCGAAAAACCACCAAGGAGTATTTATTGGTCCTATCGAGCCGGATTTGAAGCCACAAAATTCCAAAGGAAGCAACAGCCTGCAAACAACAACAAGAGAAACCACAGCAAAAACTCAACACCAGCAGCAACCCCAACAATTAATCCAAGGAAAAAAAAAAGGTGCGTTCAATTTTTATAATTCAGTGTTTTTTTTGTTATTCGTTGCAAATAGTGTTTTTCTATTATAAAATTCATAAATCCAACCGCGGTAAAAAATTCGTTTGGGATTTTTTCGCAACAAAATCAAAAAAAAAAAAAAATATATATGCAAAATTGTGTGCGCGCAAAAAAAAATTAATAAAAGTTTTTAGCTTTCGCTCTCGGTGAGCAAATTTCCAAAAAATAATAAATACACGCAAATATTGCAGTGACAAAGTGGTGTGAGAGTGGAAAAAGTGCAAAAAACAGTGGTCAAAATAAGTGAAAAAAAACATTGAAAATTTTGCAATTTCGTTTCATAATTTCCTTTAAATTAAAGTAAAGTAAAAATAAACAGTGAAAATAGAAAATACTAATGGCTATTGAGTTTTGTTTTTGTCATAAAAATTTACTTTAAATCAAATAAGAAAAAACAAAGGAAAAAAAAAATAATTCTTTTTGAAGCGAAACTGCAAATATTGTTTGACCACACAACTTACTGCGTGCATCGAAAAACAGCCAGCTGCGCTCACACATACACACATGCACACACACTAAATCCTCCACCAACTACACTTGACATTTTTTTCTCGCGCTCTTTGGTTTCTTGGTGTGCTTGCGCACAGTGGGCAAGGCATAACCAAAAACCCCTCAAATTTAATTAGCGCACAGTGGGACAAAAAAGTCAAACACTTTTTAAAAAAAAAAAAAAAAAATTCTTTGGAAAACAAAGAAATTCTTTGGTTGCTCGAAGAAATAGTGTTAAATATTATATTCTACTATATTACATTTATATATCATCTTTAATAAATATTTTTTTATTTTTTGATTTTCTGTGGTTGCCCTTTCTATAAAAGGAACACATTAATATTTTTTTGAGATTTTCGCTTGGTTTTTTAACTAGCATAAATTTGTTTTGCTTGAAAACAATAACTGCATATCAGTCAATTATCTTTTTTCTTCTCGAATTTTTGGTTTTTTCGAGAAAAAAGTTTTCAAACTTTAAAAGAAGAGCAATTTGCATATCAATTGCTTAAAACATTTTTTCCAGCATTCTTTTTAGTTCATATAACGAAACGAAAATGACTGCGTTAACTACTTTTATCCGTTTAGCGGATCAACTTGTTGAATTCGAAGAACAATTTAACGAGATCTCGTTTGAAGAGCATTCGATATTCATTGTCGAAGTTCATAAAGAAGAACTTATGTCGCTTTGGACAGAAGTAAAGGTAGCTTACGAGACTTGCGCTAAAGAAATGTCTACTACCAGACAAGGTTCCACTGACGCCGCAACCCTAAAAATAAAGTATAGAACTAGTTTCGATACTTATGTTAGGTGTGTGGCTAAAATGAGTGAAATTATTCATGAATTTATTAAAGAGAATGAGTCCAAACATGAACCCGAAATTAAGCTGCATTCTTCAAGCCACAATATTAACCTTCCTCCTTGTGATACAGAGCTCTTTTACGGTGATTACATGTCTTGGCCCTCTTTTAGAGATATGTTTACGGCGATTTACATAACCAATGCCCGGTTAACGCCTGTTGAGAAACTGTATCACTTAAATCAAAAGACTCGAGGAGAAGCAAAGGAAATAGTGAAAAAATGTCCACTTACCCACGAGGGGTTTGCCCTTGCGTGGCAAAATCTTAAGGACCGCTATGAAAATAAGCGGATTCTTGTAAATAGCCAATTGAAAGTACTTTTCAATCTCCCGGTTGTCTCTTCTGAGTCAGGGAGTGCTATTAAAAGGTTACAGCGCGACATTAATAATTGCATCTCATCCCTTCAGATGCATGATATCGACATCAGTAACTGGGATGCAATTTTCACCTATCTGTGTTCTACGCGCTTACCAGAGCATACGCTCTCCTTATGGGAGCAGAGCATAGTGAATAAATCTGAAATTCCCGAATGGATAGATTTAGATAATTTTTTGACTAGCCGTTTCCAAACTCTTGAGACTGTCTCGGACATCAGGAGTTCTGGTAACAACAAAGGTGCTGTACCAAAGTCCAATTACGGCCAGCAAAGCAGCAGCTTTGCGAAGAAAGTTAATTCACATCATGTGAATTTATCGAACTCCAGCTGCAAGCTTTGCCCATCACAACAGCATCCGCTGAGAAATTGTTCAAAATTTTTAAACATGAGTGTGAGTGATAGGTTGACGACGGTGAGAAAATACCACGTCTGTCTCAATTGTTTGGGAAGTTCCCATGAAATCAAGGATTGCAAGAGCAGTTATAGTTGTGTAACGTGTAAAAAACGTCACAATACACTCTTGCATCGCGATTTCCAAAATAATCCGAGTACAAGGTTCATGCCAAATGCTGGAAATTCGCCGCAATCCCAAACGCCTAACACAAGCACACATACTCATGCTACCCAAATACAGTCCACTACCGAAACGCAAATTGATAATGTTCAGACGTGCTTTACAATTAGTAAGAAAAGTGTTCTTCTAGGTACTGCCATGGTGACCATATGTCACGGAGGTACGGTTTACACTGCCAGATCGCTAATCGATTCTGGGTCCGAAGGAACATTTATATCAGAAAGATTACAAAATCTTCTGAATCTCCCTACCCAAAAAGTAAACGCACAAGTTTCCGGTCTGAACAAAAGCGTATCAGCTAAAGTTCAAAAGAGCTGCAAGTTGATCATAGGATCACCGGGTAATTCTGAATTACGAATTGAAACAAAAGCTCTAATACTTCCGCAACTTACTGAAAATCTTCCAACTTGTTCACTGGATAGCTCCGTTATCGAGAACCTCCCAGACATCCCTCTAGCAGACGTCAACTTTTACAAAAGTACCCAGGTTGATGTTCTGATTGGAGGTGATATTTACCCTAAAATAATTTTAGATGGTATTCGTAGGAATGTCCTGGGATCGCTGATTGCGCAAGAGACGGTTTTCGGGTGGATTTTCACTGGCCCTATGCCATTAGAAAATCAACCGACGTCTACGACGTACGTCACTTATTTTAATGAAATATCGCTCGATCAGCAGATCTCACGTTTTTGGGAGTTGGAGGAAACCCAGAAAACCGTCTTCAAAACTAAAGAAGACAAATGGTGTGAAGAACATTTCACTAAAACAACACGGCGCAATAGTGATGGTCGCTATGTAGTTTCATTGCCATTTAAGACTGAATTCCCTCTCGAAGTGAGCTTGGGTCAGTCTCGCCAATGTGCTTACAAGCAGTTTATAAGAAACGAAGTAGCTCTCATGTAAAGACCTGATTTCAAATCAACATATGACAACGTCATACAAGAGTATGTGGAGCTGGACCACATGGTAAAGGTGTCGGCACCCAGGTATGAACAGGCTCCGACTAATTATTACCTGCCTCATCACGCGGTAATAAAACCTGATAGCGTCTCGACGAAAGTAAGAGTAGTTTTTAACGCTTCATGTCCGACATCGAACGGTATCAGTCTAAATGATATTCTGTACCCGGGTCCAGTGCTACAAGCTGATTTGACACGTTTGATTGTCAAGTGGAGACTCTTTAAATATGTTTTCAATAGTGACATTGAAAAAATGTACCGTCAAATACTAATAGATCCGAAACAGACTTCGTTTCAACGGATTCTGCTTAGAGAATCTCCCGACGATCAAATCCAGGACTTTGAGCTTAAAACAGTCACATTTGGACTCAATTGTGCCCCGTTTTTGGCAATCAGAACACTCCATCAGCTTGCTGAGGATGTGAAAAAAGAGTTGCCGCTAGCTTCAATGGTTCTTCGGAATTTTATGTATGTCGATGACGCGCTAGCGGGTGCTCACGATATACTGACAGCGATCAAAACCCGAAACGAACTTATTTCGGCTTTGGGCTCAGCTGGCTTTGCTCTACGGAAGTGGACAGCCAACTGTAAAGAAGTCATCGCTGACATTCCAAAACAACATTTGCTGAACGCAGACTTTTTGGAGCTAGAAGATTCGAGTGTGGCCAAGACTTTAGGTATTCGTTGGAATGCAAGTCAAGACTGTTTCTACTTTGTAGCAAAGCCATTGGAGATAAAAAATAGTTTCACGAAAAGAGAAGTTTTGTCAACAATAGCAAAATTGTTTGACCCAGCTGGTTGGTTAAGTCCCACAATCGTTATTGCCAAAATTCTAATGCAGCAAATCTGGTTAGAAAAAATAGATTGGGACGATGACTTAACTTGCCAAAGTCTTCGAAAGTGGAAGCAATTTTTACACAGCTATCCGCACATCAATGAAGTAAAAATTCCACGATGGGTACACTTTTCTCCATGGAGCAAGATAGAATTCCATGCATTTTGCGATGCTTCTGAAAAGGCATACGCTGCGGCGGTATACATTCGTGTTGAGGGTGTGGATGGGAAGGTAACTTCACATTTACTCACTTCCAAGACGAAAGTAGCACCGGTAAAAACCGTTTCGCTTCCCAGACTGGAACTATGTGGAGCGGCTCTGCTCGCTGATGTGGTGGAGCTCCTGATTTCAGAACTTTGCGTAGAGCAATACAATCTATATCTGTGGACAGATTCTACCATTGTGCTTGCGTGGCTACGGAAACCACCATGCTCTTGGACAACTTTTGTTGCCAATCGAGTGTCAAAAATTATCGAGAAGGTCGGTAACGATAATTGGTTCCACGTGGAGTCCCAGGAAAACCCTGCTGATTTAGGAAGCCGAGGAGTAATGCCCCAGGATCTCATCGGAAATCAGCTGTGGTGGCATGGCCCCTCTTGGCTAACAAAAGATAAAAAGGCATGGCCAAAACTTACAGAGGAAACGCATCTGGATACAGAAATGGAAAGAAAACCAGTTCAATCCCATTCTTCAATAACCACGAAGACGTTCTGGATCGGTTTTCCTCGTTTTCTAGAGCATTACGAGTCCTTGCTCAAGGTTTTCGTTTTTACCATCGGGTTCAAAACAAAAAATTAAGTATTCCTACTGGTCAGGTCTCAGATCAGGAAATTGATTTTGTCAAAAATCGATTAATCGTTTTATGTCAACAGGTCAATTTTCCGGACGAATGTCACAGCCTTTTGGAAAAGACCCCTATCAGTACAAAAAGCACAGTCCTAACCTTGAATCCATTTTTGGATAAAAATAACGTTTTGCGAGTAGGAGGACGCTTAGCGTTCTCTCCCGCACTTTCTTATGACGAAAGACATCCAATCATATTGCCATATAATTGTCAATTTTCGCGACTTTTGATAAAGTTTACGCATGAGATTTCCCTACATGGTGGTAACCAGTTGGTTTTGCGACTCATTAGAATCCATTTTTGGATTTTGAAGGCAAGAAACCTTATAAAAACTACCATTCATAACTGCAAGGTATGCGTCATTAATCGAAAAAAGGAATGTACGCAGATCATGGCGGCATTACCCCCTTCGCGAACCACTCTTACCAGAACATTCGCATCAATCGGTGTTGATTTCGCGGGCCCGTTTGACATCAAGAACTATACGGGTCGAGCCTGCTTGATTACAAAAGGCTACGTTTGTGTCTTTGTCTGCTTTGCGACAAAAGCGATACACCTTGAAGCTACCAGTGATCTTTCGACTGCTGCCTTCATGGCAGCATTCTCCCGATTCGCTTCAAGGAGAGGCTGTCCAGCACACGTTTATTCAGATAACGGGACGAATTTTGTTGGAGCCTCACGGACTTTTAAACGCGAATTTAAGGCGTTTCTTAGCTCAACGCGTGATGTAGTTGTTTCCAACTATTCTCACCAAAAACTGGAATGGCATTTTATTCCTGCGGGTGCTCCCCATATGGGAGGTTTGTGGGAAGCCGGGGTCAAAAGCTTCAAATCCCATTTCAAGAAAGTAGCTAGTGGTATGAAATACACGTTCGAAGAGTTTTTGACATTGCTTTCACGAATTGAAGCGTGTCTAAACTCACGACCGATTAGTCCGATGTCTGAGAATCCGGATGATTTAGCTCCCTTAACTGCAGGCCACTTCTTAATTGGTGCGCCTATTCTAGCCCCGTTCGAACCTGAGATAATAGAAAAGCCCATCTCAATCGTAAACCGATGGCAAAAGATAAAAGCTTTACATCAAACATTTTGCCAACGGTGGAAAACCGAATATTTAAAAGAGCCTCACAAGCGTTATAAGTGGAAATATCCGCAAAAAGATATGGAAATAAATGATTTAGTTGTTGTGAAAGAAGAAACTTTACCCCCAAACGAATGGCGGTTGGGCCGAATAACAAAATTATATCACGGAAAAGATGCGAGGGTACGTGTGGCTGACGTTCGAACGGAACGCGGTTTAATAACACGACCGATCGTCAAGCTGGTTGCGTTGCCAGGACCCTAGTTTGACAAAATTTCTACCTCTCAACCCCTTTTTTTACAGCTCAAAATGGTCAACTGCCGCAACATAAGAAAACCGAAGGAAGTCGTCGAAGGTGCCTGTCGATTGTGCGATAAACGGCACCCGTTAAGATTTTGCCCAGAGTTTCGGTCGAAAACTCACGCCGAAAGACTGCGCGTAGTGGTGCTACATCGCTACTGCTCCAATTGCCTATCGCCAAACCACACCACACCAAGGTGCCATAGCGAAATACGGTGCAAGTATTGTGGCGAAAACCACCATAGCCTGTTGCACGGGCCCTCTCAGGAGAAGTTGGATGAGTCCAGGCCTCTCGGCAAACGTCGCCGCGGTGGACCTAGGCCTCGCCCGTCTAGGCTGCTGCCGGCTAAGGATGAACAGAGTTCATCGGACAGCTCGGAGTTGTCCGAAAGGAGCGGACCGAGACCAAGCCCGTCTCGGCTGTCCCTGACGGATGACGCTGGGCCCGAGATGGCTGAGGGCGCTGCGAAGTGGGTTGGACCGAGACCCAGTCCGTCTCGGCTGACGACCACTGAACCGTCCAATGGCCAGAACAGCTTGGTGCATCACTTCAGACCACCACTAAACTCAGCAGCGCGAAGACTGCAAACACGTGGTCAGCGCAGACGCGAAAGACGCGAGAGAAGCCATCGGCAAGATGGTAACCGCCAACCGGCGCTAGTCCGCTCGGAAGTGGAACGCCCTCGATTCCAGGGTGACGCACGAGCGATGATTGGACGACAGATGCCCCTAACAGTTACGCAGTGTGCTGTCGCGATTTCTCCCACGGCTACGGTAAAAATTGTAGCGCAGGGTCGAGTCCATATGGTCCGAGTCCTCATAGACCCGTGTCGAGCAGTGTCGGTCATTTCCGAGGCCTTGGTTGCTTCGCTGCGTTTGGCCACCTCTCGATCGGGAGCAGACCGCATGTGTTGCCTGGAGATTCGCGGCAAGTTTCAACGGAATGATCGAATAAGCGTGATGGCTCAGGTGAAGCGTGGTTACTCGTGTGTAACGCCGACTCAAACACTTGATGCGCGCATACTAGAACCGTATGCCAATCTGTTGTTGGCTGATCAGGCTTTTTTCAAGTCGGCTCCGGTCAGTCTAGTGATGGGCGTGGGAGTTTACTCCAAGATAATGCTCCCCTGTTTCCGACTCCTGCCGGCCAGTTGACCGCTCAGAGCACCATATTTGGATGGGTGCTATCGGGCTTATGCTCAATATAATTTTTTTTTTTTATTAAATTAAATTGAATTTTGAAAATTTACATGTACATATATATGCAAACACTGAAATAAACACTGAATTTTAAAAAATGAAACTGCACTGAATATGTTTATTTATTTAAGGCATTTTAAGTTTTTATCCTATATATCTACTTAAATAATTTTCTAGTTTTTTGCAGTTTGCTGCAAGGTGGGCGGCAATGTTTACACCGTCACCCTGTATTTAAGTTTAGTTTAAGTTGAATTTTAATAATTTGTATTTGTTAAAACAACTAAGTGCGTTGAGTGAGTTTTCAGAGTTATTCCGAAAACTCCAAAAAAGAGCGCTCTTGTCGGCTTGTCGATGAGAGTGCTAAATTAATATCAAAAGCGCAATCCAGCTGGTAAGTTCCCCCTCTCTCTGTATTTTTATAAATAAAATTTCTAAAACCAAATCTTTATTGTCTGTTTCTTCTTTTTCTGGAACAACTAAATCTGGCAAAGATCCGAAAAACCACCAAGGAATATTTAAACAGGTTGAGACGTCTGTTTGAAAATTTTGGCACCGCCTTTCAATTGCATTGCCATGTTTGTTACTATCTTGTGCATATCATGAAGATACCATGAAATTCATTGCCACAACATTGGCAGAACCCAATTCATTTGAAAACAACCCGAATTGAATAATTTTAATATATTAACATGAATTTTTAGAAAAATTTTGTAACAAATGTCTATTAAATAAAATTTATTTCATAGCTTATTTATATTTTGTATTCTATATTTTTTGAGGTGCCATCTTTTTCTTTAAAAAATTTTATTTGTATTTACACGTTTCATCATTTAAAAAGGTTGATGTGTTGCTTATGCTGTTATGACACTAGGTGTGTTTCCGTACACATTTTCAAGAAAAAGTCGAATAAATTCATTATGAGAGAGTAAAATGAAATTTGAGAATAGTGTCAAAAGTACGGAAACGACTTCTAGCTAGTTTCAAGCACGAAAACAGCTAATTGCCTATCAAATGTAAACGGCGCCAATTTTAACTATTTACAAACGCAAACGACGCCAATTTTAACTTGATATTTTATATATATTTATATGTATTGATATATATTGATATTTAACAATTTGTAAATTTGTTATTTATCGCACAACATAAACAAACAACAAACGACAATTTGACATTTGCTTGTTCTTCTTGATACTTATTCTTCTTGATGCTTGTTCTTATGTAGCTGGAACAAATTTCTTCTAGCACACTTCGAGCAACTCTCGAGCTCGAGAGAGCGGTTTTATGCTTGTTCTTCTAGCTAGAAAAAGTACGAAAACACGTTCAAGCACATTGCAAGTTACTACAATCGAGTACGGAAACAGACCTACTGGCTTGTCTCAGTACTTACAGTCAAACCTAAATTGGCGCGGAAGCGTTTTTTATCTGTCAAAAATTTCTCATGCCCAAACGATTTATAAGCAGCAAACCATAATAACGCGGCGGTAACGCTGAGCGGTTGAAAAATCCAATTTTGACAGAGCGTTAGGAATTAAAGTTGGTTGCAGAAGGCAATAAATTTTGATGTGACAATTCTTAATATTATTATTTTTAGCACGCTCTTGAATTAACAATATGGAGGTAAGAATTTTGTTGATATTATAGCTTAAGAATAATTTTAACTGCGGTGGTCACTTTAAATTAGATTTAAAAATAAAATATTCTCTAGTATATCTAAATTGTTAATGTTTTATTTTTGACATTTGCTTGCCGCTAACCGCTTTCATTTAGGGATGGTACTTCGGCGTTAAAGCTCAGCGTAAAAATGATACGTTCAATACGAGCTGATTTAGGTTTGACTGTTAAAAGATTTTACACCTGCCCGACAAGACGTTTTAACCAAAAATCAAATTGGAAAAATTCAAATCGATAGCACATATAGTACATGAAAACCAGAAAACTAAAAAGAATTGTACTTTTTTGTAACTTTTAACCACAAAAAATGCATATTTACCTAACAACAAAAAAAAAAACGTCATAATTTATATTATTGTTTTGTCTATGTAAAGATTCATATAAAAACGAAACTTCTACAGTTTTCTCTTAATAAAAAACCATATTAAAAATTGGAAATATTTGTTTTAAAAATACAAATTAAAAATAATTAGAAAGTTAGCTGCATTGTTTCTATTAGATAAACAACAAAACTTCATTCATTTCTGGATTTGCGGGACAATATATTGGAGTTCTTTTGGCATATAATTTTTGGTATGTTTATTTTCAGAATACTGTTTGAACGTCTCAGGTTCAGCCATTTGAGATTTGCAGACGGCGCAAACATGCACGAGTGCTTTTTTACCGGTTTTTTTTTTTAGATCGGTAGCTTTTTAAGGATTTGCCGTTATGGATTTTCTTTAAGTTTATTACCTAAATTCGTTGTCGAAATAAAAAAAAATTGATGATTGAGCTTCTTTGTGCGAGAGTCGGTATTTCGCTTGAGTCCACTCGATGGTTGTAAATGCAGATTACTCTCAATTTTTAATGTATCCTAAGATATTACTTCACTTAAAGCGCACGTTTGTTTATAAAATTATATAAAAAAAAAACGATATGGCCATCTCAGCCCTTGAAAGGACTTTGACCGAGCTTCTTATGATCAATTGTGTTGTGTGTGATGTGAAATGTTTGCACACAAATGATCGAGAACTGGACCTACATGTTTTACCCCGACTCCGAACGGCTTATGTTCTCAAGAAGCTTTTCATGGCAGTTTTTACTCTCTGAGGTTTGCCATTGTCTGCAGAGAGGTGACGGGCGAACAGAAAAATTAATTCAATTGAAAAAATTTTCTGTGTCAGATGGAGGATTCGAACCTGGCTTCTCTGGCGTAAGAGTCACACACTCTACCCACTACGCCACGGCCGCCACTTATAAAATTATATATTATTGATTTTTTTGTAGTGTCAAGATTTTAAAGAAAAAGAAAAATGTTGATAAATTGAATATTGAACGTCAAGTTTTCAGCCCCTAGCAGCTGAAAAGTAAAGAGTTTTTGACTTTTTCTTGTATAGAAAAGTAACAGCTTAGTAGTTTTGTGAATTGATGTTCTTCCTTACACGCATTAGGCGATTTTCTTATTACTGTCCGAGCAGAGCAATAACTGCCAAAAACAGATCTGTGAGGGGTTCATTAATATAGGTTAAGTCACTTGAGAGAAGCTCGGTAGAACTGTCAGAATGGATGAAAGGAAATCAAGAAAAAAAACCTGAATCTGTACAATTTTTAGCTACAGCTACTTTGACAGTTCGAGCAAAGGCGAAAAAAGAGTGTTTTGCTCTCAAGTGACTTAACCTATATTAATTAACCATGGATCTGTGCTTATTTTTTACCTCTAATTCAGCTATGTTCAATATATGCGTTTCTTTTCATAACCCTCTGTAGGTTACGAAAATGTGTATGTGCTTTTTTAAACTGATTTCCTATGATGAAGTTTCTTACTGTAACTTTCCTGACCTTATTCCAAATAACAACAAATACATTTTAGGCTAATAGTATGTTCACATACAGACCGAAAAGCAGCTTTTCAGCTGGAAAACCCCTTTTCAGAAAAAGGTGTTCAGACGTGAAAAGCAGCTTTTCATTTGACAGACAGTAGTCATATGTTTGTTATTATAGCGTTTTGTTTTATTGTACTAGGCTTAGTAAATAAAATTTTTAAAAACCACTTTTCTTCTCGTAAAAATGATTCCATTTATTTGGATATCGATTTCGGCATATATGTGCGTATTTTTTCGTGCACCGCAAAACTCCTCTGCTTTCTCCTCCCACAACTCTATGAATATTGCCTCATGAAGGTTACTCCACTTCACGCGCTCCTTATGTTTATTTTGCTCCATTTTAACTAAATTTTCCAATTAGGAATAAAGTTTGTGCAAAAATCAAAACAGAAACAGACAGACGAAATGTCAAATATCAGTGACAACTTGGATTTTTGTAATAGATTTTGACTTTACTCCAAAAAACAGACAGAGTTTTTCGCTGAAAAGCAAAAAAATATCAGCTTTTAATTTCACAGTTCTTGTATAGCGAAAAACTTTATATCATCTAGCTTTTCAGCTGAAAAACCATTATACACTCTAACATAAGAATAAATTTGAAATGAAATACGTTTTTTTTTAAAGGGATTGGTTCGAGTTTGGCTTCGAATTTTACGTTTGTACGCACGAAGTTTTGATTTTCGGTGTCTGTGAGACTACCACGTCAGCTGCAGAGGGATAATCTAATAGCATGTTCTCACGGTAATTTGAATTAAGTAATTCGGCTTATGAATTACGAATGTGAATTACCCTGTCCTCACGAAGCAATCGTAATTCGGTTTGACAGTTGTTCTTTGTGTATTTTATTTTAATTTTATTTGATTTGTTGTGAAGAACGAAAATGGGGAAAAATGTGCAAAATATATATTTTTTTATTATATTATTTATTTCTTTAAGCAATGGGCGCATTCAGCGTAGTCAACTGTTCGAATTATTACGGTAGCGATTCTTAAGTGAGCGATATTTTTCTCTGAATGTGTTGTTACTCTAAGCGTCAGAAAAGTTGTCAAAGTTCAGAATTAGAGTCAAACTTTAACCCTAACTTTCCTTAAAAATTATTATTTCACCATTCATTCTCTAACGCTCAGTACATTTTCAGCTTTCAGATGTGTGCATGTTTTTGCATTGACCAGTCGTGTTGTTATTCAAGGCGTTCTTAGAAAAAAACATAAACTTCTAAACAAGGTTGATTTATAAGGTTGTCGCAAGGGAGAGAGCGAGTACCCATAATTGTCAAATCGAAGTTGACAGCTCATAGAAAATCTGCAAGTGCTTTCTTTTATCATCCGTTATTTTTTCGTAGTCATTCACAAAATTGGCTGCTTTTGACAATTATGGGTACTGAGAAGAGAGTACGATCAGCCCTGTGACAACCTTATAAATCAACCTTGCTTCTAACTACATTTCTTGAGGTGTACCAGTTAAAGGTTAATGCACTCAACAGTTGACTTTAGGTAACATAGAATTTTTTCGCTCGATTAAATGGCGTCCGCTACCTGATCAGTTTTAGTGAGCGCTCAAATAATTGGACCATTCAGCGAATTTTTACACAACTGTTGCCAACTGTTGACTACGCTGAATGCCTCCAATGATACTCACTTTGTCTGCTGCCTTTGAGAATTTGACTATTTGTTTTTATTTCTTCTTGTATGTGCTTTTCGATTAATTTTCGATAAAATTTAGAGATGAAACCGATTTCTACATAATTCGGATGTTAATTCAAACTGAATTACCTTCAAATGAGGTATTTCGCTGTCAAATTTTGTATGGCGAATTACTTAATTCGGAACATAATTTAGCCTCGATTTACGAATGAGAGCCGAATTACGTTGTTCAGGGTGCCGTGAGAACGTGCTATAAGCATATCTTAGTGTTGGTCAGATGCTGTTGACGAGCTCAGAAAATTGTTAATGAGCTCTAAGCAATCGGCTGATAAAGATAAAATAAGGAGAAGCATTAACTGGCGGCCATGGCGCAGTGGTAGAGTATGTGGCCCATACGCCAGAGAACCCTGGCTTAAATCCCACCTGACACAGAAAGTTTTTTCAATTGAATTAATTTTTCTGTTCGGCCGTCACCTCTCTGCAGGCAATGGCAAACCTCAGAGAGTAAAAACTGCCATGAAAAGCTTCTGCCATGAAAACAACATAAGCCGTTCAGAGTCGGCATAAAACTTATAGGTCCAGTTTTCGATCATTTGTGTTCTAACATTTCACAACACAATTGATCATAAGAAGCTTGGTCAAAATTCCTTTCATGGGCAGAAATAGCCATTTCATTTTTTTTTTATGAATGGCGAGCACCAGTTCAGAACGTTGTCTTTTTCATAAAATTTAGTTTTTTATATAATTTATTACATATTAAAGATACATTGGCAAGCTTGCACCCTATATGTTTCGTTAACAAATCAGACCAATATATGTTTGATCTGATGTTGTCAGCTCAGGTTATGGTCGGTTTGATCAGTTTCTGCTCAGTTCTGTAGTCTGATGTAAAAAAGAAAATCGCCAATTGAAACATGTATCGCATTTTTTGTGTGCAGCTCACTTTGTATCAGAGATAAAGAGATAGGAAACTTCGATTTTGGACTGCGGGAAAGGGATATCCATATGTCATAATTGTGTCAAATATTAACACAAAATGTTCACTACAAGCACAAAAACCACAGAAATTCACCTCAAAAAGGGATATTCAAACTCCCCATAAATGTGTAAAAGGTTGATAAGCCACAGAAACTCCCATCAAACATGGGATATCCGCACTCATATACACAATTTCTGAGTTTTGCATAAAAAAAGAGAGTTGAAAAAGGTGAAATCTGAAATTACCCCGAAAAACATGAAGTTTTCTCTGCTTTGTATATTTCAGATTCTGGAAAAGCCAGTGTCATAACAGCATCACCTTAATACTCTTTACCATTTTAGAATAAAACCGTGGTATAATAAGATAAGGTAGTGTTAGTAGCAAAAATGTTCTCTTTTACGAATAAAAGCTAAACAAATAACAAAATATGCAAATGATAATATTGTATGTGCTTGACAGCTGCTGCACCCACCGCTCCGCGACGACACTATCTTGTTAAATATACCTTGGAATAAAGCCTGGTGGCCGCAAATAGGAGAGCCGCTGAGCACTAATGTCAAATGAAACGTCAGAGCATCAGACAGCTGCTTGCAAGGATGAAAAAAATGTAAACATTGAATTAAACATGCTAGCAAAGTGCTGAAATAAGTGAATTTTGATTTTTTTGTTAATTTTGTTTGTTGTGAAAATTTTTGATTTTCAATAAAAGTGGCCGATTACAATGAATTCGGTTCGTCACAAGGAATCGTCAGAGTTCAGTGGTTACGAAAATGCACTGTTCTTTGCTGTCTTCAATCAGGGCCAAGGTGATTGTGTCGTCGAAGGTGATTTCCACAAAATTATTGGAGTCGCGAGATTTGCTTCAATGACGGCAAATTCGTCTTCCGAAATTGACGGCATATGTATTTACCTAATAGCATTGTTTCCATAATGATCACTGTATGTTATTGACTAGAAATTTATTTATTTAGTTACATACGAAAATTTCTTTAGATTTCATGGCTCGCGGTGAATACATTGCTTTGGCCTATTGCGAAAAGATAACTTAGACCCCAGATGAACCCTTGTCAAAGTCTGTGTACAGTTGCATTTTTTAATATTACTTTTGCATTTTATAAAAAATGCAAATATAAAATGTATCTCTTGATTACATTGTAAATGCATGCTTCTCTAACAGTGTTTACACCGTCACCCTTTATTTAAGTTTAGTTTAAGTTGAATTTTAATAATTTGTATTTGTTAAAACAGCTAAGTGCGTTGAGTGAGTTTTCAGAGTTATTCCGAAAACTCCAAAAAAGAGCGCTCTTGTCGGCTTGTCGATGAGAGTGCTAAATTAATATCAAAAGCGCAATCCAGCTGATCCGAAAAACCACCAAGGAGTATTTATTGGTCCTATCGAGCCGGATTTGAAGCCACAAAATTCCAAAGGAAGCAACAGCCTGCAAACAACAATAAGAGAAACCACAGCAAAAACTCAACACCAGCAGCAACCCCAACAATTAATCCAAGGAAAAAAAAAAGGTGCGTTCAATTTTTATAATTCAGTGTTTTTTTTGTTATTCGTTGCAAATAGTGTTTTTCTATTATAAAATTCATAAATCCAACCGCGGTAAAAAATTCGTTTGGGATTTTTTCGCAACAAAATCAAAAAAAAAAAAAAATATATATGCAAAATTGTGTGCGCGCAAAAAAAAATTAATAAAAGTTTTTAGCTTTCGCTCTCGGTGAGCAAATTTCCAAAAAATAATAAATACACGCAAATATTGCAGTGACAAAGTGGTGTGAGAGTGGAAAAAGTGCAAAAAACAGTGGTCAAAATAAGTGAAAAAAAACATTGAAAATTTTGCAATTTCGTTTCATAATTTCCTTTAAATTAAAGTAAAGTAAAAATAAACAGTGAAAATAGAAAATACTAATGGCTATTGAGTTTTGTTTTTGTCATAAAAATTTACTTTAAATCAAATAAGAAAAAACAAAGGAAAAAAAAAATAATTCTTTTTGAAGCGAAACTGCAAATATTGTTTGACCACACAACTTACTGCGTGCATCGAAAAACAGCCAGCTGCGCTCACACATACACACATGCACACACACTAAATCCTCCACCAACTACACTTGACATTTTTTTCTCGCGCTCTTTGGTTTCTTGGTGTGCTTGCGCACAGTGGGCAAGGCATAACCAAAAACCCCTCAAATTTAATTAGCGCACAGTGGGACAAAAAAGTCAAACACTTTTTAAAAAAAAAAAAAAAAAATTCTTTGGAAAACAAAGAAATTCTTTGGTTGCTCGAAGAAATAGTGTTATATATTATATTCTACTATATTACATTTATATATCATCTTTAATAAATATTTTTTTATTTTTTGATTTTCTGTGGTTGCCCTTTCTATAAAAGGAACACATTAATATTTTTTTGAGATTTTCGCTTGGTTTTTTAACTAGCATAAATTTGTTTTGCTTGAAAACAATAACTGCATATCAGTCAATTATCTTTTTTCTTCTCGAATTTTTGGTTTTTTCGAGAAAAAAGTTTTCAAACTTTAAAAGAAGAGCAATTTGCATATCAATTGCTTAAAACATTTTTTCCAGCATTCTTTTTAGTTCATATAACGAAACGAAAATGACTGCGTTAACTACTTTTATCCGTTTAGCGGATCAACTTGTTGAATTCGAAGAACAATTTAACGAGATCTCGTTTGAAGAGCATTCGATATTCATTGTCGAAGTTCATAAAGAAGAACTTATGTCGCTTTGGACAGAAGTAAAGGTAGCTTACGAGACTTGCGCTAAAGAAATGTCTACTACCAGACAAGGTTCCACTGACGCCGCAACCCTAAAAATAAAGTATAGAACTAGTTTCGATACTTATGTTAGGTGTGTGGCTAAAATGAGTGAAATTATTCATGAATTTATTAAAGAGAATGAGTCCAAACATGAACCCGAAATTAAGCTGCATTCTTCAAGCCACAATATTAACCTTCCTCCTTGTGATACAGAGCTCTTTTACGGTGATTACATGTCTTGGCCCTCTTTTAGAGATATGTTTACGGCGATTTACATAACCAATGCCCGGTTAACGCCTGTTGAGAAACTGTATCACTTAAATCAAAAGACTCGAGGAGAAGCAAAGGAAATAGTGAAAAAATGTCCACTTACCCACGAGGGGTTTGCCCTTGCGTGGCAAAATCTTAAGGACCGCTATGAAAATAAGCGGATTCTTGTAAATAGCCAATTGAAAGTACTTTTCAATCTCCCGGTTGTCTCTTCTGAGTCAGGGAGTGCTATTAAAAGGTTACAGCGCGACATTAATAATTGCATCTCATCCCTTCAGATGCATGATATCGACATCAGTAACTGGGATGCAATTTTCACCTATCTGTGTTCTACGCGCTTACCAGAGCATACGCTCTCCTTATGGGAGCAGAGCATAGTGAATAAATCTGAAATTCCCGAATGGATAGATTTAGATAATTTTTTGACTAGCCGTTTCCAAACTCTTGAGACTGTCTCGGACATCAGGAGTTCTGGTAACAACAAAGGTGCTGTACCAAAGTCCAATTACGGCCAGCAAAGCAGCAGCTTTGCGAAGAAAGTTAATTCACATCATGTGAATTTATCGAACTCCAGCTGCAAGCTTTGCCCATCACAACAGCATCCGCTGAGAAATTGTTCAAAATTTTTAAACATGAGTGTGAGTGATAGGTTGACGACGGTGAGAAAATACCACGTCTGTCTCAATTGTTTGGGAAGTTCCCATGAAATCAAGGATTGCAAGAGCAGTTATAGTTGTGTAACGTGTAAAAAACGTCACAATACACTCTTGCATCGCGATTTCCAAAATAATCCGAGTACAAGGTTCATGCCAAATGCTGGAAATTCGCCGCAGTCCCAAACGCCTAACACAAGCACACATACTCATGCTACCCAAATACAGTCCACTACCGAAACGCAAATTGATAATGTTCAGACGTGCTTTACAATTAGTAAGAAAAGTGTTCTTCTAGGTACTGCCATGGTGACCATATGTCACGGAGGTACGGTTTACACTGCCAGATCGCTAATCGATTCTGGGTCCGAAGGAACATTTATATCAGAAAGATTACAAAATCTTCTGAATCTCCCTACCCAAAAAGTAAACGCACAAGTTTCCGGTCTGAACAAAAGCGTATCAGCTAAAGTTCAAAAGAGCTGCAAGTTGATCATAGGATCACCGGGTAATTCTGAATTACGAATTGAAACAAAAGCTCTAATACTTCCGCAACTTACTGAAAATCTTCCAACTTGTTCACTGGATAGCTCCGTTATCGAGAACCTCCCAGACATCCCTCTAGCAGACGTCAACTTTTACAAAAGTACCCAGGTTGATGTTCTGATTGGAGGTGATATTTACCCTAAAATAATTTTAGATGGTATTCGTAGGAATGTCCTGGGATCGCTGATTGCGCAAGAGACGGTTTTCGGGTGGATTTTCACTGGCCCTATGCCATTAGAAAATCAACCGACGTCTACGACGTACGTCACTTATTTTAATGAAATATCGCTCGATCAGCAGATCTCACGTTTTTGGGAGTTGGAGGAAACCCAGAAAACCGTCTTCAAAACTAAAGAAGACAAATGGTGTGAAGAACATTTCACTAAAACAACACGGCGCAATAGTGATGGTCGCTATGTAGTTTCATTGCCATTTAAGACTGAATTCCCTCTCGAAGTGAGCTTGGGTCAGTCTCGCCAATGTGCTTACAAGCAGTTTATAAGAAACGAAGTAGCTCTCATGTAAAGACCTGATTTCAAATCAACATATGACAACGTCATACAAGAGTATGTGGAGCTGGACCACATGGTAAAGGTGTCGGCACCCAGGTATGAACAGGCTCCGACTAATTATTACCTGCCTCATCACGCGGTAATAAAACCTGATAGCGTCTCGACGAAAGTAAGAGTAGTTTTTAACGCTTCATGTCCGACATCGAACGGTATCAGTCTAAATGATATTCTGTACCCGGGTCCAGTGCTACAAGCTGATTTGACACGTTTGATTGTCAAGTGGAGACTCTTTAAATATGTTTTCAATAGTGACATTGAAAAAATGTACCGTCAAATACTAATAGATCCGAAACAGACTTCGTTTCAACGGATTCTGCTTAGAGAATCTCCCGACGATCAAATCCAGGACTTTGAGCTTAAAACAGTCACATTTGGACTCAATTGTGCCCCGTTTTTGGCAATCAGAACACTCCATCAGCTTGCTGAGGATGTGAAAAAAGAGTTGCCGCTAGCTTCAATGGTTCTTCGGAATTTTATGTATGTCGATGACGCGCTAGCGGGTGCTCACGATATACTGACAGCGATCAAAACCCGAAACGAACTTATTTCGGCTTTGGGCTCAGCTGGCTTTGCTCTACGGAAGTGGACAGCCAACTGTAAAGAAGTCATCGCTGACATTCCAAAACAACATTTGCTGAACGCAGACTTTTTGGAGCTAGAAGATTCGAGTGTGGCCAAGACTTTAGGTATTCGTTGGAATGCAAGTCAAGACTGTTTCTACTTTGTAGCAAAGCCATTGGAGATAAAAAATAGTTTCACGAAAAGAGAAGTTTTGTCAACAATAGCAAAATTGTTTGACCCAGCTGGTTGGTTAAGTCTCACAATCGTTATTGCCAAAATTCTAATGCAGCAAATCTGGTTAGAAAAAATAGATTGGGACGATGACTTAACTTGCCAAAGTCTTCGAAAGTGGAAGCAATTTTTACACAGCTATCCGCACATCAATGAAGTAAAAATTCCACGATGGGTACACTTTTCTCCATGGAGCAAGATAGAATTCCATGCATTTTGCGATGCTTCTGAAAAGGCATACGCTGCGGCGGTATACATTCATGTTGAGGGTGTGGATGGGAAGGTAACTTCACATTTACTCACTTCCAAGACGAAAGTAGCACCGGTAAAAACCGTTTCGCTTCCCAGACTGGAACTATGTGGAGCGGCTCTGCTCGCTGATGTGGTGGAGCTCCTGATTTCAGAACTTTGCGTAGAGCAATACAATCTATATCTGTGGACAGATTCTACCATTGTGCTTGCGTGGCTACGGAAACCACCATGCTCTTGGACAACTTTTGTTGCCAATCGAGTGTCAAAAATTATCGAGAAGGTCGGTAACGATAATTGGTTCCACGTGGAGTCCCAGGAAAACCCTGCTGATTTAGGAAGCCGAGGAGTAATGCCCCAGGATCTCATCGGAAATCAGCTGTGGTGGCATGGCCCCTCTTGGCTAACAAAAGATAAAAAGGCATGGCCAAAACTTACAGAGGAAACGCATCTGGATACAGAAATGGAAAGAAAACCAGTTCAATCCCATTCTTCAATAACCACGAAGACGTTCTGGATCGGTTTTCCTCGTTTTCTAGAGCATTACGAGTCCTTGCTCAAGGTTTTCGTTTTTACCATCGGGTTCAAAACAAAAAATTAAGTATTCCTACTGGTCAGGTCTCAGATCAGGAAATTGATTTTGTCAAAAATCGATTAATCGTTTTATGTCAACAGGTCAATTTTCCGGACGAATGTCACAGCCTTTTGGAAAAGACCCCTATCAGTACAAAAAGCACAGTCCTAACCTTGAATCCATTTTTGGATAAAAATAACGTTTTGCGAGTAGGAGGACGCTTAGCGTTCTCTCCCGCACTTTCTTATGACGAAAGACATCCAATCATATTGCCATATAATTGTCAATTTTCGCGACTTTTGATAAAGTTTACGCATGAGATTTCCCTACATGGTGGTAACCAGTTGGTTTTGCGACTCATTAGAATGCAGTTTTGGATTTTGAAGGCAAGAAACCTTATAAAAACTACCATTCATAACTGCAAGGTATGCGTCATTAATCGAAAAAAGGAATGTACGCAGATCATGGCGGCATTACCCCCTTCGCGAACCACTCTTACCAGAACATTCGCATCAATCGGTGTTGATTTCGCGGGCCCGTTTGACATCAAGAACTATACGGGTCGAGCCTGCTTGATTACAAAAGGCTACGTTTGTGTCTTTGTCTGCTTTGCGACAAAAGCGATACACCTTGAAGCTACCAGTGATCTTTCGACTGCTGCCTTCATGGCAGCATTCTCCCGATTCGCTTCAAGGAGAGGCTGTCCAGCACACGTTTATTCAGATAACGGGACGAATTTTGTTGGAGCCTCACGGACTTTTAAACGCGAATTTAAGGCGTTTCTTAGCTCAACGCGTGATGTAGTTGTTTCCAACTATTCTCACCAAAAACTGGAATGGCATTTTATTCCTGCGGGTGCTCCCCATATGGGAGGTTTGTGGGAAGCCGGGGTCAAAAGCTTCAAATCCCATTTCAAGAAAGTAGCTAGTGGTATGAAATACACGTTCGAAGAGTTTTTGACATTGCTTTCACGAATTGAAGCGTGTCTAAACTCACGACCGATTAGTCCGATGTCTGAGAATCCGGATGATTTAGCTCCCTTAACTGCAGGCCACTTCTTAATTGGTGCGCCTATTCTAGCCCCGTTCGAACCTGAGATAATAGAAAAGCCCATCTCAATCGTAAACCGATGGCAAAAGATAAAAGCTTTACATCAAACATTTTGCCAACGGTGGAAAACCGAATATTTAAAAGAGCCTCACAAGCGTTATAAGTGGAAATATCCGCAAAAAGATATGGAAATAAATGATTTAGTTGTTGTGAAAGAAGAAACTTTACCCCCAAACGAATGGCGGTTGGGCCGAATAACAAAATTATATCACGGAAAAGATGCGAGGGTACGTGTGGCTGACGTTCGAACGGAACGCGGTGTAATAACACGACCGATCGTCAAGCTGGTTGCGTTGCCAGGACCCTAGTTTGACAAAATTTCTACCTCTCAACCCCTTTTTTTACAGCTCAAAATGGTCAACTGCCGCAACATAAGAAAACCGAAGGAAGTCGTCGAAGGTGCCTGTCGATTGTGCGATAAACGGCACCCGTTAAGATTTTGCCCAGAGTTTCGGTCGAAAACTCACGCCGAAAGACTGCGCGTAGTGGTGCTACATCGCTACTGCTCCAATTGCCTATCGCCAAACCACCCCACACCAAGGTGCCATAGCGAAATACGGTGCAAGTATTGTGGCGAAAACCACCATAGCCTGTTGCACGGGCCCTCTCAGGAGAAGTTGGATGAGTCCAGGCCTCTCGGCAAACGTCGCCGCGGTGGACCTAGGCCTCGCCCGTCTAGGCTGCTGCCGGCTAAGGATGAACAGAGTTCATCGGACAGCTCGGAGTTGTCCGAAAGGAGCGGACCGAGACCAAGCCCGTCTCGGCTGTCCCTGACGGATGACGCTGGGCCCGAGATGGCTGAGGGCGCTGCGAAGTGGGTTGGACCGAGACCCAGTCCGTCTCGGCTGACGACCACTGAACCGTCCAATGGCCAGAACAGCTTGGTGCATCACTTCAGACCACCACTAAACTCAGCAGCGCGAAGACTGCAAACACGTGGTCAGCGCAGACGCGAAAGACGCGAGAGAAGCCATCGGCAAGATGGTAACCGCCAACCGGCGCTAGTCCGCTCGGAAGTGGAACGCCCTCGATTCCAGGGTGACGCACGAGCGATGATTGGACGACAGATGCCCCTAACAGTTACGCAGTGTGCTGTCGCGATTTCTCCCACGGCTACGGTAAAAATTGTAGCGCAGGGTCGGGTCCATATGGTCCGAGTCCTCATAGACCCGTGTCGAGCAGTGTCGGTCATTTCCGAGGCCTTGGTTGCTTCGCTGCGTTTGGCCACCTCTCGATCGGGAGCAGACCGCATGTGTTGCCTGGAGATTCGCGGCAAGTTTCAACGGAATGATCGAATAAGCGTGATGGCTCAGGTGAAGCGTGGTTACTCGTGTGTAACGCCGACTCAAACACTTGATGCGCGCATACTAGAACCGTATGCCAATCTGTTGTTGGCTGATCAGGCTTTTTTCAAGTCGGCTCCGGTCAGTCTAGTGATGGGCGTGGGAGTTTACTCCAAGATAATGCTCCCCTGTTTCCGACTCCTGCCGGCCAGTTGACTGCTCAGAGCACCATATTTGGATGGGTGCTATCGGGCTTATGCTCAATATAATTTTTTTTTTTTATTAAATTAAATTGAATTTTGAAAATTTACATGTACATATATATGCAAACACTGAAATAAACACTGAATTTTAAAAAATGAAACTGCACTGAATATGTTTATTTATTTAAGGCATTTTAAGTTTTTATCCTATATATCTACTTAAATAATTTTCTAGTTTTTTGCAGTTTGCTGCAAGGTGGGCGGCAATGTTTACACCGTCACCCTGTATTTAAGTTTAGTTTAAGTTGAATTTTAATAATTTGTATTTGTTAAAACAGCTAAGTGCGTTGAGTGAGTTTTCAGAGTTATTCCGAAAACTCCAAAAAAGAGCGCTCTTGTCGGCTTGTCGATGAGAGTGCTAAATTAATATCAAAAGCGCAATCCAGCTGGTAAGTTCCCCCTCTCTCTGTATTTTTATAAATAAAATTTCTAAAACCAAATCTTAATTGTCTGTTTCTTCTTTTTCTGGAACAACTAAATCTGGCAAAGATCCGAAAAACCACCAAGGAATATTTAAACAGGTTGAGACGTCTGTTTGAAAATTTTGGCACCGCCTTTCAATTGCATTGCCATGTTTGTTACCATCTTGTGCATATCATGAAGATACCATGAAATTCATTGCCACAACATTGGCAGAACCCAATTCATTTGAAAACAACCCGAATTGAATAATTTTAATATATTAACATGAATTTTTAGAAAAATTTTGTAACAAATGTCTATTAAATAAAATTTATTTCATAGCTTATTTATATTTTGTATTCTATATTTTTTGAGGTGCCATCTTTTTCTTTAAAAAATTTTATTTGTATTTACACGTTTCATCATTTAAAAAGGTTGATGTGTTGCTTATGCTGTTATGACACTAGGTGTGTTTCCGTACACATTTTCAAGAAAAAGTCGAATAAATTCATTATGAGAGAGTAAAATGAAATTTGAGAATAGTGTCAAAAGTACGGAAACGACTTCTAGCTAGTTTCAAGCACGAAAACAGCTAATTGCCTATCAAATGTAAACGGCGCCAATTTTAACTTGATATTTTATATATATTTATATGTATTGATATTTATTGATATTTAACAATTTGTAAATTTGTTATTTATCGCACAACATAAACAAACAACAAACGACAATTTGACATTTGCTTGTTCTTCTTGATACTTATTCTTCTTGATGCTTGTTCTTATGTAGCTGGAACAAATTTCTTCTAGCACACTTCGAGCAACTCTCGAGCTCGAGAGAGCGGTTTTATGCTTGTTCTTCTAGCTAGAAAAAGTACGAAAACACGTTCAAGCACATTGCAAGTTACTACAATCGAGTACGGAAACAGACCTACTGGCTTGTCTCAGTACTTACAGTCAAACCTAAATTGGCGCGGAAGCGTTTTTTATCTGTCAAAAATTTCTCATGCCCAAACGATTTATAAGCAGCAAACCATAATAACGCGGCGGTAACGCTGAGCGGTTGAAAAATCCAATTTTGACAGAGCGTTAGGAATTAAAGTTGGTTGCAGAAGGCAATAAATTTTGATGTGACAATTCTTAATATTATTATTTTTAGCACGCTCTTGAATTAACAATATGGAGGTAAGAATTTTGTTGATATTATAGCTTAAGAATAATTTTAACTGCGGTGGTCACTTTAAATTAGATTTAAAAATAAAATATTCTCTAGTATATCTAAATTGTTAATGTTTTATTTTTGACATTTGCTTGCCGCTAACCGCTTTCATTTAGGGATGGTACTTCGGCGTTAAAGCTCAGCGTAAAAATGATACGTTCAATACGAGCTGATTTAGGTTTGACTGTTAAAAGATTTTACACCTGCCCGACAAGACGTTTTAACCAAAAATCAAATTGGAAAAATTCAAATCGATAGCACATATAGTACATGAAAACCAGAAAACTAAAAAGAATTGTACTTTTTTGTAACTTTTAACCACAAAAAATGCATATTTACCTAACAACAAAAAAAAAAACGTCATAATTTATATTATTGTTTTGTCTATGTAAAGATTCATATAAAAACGAAACTTCTACAGTTTTCTCTTAATAAAAAACCATATTAAAAATTGGAAATATTTGTTTTAAAAATACAAATTAAAAATAATTAGAAAGTTAGCTGCATTGTTTCTATTAGATAAACAACAAAACTTCATTCATTTCTGGATTTGCGGGACAATATATTGGAGTTCTTTTGGCATATAATTTTTGGTATGTTTATTTTCAGAATACTGTTTGAACGTCTCAGGTTCAGCCATTTGAGATTTGCAGACGGCGCAAACATGCACGAGTGCTTTTTTACCGGTTTTTTTTTTTAGATCGGTAGCTTTTTAAGGATTTGCCGTTATGGATTTTCTTTAAGTTTATTACCTAAATTCGTTGTCCAAATAAAAAAAAATTGATGATTGAGCTTCTTTGTGCGAGAGTCGGTATTTCGCTTGAGTCCACTCGATGGTTGTAAATGCAGATTACTCTCAATTTTTAATGTATCCTAAGATATTACTTCACTTAAAGCGCACGTTTGTTTATAAAATTATATAAAAAAAAAACGATATGGCCATCTCAGCCCTTGAAAGGACTTTGACCGAGCTTCTTATGATCAATTGTGTTGTGTGTGATGTGAAATGTTTGCACACAAATGATCGAGAACTGGACCTACATGTTTTACCCCGACTCCGAACGGCTTATGTTCTCAAGAAGCTTTTCATGGCAGTTTTTACTCTCTGAGGTTTGCCATTGTCTGCAGAGAGGTGACGGGCGAACAGAAAAATTAATTCAATTGAAAAAATTTTCTGTGTCAGATGGAGGATTCGAACCTGGCTTCTCTGGCGTAAGAGTCACACACTCTACCCACTACGCCACGGCCGCCACTTATAAAATTATATATTATTGATTTTTTTGTAGTGTCAAGATTTTAAAGAAAAAGAAAAATGTTGATAAATTGAATATTGAACGTCAAGTTTTCAGCCCCTAGCAGCTGAAAAGTAAAGAGTTTTTGACTTTTTCTTGTATAGAAAAGTAACAGCTTAGTAGTTTTGTGAATTGATGTTCTTCCTTACACGCATTAGGCGATTTTCTTATTACTGTCCGAGCAGAGCAATAACTGCCAAAAACAGATCTGTGAGGGGTTCATTAATATAGGTTAAGTCACTTGAGAGAAGCTCGGTAGAACTGTCAGAATGGATGAAAGGAAATCAAGAAAAAAAACCTGAATCTGTACAATTTTTAGCTACAGCTACTTTGACAGTTCGAGCAAAGGCGAAAAAAGAGTGTTTTGCTCTCAAGTGACTTAACCTATATTAATTAACCATGGATCTGTGCTTATTTTTTACCTCTAATTCAGCTATGTTCAATATATGCGTTTCTTTTCATAACCCTCTGTAGGTTACGAAAATGTGTATGTGCTTTTTTAAACTGATTTCCTATGATGAAGTTTCTTACTGTAACTTTCCTGACCTTATTCCAAATAACAACAAATACATTTTAGGCTAATAGTATGTTCACATACAGACCGAAAAGCAGCTTTTCAGCTGGAAAACCCCTTTTCAGAAAAAGGTGTTCAGACGTGAAAAGCAGCTTTTCATTTGACAGACAGTAGTCATATGTTTGTTATTATAGCGTTTTGTTTTATTGTACTAGGCTTAGTAAATAAAATTTTTAAAAACCACTTTTCTTCTCGTAAAAATGATTCCATTTATTTGGATATCGATTTCGGCATATATGTGCGTATTTTTTCGTGCACCGCAAAACTCCTCTGCTTTCTCCTCCCACAACTCTATGAATATTGCCTCATGAAGGTTACTCCACTTCACGCGCTCCTTATGTTTATTTTGCTCCATTTTAACTAAATTTTCCAATTAGGAATAAAGTTTGTGCAAAAATCAAAACAGAAACAGACAGACGAAATGTCAAATATCAGTGACAACTTGGATTTTTGTAATAGATTTTGACTTTACTCCAAAAAACAGACAGAGTTTTTCGCTGAAAAGCAAAAAAATATCAGCTTTTCATTTCACAGTTCTTGTATAGCGAAAAACTTTATATCATCTAGCTTTTCAGCTGAAAAACCATTATACACTCTAACATAAGAATAAATTTGAAATGAAATACGTTTTTTTTTAAAGGGATTGGTTCGAGTTTGGCTTCGAATTTTACGTTTGTACGCACGAAGTTTTGATTTTCGGTGTCTGTGAGACTACCACGTCAGCTGCAGAGGGATAATCTAATAGCATGTTCTCACGGTAATTTGAATTAAGTAATTCGGCTTATGAATTACGAATGTGAATTACCCTGTCCTCACGAAGCAATCGTAATTCGGTTTGACAGTTGTTCTTTGTGTATTTTATTTTAATTTTATTTGATTTGTTGTGGAGAACGAAAATGGGGAAAAATGTGCAAAATATATATTTTTTTATTATATTATTTATTTCTTTAAGCAATGGGCGCATTCAGCGTAGTCAACTGTTCGAATTATTACGGTAGCGATTCTTAAGTGAGCGATATTTTTCTCTGAATGTGTTGTTACTCTAAGCGTCAGAAAAGTTGTCAAAGTTCAGAATTAGAGTCAAACTTTAACCCTAACTTTCCTTAAAAATTATTATTTCACCATTCATTCTCTAACGCTCAGTACATTTTCAGCTTTCAGATGTGTGCATGTTTTTGCATTGACCAGTCGTGTTGTTATTCAAGGCGTTCTTAGAAAAAAACATAAACTTCTAAACAAGGTTGATTTATAAGGTTGTCGCAAGGGAGAGAGCGAGTACCCATAATTGTCAAATCGAAGTTGACAGCTCATAGAAAATCTGCAAGTGCTTTCTTTTATCATCCGTTATTTTTTCGTAGTCATTCACAAAATTGGCTGCTTTTGACAATTATGGGTACTGAGAAGAGAGTACGATCAGCCCTGTGACAACCTTATAAATCAACCTTGCTTCTAACTACATTTCTTGAGGTGTACCAGTTAAAGGTTAATGCACTCAACAGTTGACTTTAGGTAACATAGAATTTTTTCGCTCGATTAAATGGCGTCCGCTACCTGATCAGTTTTAGTGAGCGCTCAAATAATTGGACCATTCAGCGAATTTTTACACAACTGTTGCCAACTGTTGACTACGCTGAATGCCTCCAATGATACTCACTTTGTCTGCTGCCTTTGAGAATTTGACTATTTGTTTTTATTTCTTCTTGTATGTGCTTTTCGATTAATTTTCGATAAAATTTAGAGATGAAACCGATTTCTACATAATTCGGATGTTAATTCAAACTGAATTACCTTCAAATGAGGTATTTCGCTGTCAAATTTTGTATGGCGAATTACTTAATTCGGAACATAATTTAGCCTCGATTTACGAATGAGAGCCGAATTACGTTGTTCAGGGTGCCGTGAGAACGTGCTATAAGCATATCTTAGTGTTGGTCAGATGCTGTTGACGAGCTCAGAAAATTGTTAATGAGCTCTAAGCAATCGGCTGATAAAGATAAAATAAGGAGAAGCATTAACTGGCGGCCATGGCGCAGTGGTAGAGTATGTGGCCCATACGCCAGAGAACCCTGGCTTAAATCCCACCTGACACAGAAAGTTTTTTCAATTGAATTAATTTTTCTGTTCGGCCGTCACCTCTCTGCAGGCAATGGCAAACCTCAGAGAGTAAAAACTGCCATGAAAAGCTTCTGCCATGAAAACAACATAAGCCGTTCAGAGTCGGCATAAAACTTATAGGTCCAGTTTTCGATCATTTGTGTTCTAACATTTCACAACACAATTGATCATAAGAAGCTTGGTCAAAATTCCTTTCATGGGCAGAAATAGCCATTTCATTTTTTTTTTATGAATGGCGAGCACCAGTTCAGAACGTTGTCTTTTTCATAAAATTTAGTTTTTTATATAATTTATTACATATTAAAGATACATTGGCAAGCTTGCACCCTATATGTTTCGTTAACAAATCAGACCAATATATGTTTGATCTGATGTTGTCAGCTCAGGTTATGGTCGGTTTGATCAGTTTCTGCTCAGTTCTGTAGTCTGATGTAAAAAAGAAAATCGCCAATTGAAACATGTATCGCATTTTTTGTGTGCAGCTCACTTTGTATCAGAGATAAAGAGATAGGAAACTTCGATTTTGGACTGCGGGAAAGGGATATCCATATGTCATAATTGTGTCAAATATTAACACAAAATGTTCACTACAAGCACAAAAACCACAGAAATTCACCTCAAAAAGGGATATTCAAACTCCCCATAAATGTGTAAAAGGTTGATAAGCCACAGAAACTCCCATCAAACATGGGATATCCGCACTCATATACACAATTTCTGAGTTTTGCATAAAAAAAGAGAGTTGAAAAAGGTGAAATCTGAAATTACCCCGAAAAACATGAAGTTTTCTCTGCTTTGTATATTTCAGATTCTGGAAAAGCCAGTGTCATAACAGCATCACCTTAATACTCTTTACCATTTTAGAATAAAACCGTGGTATAATAAGATAAGGTAGTGTTAGTAGCAAAAATGTTCTCTTTTACGAATAAAAGCTAAACAAATAACAAAATATGCAAATGATAATATTGTATGTGCTTGACAGCTGCTGCACCCACCGCTCCGCGACGACACTATCTTGTTAAATATACCTTGGAATAAAGCCTGGTGGCCGCAAATAGGAGAGCCGCTGAGCACTAATGTCAAATGAAACGTCAGAGCATCAGACAGCTGCTTGCAAGGATGAAAAAAATGTAAACATTGAATTAAACATGCTAGCAAAGTGCTGAAATAAGTGAATTTTGATTTTTTTGTTAATTTTGTTTGTTGTGAAAATTTTTGATTTTCAATAAAAGTGGCCGATTACAATGAATTCGGTTCGTCACAAGGAATCGTCAGAGTTCAGTGGTTACGAAAATGCACTGTTCTTTGCTGTCTTCAATCAGGGCCAAGGTGATTGTGTCGTCGAAGGTGATTTCCACAAAATTATTGGAGTCGCGAGATTTGCTTCAATGACGGCAAATTCGTCTTCCGAAATTGACGGCATATGTATTTACCTAATAGCATTGTTTCCATAATGATCACTGTATGTTATTGACTAGAAATTTATTTATTTAGTTACATACGAAAATTTCTTTAGATTTCATGGCTCGCGGTGAATACATTGCTTTGGCCTATTGCGAAAAGATGACTTAGACCCCAGATGAACCCTTGTCAAAGTCTGTGTACAGTTGCATTTTTTAATATTACTTTTGCATTTTATAAAAAATGCAAATATAAAATGTATCTCTTGATTAAATTGTAAATGCATGCTTCTCTAACAGTGTTTACACCGTCACCCTTTATTTAAGTTTAGTTTAAGTTGAATTTTAATAATTTGTATTTGTTAAAACAGCTAAGTGCGTTGAGTGAGTTTTCAGAGTTATTCCGAAAACTCCAAAAAAGAGCGCTCTTGTCGGCTTGTCGATGAGAGTGCTAAATTAATATCAAAAGCGCAATCCAGCTGATCCGAAAAACCACCAAGGAGTATTTATTGGTCCTATCGAGCCGGATTTGAAGCCACAAAATTCCAAAGGAAGCAACAGCCTGCAAACAACAACAAGAGAAACCACAGCAAAAACTCAACACCAGCAGCAACCCCAACAATTAATCCAAGGAAAAAAAAAAGGTGCGTTCAATTTTTATAATTCAGTGTTTTTTTTGTTATTCGTTGCAAATAGTGTTTTTCTATTATAAAATTCATAAATCCAACCGCGGTAAAAAATTCGTTTGGGATTTTTTCGCAACAAAATCAAAAAAAAAAAAAAATATATATGCAAAATTGTGTGCGCGCAAAAAAAAATTAATAAAAGTTTTTAGCTTTCGCTCTCGGTGAGCAAATTTCCAAAAAATAATAAATACACGCAAATATTGCAGTGACAAAGTGGTGTGAGAGTGGAAAAAGTGCAAAAAACAGTGGTCAAAATAAGTGAAAAAAAACATTGAAAATTTTGCAATTTCGTTTCATAATTTCCTTTAAATTAAAGTAAAGTAAAAATAAACAGTGAAAATAGAAAATACTAATGGCTATTGAGTTTTGTTTTTGTCATAAAAATTTACTTTAAATCAAATAAGAAAAAACAAAGGAAAAAAAAAATAATTCTTTTTGAAGCGAAACTGCAAATATTGTTTGACCACACAACTTACTGCGTGCTTCGAAAAACAGCCAGCTGCGCTCACACATACACACATGCACACACACTAAATCCTCCACCAACTACACTTGACATTTTTTTCTCGCGCTCTTTGGTTTCTTGGTGTGCTTGCGCACAGTGGGCAAGGCATAACCAAAAACCCCTCAAATTTAATTAGCGCACAGTGGGACAAAAAGTCAAACACTTTTTAAAAAAAAAAAAAAAAAATTCTTTGGAAAACAAAGAAATTCTTTGGTTGCTCGAAGAAATAGTGTTATATATTATATTCTACTATATTACATTTATATATCATCTTTAATAAATATTTTTTTATTTTTTGATTTTCTGTGGTTGCCCTTTCTATAAAAGGAACACATTAATATTTTTTTGAGATTTTCGCTTGGTTTTTTAACTAGCATAAATTTGTTTTGCTTGAAAACAATAACTGCATATCAGTCAATTATCTTTTTTCTTCTCGAATTTTTGGTTTTTTCGAGAAAAAAGTTTTCAAACTTTAAAAGAAGAGCAATTTGCATATCAATTGCTTAAAACATTTTTTCCAGCATTCTTTTTAGTTCATATAACGAAACGAAAATGACTGCGTTAACTACTTTTATCCGTTTAGCGGATCAACTTGTTGAATTCGAAGAACAATTTAACGAGATCTCGTTTGAAGAGCATTCGATATTCATTGTCGAAGTTCATAAAGAAGAACTTATGTCGCTTTGGACAGAAGTAAAGGTAGCTTACGAGACTTGCGCTAAAGAAATGTCTACTACCAGACAAGGTTCCACTGACGCCGCAACCCTAAAAATAAAGTATAGAACTAGTTTCGATACTTATGTTAGGTGTGTGGCTAAAATGAGTGAAATTATTCATGAATTTATTAAAGAGAATGAGTCCAAACATGAACCCGAAATTAAGCTGCATTCTTCAAGCCACAATATTAACCTTCCTCCTTGTGATACAGAGCTCTTTTACGGTGATTACATGTCTTGGCCCTCTTTTAGAGATATGTTTACGGCGATTTACATAACCAATGCCCGGTTAACGCCTGTTGAGAAACTGTATCACTTAAATCAAAAGACTCGAGGAGAAGCAAAGGAAATAGTGAAAAAATGTCCACTTACCCACGAGGGGTTTGCCCTTGCGTGGCAAAATCTTAAGGACCGCTATGAAAATAAGCGGATTCTTGTAAATAGCCAATTGAAAGTACTTTTCAATCTCCCGGTTGTCTCTTCTGAGTCAGGGAGTGCTATTAAAAGGTTACAGCGCGACATTAATAATTGCATCTCATCCCTTCAGATGCATGATATCGACATCAGTAACTGGGATGCAATTTTCACCTATCTGTGTTCTACGCGCTTACCAGAGCATACGCTCTCCTTATGGGAGCAGAGCATAGTGAATAAATCTGAAATTCCCGAATGGATAGATTTAGATAATTTTTTGACTAGCCGTTTCCAAACTCTTGAGACTGTCTCGGACATCAGGAGTTCTGGTAACAACAAAGGTGCTGTACCAAAGTCCAATTACGGCCAGCAAAGCAGCAGCTTTGCGAAGAAAGTTAATTCACATCATGTGAATTTATCGAACTCCAGCTGCAAGCTTTGCCCATCACAACAGCATCCGCTGAGAAATTGTTCAAAATTTTTAAACATGAGTGTGAGTGATAGGTTGACGACGGTGAGAAAATACCACGTCTGTCTCAATTGTTTGGGAAGTTCCCATGAAATCAAGGATTGCAAGAGCAGTTATAGTTGTGTAACGTGTAAAAAACGTCACAATACACTCTTGCATCGCGATTTCCAAAATAATCCGAGTACAAGGTTCATGCCAAATGCTGGAAATTCGCCGCAATCCCAAACGCCTAACACAAGCACACATACTCATGCTACCCAAATACAGTCCACTACCGAAACGCAAATTGATAATGTTCAGACGTGCTTTACAATTAGTAAGAAAAGTGTTCTTCTAGGTACTGCCATGGTGACCATATGTCACGGAGGTACGGTTTACACTGCCAGATCGCTAATCGATTCTGGGTCCGAAGGAACATTTATATCAGAAAGATTACAAAATCTTCTGAATCTCCCTACCCAAAAAGTAAACGCACAAGTTTCCGGTCTGAACAAAAGCGTATCAGCTAAAGTTCAAAAGAGCTGCAAGTTGATCATAGGATCACCGGGTAATTCTGAATTACGAATTGAAACAAAAGCTCTAATACTTCCGCAACTTACTGAAAATCTTCCAACTTGTTCACTGGATAGCTCCGTTATCGAGAACCTCCCAGACATCCCTCTAGCAGACGTCAACTTTTACAAAAGTACCCAGGTTGATGTTCTGATTGGAGGTGATATTTACCCTAAAATAATTTTAGATGGTATTCGTAGGAATGTCCTGGGATCGCTGATTGCGCAAGAGACGGTTTTCGGGTGGATTTTCACTGGCCCTATGCCATTAGAAAATCAACCGACGTCTACGACGTACGTCACTTATTTTAATGAAATATCGCTCGATCAGCAGATCTCACGTTTTTGGGAGTTGGAGGAAACCCAGAAAACCGTCTTCAAAACTAAAGAAGACAAATGGTGTGAAGAACATTTCACTAAAACAACACGGAGCAATAGTGATGGTCGCTATGTAGTTTCATTGCCATTTAAGACTGAATTCCCTCTCGAAGTGAGCTTGGGTCAGTCTCGCCAATGTGCTTACAAGCAGTTTATAAGAAACGAAGTAGCTCTCATGTAAAGACCTGATTTCAAATCAACATATGACAACGTCATACAAGAGTATGTGGAGCTGGACCACATGGTAAAGGTGTCGGCACCCAGGTATGAACAGGCTCCGACTAATTATTACCTGCCTCATCACGCGGTAATAAAACCTGATAGCGTCTCGACGAAAGTAAGAGTAGTTTTTAACGCTTCATGTCCGACATCGAACGGTATCAGTCTAAATGATATTCTGTACCCGGGTCCAGTGCTACAAGCTGATTTGACACGTTTGATTGTCAAGTGGAGACTCTTTAAATATGTTTTCAATAGTGACATTGAAAAAATGTACCGTCAAATACTAATAGATCCGAAACAGACTTCGTTTCAACGGATTCTGTTTAGAGAATCTCCCGACGATCAAATCCAGGACTTTGAGCTTAAAACAGTCACATTTGGACTCAATTGTGCCCCGTTTTTGGCAATCAGAACACTCCATCAGCTTGCTGAGGATGTGAAAAAAGAGTTGCCGCTAGCTTCAATGGTTCTTCGGAATTTTATGTATGTCGATGACGCGCTAGCGGGTGCTCACGATATACTGACAGCGATCAAAACCCGAAACGAACTTATTTCGGCTTTGGGCTCAGCTGGCTTTGCTCTACGGAAGTGGACAGCCAACTGTAAAGAAGTCATCGCTGACATTCCAAAACAACATTTGCTGAACGCAGACTTTTTGGAGCTAGAAGATTCGAGTGTGGCCAAGACTTTAGGTATTCGTTGGAATGCAAGTCAAGACTGTTTCTACTTTGTAGCAAAGCCATTGGAGATAAAAAATAGTTTCACGAAAAGAGAAGTTTTGTCAACAATAGCAAAATTGTTTGACCCAGCTGGTTGGTTAAGTCCCACAATCGTTATTGCCAAAATTCTAATGCAGCAAATCTGGTTAGAAAAAATAGATTGGGACGATGACTTAACTTGCCAAAGTCTTCGAAAGTGGAAGCAATTTTTACACAGCTATCCGCACATCAATGAAGTAAAAATTCCACGATGGGTACACTTTTCTCCATGGAGCAAGATAGAATTCCATGCATTTTGCGATGCTTCTGAAAAGGCATACGCTGCGGCGGTATACATTCGTGTTGAGGGTGTGGATGGGAAGGTAACTTCACATTTACTCACTTCCAAGACGAAAGTAGCACCGGTAAAAACCGTTTCGCTTCCCAGACTGGAACTATGTGGAGCGGCTCTGCTCGCTGATGTGGTGGAGCTCCTGATTTCAGAACTTTGCGTAGAGCAATACAATCTATATCTGTGGACAGATTCTACCATTGTGCTTGCGTGGCTACGGAAACCACCATGCTCTTGGACAACTTTTGTTGCCAATCGAGTGTCAAAAATTATCGAGAAGGTCGGTAACGATAATTGGTTCCACGTGGAGTCCCAGGAAAACCCTGCTGATTTAGGAAGCCGAGGAGTAATGCCCCAGGATCTCATCGGAAATCAGCTGTGGTGGCATGGCCCCTCTTGGCTAACAAAAGATAAAAAGGCATGGCCAAAACTTACAGAGGAAACGCATCTGGATACAGAAATGGAAAGAAAACCAGTTCAATCCCATTCTTCAATAACCACGAAGACGTTCTGGATCGGTTTTCCTCGTTTTCTAGAGCATTACGAGTCCTTGCTCAAGGTTTTCGTTTTTACCATCGGGTTCAAAACAAAAAATTAAGTATTCCTACTGGTCAGGTCTCAGATCAGGAAATTGATTTTGTCAAAAATCGATTAATCGTTTTATGTCAACAGGTCAATTTTCCGGACGAATGTCACAGCCTTTTGGAAAAGACCCCTATCAGTACAAAAAGCACAGTCCTAACCTTGAATCCATTTTTGGATAAAAATAACGTTTTGCGAGTAGGAGGACGCTTAGCGTTCTCTCCCGCACTTTCTTATGACGAAAGACATCCAATCATATTGCCATATAATTGTCAATTTTCGCGACTTTTGATAAAGTTTACGCATGAGATTTCCCTACATGGTGGTAACCAGTTGGTTTTGCGACTCATTAGAATGCAGTTTTGGATTTTGAAGGCAAGAAACCTTATAAAAACTACCATTCATAACTGCAAGGTATGCGTCATTAATCGAAAAAAGGAATGTACGCAGATCATGGCGGCATTACCCCCTTCGCGAACCACTCTTACCAGAACATTCGCATCAATCGGTGTTGATTTCGCGGGCCCGTTTGACATCAAGAACTATACGGGTCGAGCCTGCTTGATTACAAAAGGCTACGTTTGTGTCTTTGTCTGCTTTGCGACAAAAGCGATACACCTTGAAGCTACCAGTGATCTTTCGACTGCTGCCTTCATGGCAGCATTCTCCCGATTCGCTTCAAGGAGAGGCTGTCCAGCACACGTTTATTCAGATAACGGGACGAATTTTGTTGGAGCCTCACGGACTTTTAAACGCGAATTTAAGGCGTTTCTTAGCTCAACGCGTGATGTAGTTGTTTCCAACTATTCTCACCAAAAACTGGAATGGCATTTTATTCCTGCGGGTGCTCCCCATATGGGAGGTTTGTGGGAAGCCGGGGTCAAAAGCTTCAAATCCCATTTCAAGAAAGTAGCTAGTGGTATGAAATACACGTTCGAAGAGTTTTTGACATTGCTTTCACGAATTGAAGCGTGTCTAAACTCACGACCGATTAGTCCGATGTCTGAGAATCCGGATGATTTAGCTCCCTTAACTGCAGGCCACTTCTTAATTGGTGCGCCTATTCTAGCCCCGTTCGAACCTGAGATAATAGAAAAGCCCATCTCAATCGTAAACCGATGGCAAAAGATAAAAGCTTTACATCAAACATTTTGCCAACGGTGGAAAACCGAATATTTAAAAGAGCCTCACAAGCGTTATAAGTGGAAATATCCGCAAAAAGATATGGAAATAAATGATTTAGTTGTTGTGAAAGAAGAAACTTTACCCCCAAACGAATGGCGGTTGGGCCGAATAACAAAATTATATCACGGAAAAGATGCGAGGGTACGTGTGGCTGACGTTCGAACGGAACGCGGTTTAATAACACGACCGATCGTCAAGCTGGTTGCGTTGCCAGGACCCTAGTTTGACAAAATTTCTACCTCTCAACCCCTTTTTTTACAGCTCAAAATGGTCAACTGCCGCAACATAAGAAAACCGAAGGAAGTCGTCGAAGGTGCCTGTCGATTGTGCGATAAACGGCACCCGTTAAGATTTTGCCCAGAGTTTCGGTCGAAAACTCACGCCGAAAGACTGCGCGTAGTGGTGCTACATCGCTACTGCTCCAATTGCCTATCGCCAAACCACACCACACCAAGGTGCCATAGCGAAATACGGTGCAAGTATTGTGGCGAAAACCACCATAGCCTGTTGCACGGGCCCTCTCAGGAGAAGTTGGATGAGTCCAGGCCTCTCGGCAAACGTCGCCGCGGTGGACCTAGGCCTCGCCCGTCTAGGCTGCTGCCGGCTAAGGATGAACAGAGTTCATCGGACAGCTCGGAGTTGTCCGAAAGGAGCGGACCGAGACCAAGCCCGTCTCGGCTGTCCCTGACGGATGACGCTGGGCCCGAGATGGCTGAGGGCGCTGCGAAGTGGGTTGGACCGAGACCCAGTCCGTCTCGGCTGACGACCACTGAACCGTCCAATGGCCAGAACAGCTTGGTGCATCACTTCAGACCACCACTAAACTCAGCAGCGCGAAGACTGCAAACACGTGGTCAGCGCAGACGCGAAAGACGCGAGAGAAGCCATCGGCAAGATGGTAACCGCCAACCGGCGCTAGTCCGCTCGGAAGTGGAACGCCCTCGATTCCAGGGTGACGCACGAGCGATGATTGGACGACAGATGCCCCTAACAGTTACGCAGTGTGCTGTCGCGATTTCTCCCACGGCTACGGTAAAAATTGTAGCGCAGGGTCGGGTCCATATGGTCCGAGTCCTCATAGACCCGTGTCGAGCAGTGTCGGTCATTTCCGAGGCCTTGGTTGCTTCGCTGCGTTTGGCCACCTCTCGATCGGGAGCAGACCGCATGTGTTGCCTGGAGATTCGCGGCAAGTTTCAACGGAATGATCGAATAAGCGTGATGGCTCAGGTGAAGCGTGGTTACTCGTGTGTAACGCCGACTCAAACACTTGATGCGCGCATACTAGAACCGTATGCCAATCTGTTGTTGGCTGATCAGGCTTTTTTCAAGTCGGCTCCGGTCAGTCTAGTGATGGGCGTGGGAGTTTACTCCAAGATAATGCTCCCCTGTTTCCGACTCCTGCCGGCCAGTTGACCGCTCAGAGCACCATATTTGGATGGGTGCTATCGGGCTTATGCTCAATATAATTTTTTTTTTTTATTAAATTAAATTGAATTTTGAAAATTTACATGTACATATATATGCAAACACTGAAATAAACACTGAATTTTAAAAAATGAAACTGCACTGAATATGTTTATTTATTTAAGGCATTTTAAGTTTTTATCCTATATATCTACTTAAATAATTTTCTAGTTTTTTGCAGTTTGCTGCAAGGTGGGCGGCAATGTTTACACCGTCACCCTGTATTTAAGTTTAGTTTAAGTTGAATTTTAATAATTTGTATTTGTTAAAACAGCTAAGTGCGTTGAGTGAGTTTTCAGAGTTATTCCGAAAACTCCAAAAAAGAGCGCTCTTGTCGGCTTGTCGATGAGAGTGCTAAATTAATATCAAAAGCGCAATCCAGCTGGTAAGTTCCCCCTCTCTCTGTATTTTTATAAATAAAATTTCTAAAACCAAATCTTTATTGTCTGTTTCTTCTTTTTCTGGAACAACTAAATCTGGCAAAGATCCGAAAAACCACCAAGGAATATTTAAACAGGTTGAGACGTCTGTTTGAAAATTTTGGCACCGCCTTTCAATTGCATTGCCATGTTTGTTACCATCTTGTGCATATCATGAAGATACCATGAAATTCATTGCCACAACATTGGCAGAACCCAATTCATTTGAAAACAACCCGAATTGAATAATTTTAATATATTAACATGAATTTTTAGAAAAATTTTGTAACAAATGTCTATTAAATAAAATTTATTTCATAGCTTATTTATATTTTGTATTCTATATTTTTTGAGGTGCCATCTTTTTCTTTAAAAAATTTTATTTGTATTTACACGTTTCATCATTTAAAAAGGTTGATGTGTTGCTTATGCTGTTATGACACTAGGTGTGTTTCCGTACACATTTTCAAGAAAAAGTCGAGTAAATTCATTATGAGAGAGTAAAATGAAATTTGAGAATAGTGTCAAAAGTACGGAAACGACTTCTAGCTAGTTTCAAGCACGAAAACAGCTAATTGCCTATCAAATGTAAACAGCGCCAATTTTAACTATTTACAAACGGCAACGACGCCAATTTTAACTTGATATTTTATATATATTTATATGTATTGATATTTATTGATATTTAACAATTTGTAAATTTGTTATTTATCGCACAACATAAACAAACAACAAACGACAATTTGACATTTGCTTGTTCTTCTTGATACTTATTCTTCTTGATGCTTGTTCTTATGTAGCTGGAACAAATTTCTTCTAGCACACTTCGAGCAACTCTCGAGCTCGAGAGAGCGGTTTTATGCTTGTTCTTCTAGCTAGAAAAAGTACGAAAACACGTTCAAGCACATTGCAAGTTACTACAATCGAGTACGGAAACAGACCTACTGGCTTGTCTCAGTACTTACAGTCAAACCTAAATTGGCGCGGAAGCGTTTTTTATCTGTCAAAAATTTCTCATGCCCAAACGATTTATAAGCAGCAAACCATAATAACGCGGCGGTAACGCTGAGCGGTTGAAAAATCCAATTTTGACAGAGCGTTAGGAATTAAAGTTGGTTGCAGAAGGCAATAAATTTTGATGTGACAATTCTTAATATTATTATTTTTAGCACGCTCTTGAATTAACAATATGGAGGTAAGAATTTTGTTGATATTATAGCTTAAGAATAATTTTAACTGCGGTGGTCACTTTAAATTAGATTTAAAAATAAAATATTCTCTAGTATATCTAAATTGTTAATGTTTTATTTTTGACATTTGCTTGCCGCTAACCGCTTTCATTTAGGGATGGTACTTCGGCGTTAAAGCTCAGCGTAAAAATGATACGTTCAATACGAGCTGATTTAGGTTTGACTGTTAAAAGATTTTACACCTGCCCGACAAGACGTTTTAACCAAAAATCAAATTGGAAAAATTCAAATCGATAGCACATATAGTACATGAAAACCAGAAAACTAAAAAGAATTGTACTTTTTTGTAACTTTTAACCACAAAAAATGCATATTTACCTAACAACAAAAAAAAAAACGTCATAATTTATATTATTGTTTTGTCTATGTAAAGATTCATATAAAAACGAAACTTCTACAGTTTTCTCTTAATAAAAAACCATATTAAAAATTGGAAATATTTGTTTTAAAAATACAAATTAAAAATAATTAGAAAGTTAGCTGCATTGTTTCTATTAGATAAACAACAAAACTTCATTCATTTCTGGACTTGCGGGACAATATATTGGAGTTCTTTTGGCATATAATTTTTGGTATGTTTATTTTCAGAATACTGTTTGAACGTCTCAGGTTCAGCCATTTGAGATTTGCAGACGGCGCAAACATGCACGAGTGCTTTTTTACCGGTTTTTTTTTAGATCGGTAGCTTTTTATGGATTTGCCGTTATGGATTTTCTTTAAGTTTATTACCTAAATTCGTTGTCGAAATAAAAAAAAAATTGATGATTGAGCTTCTTTGTGCGAGAGTCGGTATTTCGCTTGAGTCCACTCGATGGTTGTAAATGCAGATTACTCTCAATTTTTAATGTATCCTAAGATATTACTTCACTTAAGGCGCACGTTTGTTTATAAAATTATATAAAAAAAAAACGATATGGCCATCTCAGCCCTTGAAAGGACTTTGACCGAGCTTCTTATGATCAATTGTGTTGTGTGTGATGTGAAATGTTTGCACACAAATGATCGAGAACTGAACCTACATGTTTTACGCCGACTCCGAACGGCTTATGTTCTCAAGAAGCTTTCCATGGCAGTTTTTACTCTCTGAGGTTTGCCATTGTCTGCAGAGAGGTGACGGGCGAACAGAAAAATTAATTCAATTGAAAAAATTTTTTGTGTCAGATGGAGGATTCGAACCTGGCTTCTCTGGCGTAAGAGTCACACACTCTACCCACTACGCCACGGCCGCCACTTATAAAATTATATATTATTGATTTTTTTGTAGTGTCAAGATTTTAAAGAAAAAGAAAAATGTTGATAAATTGAATATTGAACGTCAAGTTTTCAGCCCCTAGCAGCTGAAAAGTAAAGAGTTTTTGACTTTTTCTTGTATAGAAAAGTAACAGCTTAGTAGTTTTGTGAATTGATGTTCTTCCTTACACGCATTAGGCGATTTTCTTATTACTGTCCGAGCAGAGCAATAACTGCCAAAAACAGATCTGTGAGGGGTTCATTAATATAGGTTAAGTCACTTGAGAGAAGCTCGGTAGAACTGTCAGAATGGATGAAAGGAAATCAAGAAAAAAAACCTGAATCTGTACAATTTTTAGCTACAGCTACTTTGACAGTTCGAGCAAAGGCGAAAAAAGAGTGTTTTGCTCTCAAGTGACTTAACCTATATTAATTAACCATGGATCTGTGCTTATTTTTTACCTCTAATTCAGCTATGTTCAATATATGCGTTTCTTTTCATAACCCTCTGTAGGTTACGAAAATGTGTATGTGCTTTTTTAAACTGATTTCCTATGATGAAGTTTCTTACTGTAACTTTCCTGACCTTATTCCAAATAACAACAAATACATTTTAGGCTAATAGTATGTTCACATACAGACCGAAAAGCAGCTTTTCAGCTGGAAAACCCCTTTTCAGAAAAAGGTGTTCAGACGTGAAAAGCAGCTTTTCATTTGACAGACAGTAGTCATATGTTTGTTATTATAGCGTTTTGTTTTATTGTACTAGGCTTAGTAAATAAAATTTTTAAAAACCACTTTTCTTCTCGTAAAAATGATTCCATTTATTTGGATATCGATTTCGGCATATATGTGCGTATTTTTTCGTGCACCGCAAAACTCCTCTGCTTTCTCCTCCCACAACTCTATGAATATTGCCTCATGAAGGTTACTCCACTTCACGCGCTCCTTATGTTTATTTTGCTCCATTTTAACTAAATTTTCCAATTAGGAATAAAGTTTGTGCAAAAATCAAAACAGAAACAGACAGACGAAATGTCAAATATCAGTGACAACTTGGATTTTTGTAATAGATTTTGACTTTACTCCAAAAAACAGACAGAGTTTTTCGCTGAAAAGCAAAAAAATATCAGCTTTTCATTTCACAGTTCTTGTATAGCGAAAAACTTTATATCATCTAGCTTTTCAGCTGAAAAACCATTATACACTCTAACATAAGAATAAATTTGAAATGAAATACGTTTTTTTTTAAAGGGATTGGTTCGAGTTTGGCTTCGAATTTTACGTTTGTACGCACGAAGTTTTGATTTTCGGTGTCTGTGAGACTACCACGTCAGCTGCAGAGGGATAATCTAATAGCATGTTCTCACGGTAATTTGAATTAAGTAATTCGGCTTATGAATTACGAATGTGAATTACCCTGTCCTCACGAAGCAATCGTAATTCGGTTTGACAGTTGTTCTTTGTGTATTTTATTTTAATTTTATTTGATTTGTTGTGGAGAACGAAAATGGGGAAAAATGTGCAAAATATATATTTTTTTATTATATTATTTATTTCTTTAAGCAATGGGCGCATTCAGCGTAGTCAACTGTTCGAATTATTACGGTAGCGATTCTTAAGTGAGCGATATTTTTCTCTGAATGTGTTGTTACTCTAAGCGTCAGAAAAGTTGTCAAAGTTCAGAATTAGAGTCAAACTTTAACCCTAACTTTCCTTAAAAATTATTATTTCACCATTCATTCTCTAACGCTCAGTACATTTTCAGCTTTCAGATGTGTGCATGTTTTTGCATTGACCAGTCGTGTTGTTATTCAAGGCGTTCTTAGAAAAAAACATAAACTTCTAAACAAGGTTGATTTATAAGGTTGTCGCAAGGGAGAGAGCGAGTACCCATAATTGTCAAATCGAAGTTGACAGCTCATAGAAAATCTGCAAGTGCTTTCTTTTATCATCCCTTATTTTTTCGTAGTCATTCACAAAATTGGCTGCTTTTGACAATTATGGGTACTGAGAAGAGAGTACGATCAGCCCTGTGACAACCTTATAAATCAACCTTGCTTCTAACTACATTTCTTGAGGTGTACCAGTTAAAGGTTAATGCACTCAACAGTTGACTTTAGGTAACATAGAATTTTTTCGCTCGATTAAATGGCGTCCGCTACCTGATCAGTTTTAGTGAGCGCTCAAATAATTGGACCATTCAGCGAATTTTTACACAACTGTTGCCAACTGTTGACTACGCTGAATGCCTCCAATGATACTCACTTTGTCTGCTGCCTTTGAGAATTTGACTATTTGTTTTTATTTCTTCTTGTATGTGCTTTTCGATTAATTTTCGATAAAATTTAGAGATGAAACCGATTTCTACATAATTCGGATGTTAATTCAAATTGAATTACCTTCAAATGAGGTATTTCGCTGTCAAATTTTGTATGGCGAATTACTTAATTCGGAACATAATTTAGCCTCGATTTACGAATGAGAGCCGAATTACGTTGTTCAGGGTGCCGTGAGAACGTGCTATAAGCATATCTTAGTGTTGGTCAGATGCTGTTGACGAGCTCAGAAAATTGTTAATGAGCTCTAAGCAATCGGCTGATAAAGATAAAATAAGGAGAAGCATTAACTGGCGGCCATGGCGCAGTGGTAGAGTATGTGGCCCATACGCCAGAGAACCCTGGTTTAAATCCCACCTGACACAGAAAGTTTTTTCAATTGAATTAATTTTTCTGTTCGGCCGTCACCTCTCTGCAGGCAATGGCAAACCTCAGAGAGTAAAAACTGCCATGAAAAGCTTCTGCCATGAAAACAACATAAGCCGTTCAGAGTCGGCATAAAACTTATAGGTCCAGTTTTCGATCATTTGTGTTCTAACATTTCACAACACAATTGATCATAAGAAGCTTGGTCAAAATTCCTTTCATGGGCAGAAATAGCCATTTCATTTTTTTTTATGAATGGCGAGCACCAGTTCAGAACGTTGTCTTTTTCATAAAATTTAGTTTTTTATATAATTTATTACATTGTTAATTTTGTTTGTTGTGAAAATTTTTGATTTTCAATAAAAGTGGCCGATTACAATGAATTCGGTTCGTCACAAGGAATCGTCAGAGTTCAGTGGTTACGAAAATGCACTGTTCTTTGCTGTCTTCAATCAGGGCCAAGGTGATTGTGTCGTCGAAGGTGATTTCCACAAAATTATTGGAGTCGCGAGATTTGCTTCAATGACGGCAAATTCGTCTTCCGAAATTGACGGCATATGTATTTACCTAATAGCATTGTTTCCATAATGATCACTGTATGTTATTGACTAGAAATTTATTTATTTAGTTACAATGCGAAAATTTCTTTAGTTTTCATGGCTCGCGGTGAATACATTGCTTTGGCCTATTGCGAAAAGATGACTTAGACCCCAGATGAACCCTTGTCAAAGTCTGTGTACAGTTGCATTTTTTAATATTACTTTTGCATTTTATAAAAAATGCAAATATAAAATGTATCTTTTGATTAAATTGTAAATGCATGCTTCTCTAACAGGTTGGGACGTCTGTTTGAAAATTTTGGCACCGCCTTTCAATTGCATTGCCATGTTTGTTACCATCTTGTGCATATCATGAAGATACCATGAAATTCATTGCCACAACATTGGCAGAACCCAATTCATTTTTACATGTAAATTGTGAAATTTTTTTGTTTAATGTTTATTTTTTGAAATTCTTAAAAATATAAATCGTTAATTTTTGCAGGATTCGTTGCTATCGCCAAAATCGGTGCGTTTCTTTAATAGAGTACAGTTAGTACAATAACTTGTATTGGTAGAATAACAAACATACTTAGATATCTTTTTTGTATTACCTTAATTGTGAAACAAATAAGTCTTCCATAAACTAATAACAATGTGCAATTACACAATGCGTCACGAAAAATATGTCCCAGTGTATCTAATGACAAATAAAAGAAAGCCAATAGCCTAACAAGACCCCCAAGGGTGCGTTTTTTATATTGTGTTCCCTGTAGGTTAAATCCATGTTTGTGAGTGAATAAAAGTGAGAAATTAAAACTTTTAAATTAATTTAGGAAAAAAATATATTGACTTAACTTACCCAAAGCGATAGGTAAACCACTGTCATCGGCTCAACACGCTTACATCAAAGGCAAATCCGTGGTAACAGCTCTCCACTCCATAGTCTGCATCATTGAAAAATGTCTTCTTCAGAATGAATATAGCTTATATATGATAGCTTTTATTGATAAAGAAGGTGTCTTCAACAAAGTCAAAGCAGAGGCTATCACAAATGCGCTGACGGAGCTTGGGGAGAATGCTGCGCTGGGAGCATTATAAATCAAATGCTAGTGGGCAGGATTATAAGTGCAAGTCTCGGTGTAGCATCTATGCTAAGATCTGTACTATGGGGAGCTCCTCAAGGAGAGACTCTCTCACTACTACTCTGGAACATAGCGTTTCCTGGAAACTAGAACGGGAGGGGTGCAGGGTGATAGCTTATGCAAATGACATTGCTATTGCCATTTTTGAAAAATACATTTCGAGACATTATGCAAAGCGGCCTTAATTCTCTCGCGTCAACACTGAAAAAGGAAATTTAGTGATTTTCATAAAAAAACACAATCTACCAACAAACAGTCCTCCTAAACTGGGGAGCATAAGACTAATGGCGTTTTCTTTTCACGCCAAAAAATGTTGCCCTCTGAGAGTGCAGAATTTTTTATATTTTCACCTGAACTCAAAAAATGTTGACCTTTTCTTAGTCGAGAAAAGAACTTTTTTTTTTTTTCAAGAACAACAGCAAAATTTTTTCAATGTTGTGTTGGCTGCCCTGTTATGTCAAGAAACGTCAAATAAATTGCAAAAATCTTCCGTGAAATAGCAAAACACAAATTAAATTCAAAATGTCTGGCGACGAAAGTTTTGTTGAAGGTAAATTAACTTATTTGTAATATTTTCGTTAATGTTATTTTATATTTAACTATAACAAATATTTTTAATTTGTAAATTAGGAGCACACTCTACTAAAATGCCAATACAATGTTCACTATTTTCTTTACATGTCACTTTTTTGTTTCTTCATTTGGTAGCATTTGAGGGCAGAACTCTGAAACCGTCGATCTTGAGAGTGCCATAATTCTACATTTTTTGTACTTTCCAGGTCAAAGTTTTCGAGAAAAGAACACAAAAAGTGCAGAATTAAAAAGAATTCAAAGACGGCAGAAAAAATGCAGATTTTTTTCGAGAAACAAAAACGCCATAACTTCTCAGATCAAGCGAAATACCGGAGCCTTATCCTGGATAGAAAACTTAACTGGAAACCCAACCTGATCAATAGAGCAAAAGCAGCAAATCAGGCAGTGGGTAACAAATGGGGATTACAGCCAAGTGTTACTCGCTCGCTAAGCCCAATATTTCTATAGGATACCATAGTCTGGTGGCAAGCACTAGACAAACAAACACACTTCAACATACTCCGCAGAGTTCAAGGATTGTTGCGTGCTGGTACCTGAAACAGCGAGAAGGGTTAATGATGCATATAGTTGCATGCAAAATTAACTTTTTTGTACCTTCTGCTTATGGCATGCAAACCTTGAATTTCATGTAATAAAACAATAGGGATATTCAAAATCTTGAGTATTTGACATTGCAAATTTATGCAATTGTAAAAATTTGCCATCAGTCGTGAGCGGTCTTTTTCGGTTTTCTTTGCAATACTTGTTGAAAAGTATGAAATTAACAGCTGATTACTCACTGACTCTTTAATGAATTTTTTATTGGGTTTCTCCCGTTTATCTCGTTTTTTTATTTACTTATTTTCCATATCTTTTTTTTCAGGGACTTTATTTTTTTGACTATCAGCTGTGAGCTTAGAGTTCAGTATTGCATATGTATAGTAAACATAAACTATGGGTTTTTAGTGTTGCATATTTACACAAGCGTATTAAATTTATCTCTATATATTTTGTTAGTGTAGAGTAAAAATATACTCTACCATATTGCAATTGCTATGATGCACGACAATTTGCACCTGATTGTGAACAGCCCTAATGAGAAAACGAGCTAAATTAAATAAAAGCAAGAAAATAAAATACTAACAGGCATCTTCTAGTCCGTCCATGGTGTTTATTAAATGAGCTCAAATAGTAGATGAGTGAGGTCGGAATTTCAGAGGTAATAAATGGTGAAAATAAGAAAGGGTGGTGTTTAGGTCTTAACTTTCGGTGTTGCACCGAAATTTAGTTTAACCAAATGTTTACTCTGAATGTTTGTTCTTAACTTTAGGTGTTGCACCAAAAGTAAGTTTTACCAAATGTTTATTCTGAACTTTAGGTGTTGCACCAAAGGTTCGCTATTTCAAATGATAACGCAAGAATACTTTCACTGGTTGTAAGAACAACTGATTAATTTTATTTTTCTACCATCTATTTATAATACATTTTCCCTAAAATAAATTATATTAAAACTATAGAAATAAGCAAAAAATGTACAAAATAATAAATAAAACTGTTAATTTAGGCAAAAATAAATGAATCGGTCATTTTGCCTGCCTTGCAATTCTTCAAGGCTAGACTAATGACCGCTTAGCTGTTGTTGTCCAAAGTCGTTGTTCGCTGGTGTCATTTTCCTGCCTTGCTGTTATGCAAGGCCAGGTAATGACCGCTTGCGTTGTTGTAGCAAGCGTTCGCCAATATGCTGGATTGCGTTGTTGTTGTTATAGTAAAACTATGACTTATGTTGATAAGTTTGGTAGCCGGCTGGCTACTAAGACGGTACTGACTGTTTGTATTGTTGTTGTTGCGTACGTTGACTTTTGCAGCCAGCTGGATACCAACATTCTCCCCTGCGTTGAACGAATTTCGATCAACCTTATCTTCCGTAAATAGTTATAATTTCCGGTTCTTCTATGACGTCATCAGGTGCGTTGACGTGGTTTCTTGGAGCTGGTTGTGGTGATAATCGATTGCTGATGTGAAGTTTCCTGATTCGTTTCCACACGGACCACGAAACGATACACGCGATGAGGAGGATACATGAGTAGCTAACGATATATTGATGGATATCATGTGGCCGAAGGTTATTTGGTTCTTCAAATCTAAGGTTTTCTATTTCGTGTTGGAGTGCTGTCAGTTGGTTGAGCTGATCTTCTGCTGCTGTTTCCTTGATATTTAGGAGAAATGGTTCCATAGGATCAGGACTGTCCAGTTCTGCCATAATGCCCAATTTTGTGTTTGAGGAATGCAAGGAGCTCGTGACGATGAAATGTCCTTGTATGGTGATAAAGTCATTTTTCAATGTGCAGTCTGGTTGTAGGCTGAGGCGACCAGACCCACTTAAAGCCACTTGAAATACATCGTTGCTGCATACTGCTGACATTCGAGTTGCTGATACGGCAAAAATACATTGACTTGCGTGTTCCATTTGAATCCAGATTTCCTTGGAATTGGTTTTTGTGAACTCGCAGTTAGTAATGGTTTCGTTGTTCAGCAAGTTGATTTCACATGATTGCTCGCTAGCTCCTTTGTTATAAATTGAATGAATGTTGGCGCATAGAAATATGTCTTCTTTGGCTTGGCTACATTGTTTTAGTTTTGTGGGCGTTGTGGGAAAATACCGATCACGATGTAGATTGACTGCCATGAGCGAAGTTGATGGTTTTATGGATCTCATTGTGTTGTTGATCAAAACTGGAATGGGTATCACCTTGAAGACTTCAAATAATTCCTGACTGACCAGTGGTATTTTGATGTCAAATATTACATAGTCCTCCGAAATACCTCCTTTAACCTTCATTAGTTTGTAGAAGGATAGTAACTCGTCATACTCCACGGGTAACTGAAATTGGGGTGGAAGGTGATTTTTGATACTCATTATTTCCTGTCGACATTGTTGGGGGCTGATTAGCATTGGATGAATTCGCCCATGATGAGTGTCTATTAAAACATCTAACAATGATGACTGGATTCTTTGTAGATTTGAAAGTGTTAGTGTCATTTGTACTGCTAATGACAATAACAGTCTAAATGTTTTATCTTGAAATGATTCTTCTGATGTGATATTGATACGAATAGCGATTTCTTCAAGTTGATGCTCAATCATTCCTAGTTTGATCTTGGTCCCGTTTTGATGCTGTTTCATGATGTTAATTGTTGAATTCATTATTGATGTTTGTGTTTTCAGCAAACTCCGTACATGTTCTTCATTCGAATGCACCTTGTCAATGGTCTGAGACATCTGTGTTGCGTATTCGGAGTCCAAAATTCCAAACAAAGAATGCCCAATATTACCAATCAAATCTATCGCTCCTCTTGCGTGTCTTTTATGTGCGTAGAAGAGCCTATTATCCTGCTTGAGTTCTTCTAGTGCTCGCATGAATTGGTCAACCAGGATCGTGCAGGTAGCTACTTGATGAACTTGATCACATAATTGATTTAGAAACGTTGTGCCATTTGTCAAGCTCTCTAATTCAGCTCGAAATGGTGCCATATCATAGAAAACAATTAAATTCCACTCCTTTGTTACTAATTTAATGTTTCCTATGGTCTCGATATGTATGCCGGAATTTTTGTTGAACTGTGTGACCTCAATCGGAGTACATAGTATTAATGGCAGTATTAACAAGGTTATTAATACTATGTTACTGAACGCTAGTTGAGGCAGTCGCATCCTTTTTGAAGGTACTTCAGGTTTACTTAGAGGTTGAGTAATTGTGGAGGCATGCGGGTGTGCTCTGGAGGGGGTTGGTTCATCCTTATTGGCGTTTATTGGATCTTCATCGACTGGAAGTGGTGCTAGCCTATGTATTGCTCTTCGTGATATACCGGTTGATGTGCGTACATCAGCGACTCGAACTAGCCCGTCATGACCCCTTATTACCTTTGTGATACGACCGAGTGGCCATTTTAACGGGGGTAGATTGTCATCGATTGTATCGATGTTGTAAGCCGTGAAGATACTCACTGGACCATCTTCTCCAAAATTCTGCCTTAAGCTGCATGACTAGTTTCCATCTAGTGGGATTTTTGGCGTTGTTTGGCTGGGCATTGGGATCAATTGTTGAGGTCAAAGGCTCTCCTATGAGAAAGTGTCCCGGGGTGAGTGCTTGAAAGTCATTAGGATTTGATGACATTGGTGTGATTGGTCTTGAATTCATTATGGCTTCTGCTTCAGCTAGGACGGTCCCCATTTCTTCAGATGTTAGTGATGCGGATGCCAATGTTTTTTGTAATAAATTCTTTGCTGATTTCACCGCCGCTTCCCAAAGTCCACCGAAGTGTGGTGCACGTGGTGGGATAAATGAGAAGTTAATTCCTTCAATGTTGCATTCATCTTTGATTTTTCGTTGGGCATTGTCATCGTGAATGATCAATTGTAATTCCTGTAATTGGTTCCTAGCTCCTACGAAGTTTGTAGCATTATCGCAGTAGATTGTCGCGCAATGTCCACGACGAGCCATAAAACGTCTGAGTGCTCCAATGAAGGCCTCAGTGGTGAGATCGCTAACCAATTCCATATGAACAACCTTCGTCGCGAAACAGCAAAATACGGCTACATATGCCTTGAGCGGTGGTTTTCCTCGAATTTTGAAGTGTGTCCAAATTGGACCAAAGAAATCTACTCCAGCGGTGATGAATGGTCTTGCAGGTTGTACTCTGTCGGCGGGTAGATTACCCATTAATTGTTGTAATAGTTTTGGTTTAGCTCTAGTGCATTGAACACAGTGTTGCGTGACAGAGCGAGCTAAGTTTTTAAGTTTTAAGTGGCCAAAATCTTTGTCTCGTGATAGACATGAGTGTTTGAGGACCAGCATGAAGGTGTTCCTTGTGCAAATCGTTCAATAAAAGTTTTGTGATTATGTTATTATATGGTAACAGCATCGGATGTTTTGCATTATAGCTCAACTTAGATGCTTCTAACCGGCAACCTACTCTTAACATGCCCTTATCATCTAGGAAAGGTGTTAGAGTGTTGATTGGACTATTGTTGCTCACAGCTGAATAGCGAGTTAACTGATAAATATCGTCAGCAAACTCTTGCTGCTGCATACGCCTTACAATATGTAGCAGCGATTCTTCTATTTCATCTGCAGATAAAGTTGTTGTTGCCTTTGTTGATTTGTGTCGAGTATGATTGATGAAGCGTAGTACATATGCTATTACCCCTTGCAACCGACGGAAAGAATTTTTGTGGTTGACTTCTTCCAGCCAGTTTGTTGTGGGATTTGTAACAGTTGCCGATGTGGCAACTACTGCTTTTAGTCTGCGCTCTAACGGACATTCTCCCCTTGGTGGTTGTAATGGCCAACTTGTTATCGCTCCATGCAGAAACAGAGGACCATATAACCAAAAATTATTGTTAATCAGTTTGCTTGGTGTCAGCCCTCTTGAGATTAGATCAGCAGGATTATCTTCAGATCGTACGTGTCGCCATTGATGTTGAGATGTGAGTTGTTGAATGACTGAAATCCTGTTAGCGACAAAAGTATGGTAATGAGATGAGTCTGCATTTATCCATCCCAGCACGGCAGTGGAGTCGGACCAAAAATGTACATTCGCTTGCTTGATGATTTTGCTTTCTTGAAGTTTTTGCATAAGTTCTACGGCTAACTTAGCAGCACATAGTTCCAGTCGGGGTAGGGTTATTTGTTTTGTTTTTGCTACCCTTGATTTTGCACATATAAAACGTACCACTATTGTATTGTGAGCACTTGATGTCCTCATGTATGCTACAGCTCCATATGCATGCTCTGAGGCGTCAGCGAAGATGTGTATTTGAGGGTTGGTTGTTTCCTTATGGCCAAAGATGTGGCGAGGGATGCTGATGCCTTGCAGCAGTTCGAAGTCCGTTCTGAATTTTAGCCAGGTTGTGTGAAGCTCTTGTGGGAGTGTGGCATCCCAGTCCACCTTAAGTTTCCACAACTGTTGAAGAAATATCTTTGCGGTAGTTGTCACTGGAGCAATGAAGCCAAGAGGATCAAATATGCGAGATATATCTGCCAATGCTGTGCGTTTTGTTATCCTCTGATTACTGTTTGCCAGGATTTTTAGTTTGAAATTTTCATTTTTAGGATTCCAAGTGAGACCCATGGTTTTGATGCTCTCATTAAGTGAATTGTTGAAGTCAAGAGTAACTTCTTGATCCTTAGATGGAATATCTTGTACTAATTTTGGGTGATTTGCACACCACTTTCGTAGCTTGAATCCAGCGGAGCCTAACATAAGGCGTAGTTGACGTTGTATTTCGAGTGCAGTAGTGATTTTGTCGGAACCGCTCAATACATCGTCGACGTAGAAATTTTCTTTCACTACTTCTGCTGCCAACGGATATTTGTGAACTTGTTTTTCAGCTAGCGATTGCAAGGTGCGCATAGCCAAGTATGGTGCAGAGGTTGTGCCATAAGTTATCGTGGTGAGCTTATAACACTTAAGTGGATGTGATGGATCTTCTCTCCACCAAATAAGTTGATACCTTTGGTGGTCATTGTCCACCCATACCTGTCGGTACATTTTTTCGATGTCAGCTGTAAAATCGAATCTTAGGAGACGAAACCGTAATAGCGTTGTGGCGACATCTTCTTGTATGGCTGGCCCTGTTGCCAGTATTTCGTTTAATGATAAGTTGGTTGATGTTTTTGCCGACGCATCGAATACAACTCTTAGCTTAGTTGTTGAGCTGTCTGGTTTGAGAACGGCATGATGTGGAAGAAAGTAGTGCGGTCCTTTGATGGTGTCTATTGCTATTTCTTTCATATGACCAAGTTTTTCATACTCTTGCATAAAGGACACATACTGACTCTTGAGCTCAGGGTGTTTAACTAGTTTTCGTTCAATAGCTATAAAACGCTGTAGAGCTATGTCCTTGGATTCACCGAGTAGACTTGGGTCACGCTGAAAAGGTAATTTTACCACAAACCGGCCGTCAATAAGTTGATGAGTGTTTTGACGAAAATCCTATTCACAACGTCGTTCAGCTGCAGTTAGGTTTGCCACCCGTAAGTCACATTCTTCAAGTCTCCAGAATTTTTCCATTGTCTCATTGAGTGACTCATCTTCTGTGCATACACCGCAGGTGATATCACTGGTGGATGTATCCTGATTGTATTCCCCACCTATGATCCAGCCAAAAAGCGTATTCTGAAGGATTGGTCGTCCATCTCCAAGTGAAATTTTACCATTGCTTATCGTTGAAAAGAAAAGTCCAGAGCCGATTAGCAGGTCGATGCTTCCAGCTTCGTTGAAATTTGGATCGGCTAACTGCAGGTTGCTTTGTATGTTCCACTTGGTTACATCGATGCTACGAGATGGTTGCTTAGACACTTCTTCTGTTAATATGTGAGCTTCAATGCGCTTCTTGAAATTTGAATTATTTGATGAGATTTGAATGTTGACTCTTTCCGCAGTCTGATTTTTAGTTTTGCCAATGCCTTCGATTCCCACGAGGCATGTATTTTTGTGCAGACCAAGTTTTTTCAGAAGTCTTTTTGTTATGAAATTGGCCTGTGAACCGTTGTCTAGAAGAGCTCGGCAAGGTATCTGTTTTCCCCACTTGTCACTTATGGTTATAGAAATCGTGCTGAGCAATGCCTTCATGGTGTTTATTGAATGATCCTGCAGCGCAGCTAAAGAAGCTGGGACATCTTGGGCTGGTGCAATTATACTATTGTTGTTTTGTGCTGACTTTGAAAATAGTTTTTGAGACGACTTTTGTGAAACAGCGTTGACCACCTTTCCAAATCCTTCTAAATGCATAAGTGTGTTGTGCTTCTTATGACATTTTAAACAGCTCCCTGATGAGCATGAAGTGGCATTGTGACCGTTTTTAAAACAATTTACACAACGTTTAGCTCCTTGGACAGCATTTAAACGTTGTTTTGGCGTCATCGTTAGGAAATCCTGACATCTGAAAAGCAAATGGTTTTGTTTACAGATGATGCACCTCTGGTCAGTCGATATTGACACGCTCAATGCTTGATACGATTTGTTGCGTCCTTGATCGCTGCCGTCTTTGCCTGCTCTGGCACCAAGAGCTTCTAGTGATTGAAATCGAAGATTCAGGAAGCTGAGGAAAGAATTGAGTGTCGGCATCTCCTTCGGTTGGCTCAACGATTGTTCCCATAGTGCATGAGTACCTTTGCTGAGATGTTGGGTCAATATATATAGCAATATTGGGTCCCAATTTTCGGTTTTTACGCCGAGATTTTGGAGGCTGAGAACGCATTCCAGGGTAGTATCATGAAGCAGCTTGATTGATGCTGCGCTTCTGCATAGGATGTTGATTGAGTGAGTAGCCTTTTTAAAGATGAATTGATCAGCATACGCGGGTTTTCATATCTCTCGTTGATTACCTTCCAAGCTGCTTCGTAATTGACTGCAGATGCCGTGAAATGTTGAATTAATCTTGCAGCCTCATCACACAAGCTGGATTTCAAAAACCACATTTTTTGGCATTGTGGGATTGATTGCTTATACACCAATTCAGTGAATAAGTCGTGGAATTGCCTCCATTTTGAATAGTTAAAGTCAAATTTTGGTAAGTCTTTTTTCGGTAGATTCAAACTTGATGCGTGTTTTTGCTCGACCGTGGGAAATGAATTGGTTGGTGGACTTTGTTGATCAACCGTGTGAGCCAATTCTTGAATCTGCCAGATATTAGCGTTGATATTTTGCTCAATTGCAATGAATTCGTCGTAATTATAATCACTTGAGTCGCAAGAGCTCCATATTTTGTTGTGAATCTCTTGTGCTACATGCCGATGTTGTTTGCTAGATTGGCATAATAGCGTGGTGAATGAATGCTTTTACTGATGTCATCAAGTGCAGCCTTTATTGAGTTTTGTGTTGAAAGAATTATTTTCCTTTGCTTCTCTACTAAGCCTCGTAAATTTTATGTTGATTTTGCGTCCTCTAATCCTCCTTGACTCCTGGGTGCTGGTTTAACAGTTTTGCTTGCCAGTAGTTGTTTTTCCAAATCTTCTCTGCATTCACTGTATCTAGCACCAATCACTTTGTGAACGTCTTTTTCAAAGTATGGATGATTGCTATCCGAGCCAGGTACGTTGCGTATGGCGTTGTCATTCCTGTTGAATTGAGTCCATAGTTCGTCTAATTCCTTTATTTTTGCTGTGAAAAATTCCGACGTCCTTCTGCCAAGTGGTGCCTTTTTGATGTTTGCAATTGATTTTTGTATCGTGACGCTTAATTCGTCCTGTTGTTCTATCAGTTCATTGAATCCCATGATTAAAATATACTGCGTCTTATGAGACGACCACTGATGTATATTTCGTTGTGTGTCGAAATCGGGTTCACCGAATGCTGAGGTGTGTTGTTTTTATGTCGGACACCACTGGCACATTAACCAGGATATCGCGCGTTGCTGAAGGCTGCTTGTCCTTCTTCGGTGTCACCAAAATGTTTTTTGGTGCTTTGCGCTGTTCTGTTGAAGGCTGCTCGTCCTTTTTAATCGTCGGGGTCACCAAAATTGTTTAGGTCTTAACTTTCGGTGTTGCACCGAAATTTAGTTTAACCAAATGTTTACTCTGAATGTTTGTTCTTAACTTTAGGTGTTGCACCAAAAGTAAGTTTTACCAAATGTTTATTCTGAACTTTAGGTGTTGCACCAAAGGTTCGCTATATCAAATGATAACGCAAGAATACTTTCACTGGTTGTAAGAACAACTGATTAATTTTATTTTTCTACCATCTATTTATAATACATTTTCCTTAAAATAAATTATATTAAAACTATAGAAATAAGCAAAAAATGTACAAAATAATAAATAAAACTGTTAATTTAGGCAAAAATAAATGAATCGGTCATTTTGCCTGCCTTGCAATTCTTCAAGGCTAGACTAATGACCGCTTAGCTGTTGTTGTCCAAAGTCGTTGTTCGCTGGTGTCATTTTCCTGCCTTGCTGTTATGCAAGGCCAGGTAATGACCGCTTGCGTTGTTGTAGCAAGCGTTCGCCAATATGCTGGATTGCGTTGTTGTTGTTATAGTAAAACGATGACTTATGTTGATAAGTTTGGTAGCCGGCTGGCTACTAAGACGGTACTGACTGTTCGTATTGTTGTTGTTGCGTACGTTGACTTTTGCAGCCAGCTGGATACCAACAGGTGGAGTACAGGATAAAAATATCAAAGACAGGGGCATTCCGAAGGGGGTAATCACCAGGTAACATGGGCATCTAAAGGCTATTTTGTTCGCTGGGTTCTTTTACGGGATTATCTAAAAAAACGTAAAATATAAGATAACTAAGGTTGGGAGGGCGCGCAGGAGGATGAACATCTCCTAGTTTTCTTCGATGATTTCTTATCTTTGTTAAGCTGAGAATTTCACGGATTTTTGCTTAATATTTTTGTTGGATCGGTTTTATTTTGTTTTGGTTCCGGTGTTTTTTTTATTAATATTAAGTTAGTTTTCCGGTTTCAGTTTTTTGTTTTGGTTGACATTTTTTTTCTTTTTTTCCATGAGTTTTTTTATATGCTTCCGGTGCGAACCAGAAGTTATTGTTGCTCCCTCGACCTGTCATGACGGGTTGAGAACTGCGCCCGTAAATTTTGAGCTAGTTGGCGCGGTCAAGCCAGGTACGATAGCTAGAGACTCGTAACAAGAATAGCGGAGCTGTGCATTAGTGGTTCACTAAGAACCACTCCTTCAGACGCATTAGACACAATACTCCACCTTGTACCACTTTATATCCTAATAAAACAGATGGCTATTAATACAGCCATCCGTCTAGAAGCCCCCTCTCAATGGAGGGAGGGCACATTAGGACACTCTAGCATTAGGAAGTTCCTTCCTCCTATTCCCAAATTCGTAGACTACATCACACAAAAACTTTTCTTTGACAGGAAGCAAATTTGATGTATCCATTCCCTCCAGTGAGAAGAGTGGGGGATTGGAAACCTTCTACCAAACAATGTCATCGGAAATTACACTGATGGATCAAAATTAGATGGCAAAGCTGGAGGAGGAGTCTAATCTGACACAATGTACATTAATCTAGCCTTCAAGCTCCCTGACCATTGCAATATCTTCCAAGTGGAAGTTGTTGCAATACATGATGCAGTAACTTCGCTTCCAAATGAATGAAATATCCTCCATTGATATCTACATACTATCTAATAGTCAATCCGCCTTGATAGCCCTAGAATCTGTTGAAACAAAATCAAACAGTTCTTCGCTGCCTCAGATCACTAAATAAGATGGCGTAGGTTGAAAACTTCAAAGCAGATTAACTCGCTCGCACCCGAACAACCAAACAACCCCTCACCACATGTAAACTGCTCAAAAATGAGCTATCCCTAAAAAGCGCCAACAATATGTGGTCAACGGAAAGCACATGCCATACAGCGCATCAGGTTCGGCCAAAAATCACCCTAAAACGCTCAAAAGAACTGAGCCCCCTAAGAAGGGGTCAAGTACTATGATAGGTGTCTTAACAGGACACTGCTTAAAAGGTAATCATGCACGAAGATTGAAAATCCTCCACAACAACTTCTGCAGAAGCTGAAGAGATGAAGTTAGGAGAAATCTACAACACATCTTCTCTTGATGATCACAACTTTAGTGTCATAGCACAGCCAGCCCACGGTATAATTGAATAACGTAACAATTGCAAGTGTAACACCTAACTAACTAAATTTCGTTTTGTTTATTTTCTTTCATTCATTACTACACTGGGTCAAGCGATTTATATTAAATCGCGACTTACGCAAACAATGTTGCTGCATTGATTTTTGCAAGCGCAGCAATAGTAATTATTTGAAGTTGTTAGAATGAAAGATGTAGCGTGTGCCTTCGGAATTAATTCTTAAATACCCGTAAAAAAAAAAAACAAAAAACAACTACATAACTCAGCGATAAAAACATAAAAACAAACTTACCGATTTATCCTATAGGGGCGGGGTGACTTCCTTGACTGATGGCTGTTCTGGGATGGTAGACTCTACTGAGGGTAGGCTGGGCTGGGTTCGGAGTGGCGATGCGGTTAGTTAGGGTCACTGGGATCGCTGGTCATGGCTGGTTGGACAACGGTAGAGTTTAAATCTGAAAAGGGAAAGAAAGAAAATAATTAATAAAGTTTTTTTTTACCACTAACCTGAACAGGTAAAAAAACAGGAAATTTGAAATATGTATAATTTGGTCTGAATTTCCATACATGAGAACAGTGTATATGTTTCCAGAAGTCGACTGCGGGAAAATCAATCAGCGGGCTAAAATGGGTTAAGCTGTCACGATTTTTGTCTCCTTGACCATTCGAGACCGACAAAGTTTTATTGCCTTTTATAAAAATAAGAAAAGAAGAAAAGGAATGGTTAAACGTGGACCCTGAAGTAAAGTTATTCGAATTTTTTTTATATATATGCGTACCTGTAACATGATAATGTTGACGACAATGGATTTGGGGAACCGTGGAAAAGGGTGAATTCCATGGAAAGAATCCAAAATTTCACCGGCCCCTTGACTGCGCCACTCCGCTCGAAACAGCCTCGGAATACGCGAAAGTCCCTGCAAGAAAAGAAATCTGTTAATAAATGCAGAGTAAAAACCAGCCATCGTTTCCTGAAAAAAAAACAATAGCTAGGAAAATAATTAGGAAAACCACTTTAAAGTCTAATCAGAAAATAACGTAAACATTTTATTGGAAATAAAGTTCGAATATAACGATCGACAGTTTAGACTCAAACTGGAACTCGTCACTGAGGACAGTTTTAGTTTCGCCTTGCATCTTATTAGAGCGAAACGGAAGACATTCTTTCTCTTCTAAAAAGTCTCCATCACGCTTAACAGGTATAAGTGTTAGCCACACACGATATGATGCTCATATCATGAGAGAATAGCCGTGAAGTCTGTGCTGATTGGCGCTATTAGTGGTGCGAATTTACCGATCCTCACCATGAAAAGAAGCAAATAGTTTTCAACACATACATGCGAGTTTGCCAACGGGAAAAAAAAATCAAAATTTGAAAAAAATCTGAACAAGTGTAAGTGAAAAAAAAAGAGGGAGGAAGGGACATGGAATTTTAACTAAAGTTTCATATTATAGATTAGTGATATAGTGACCGAAATTTAAATAAATCGAGGAATTCTTAAGGATCCAGTCCAGAATCAGTATAATCCTGCTGTTCCAAGTAAGGATAATTTTTTGTATGTATATATATATGTTAGTGGACGTTTGACAAAAAAAAAAAAATTTAATTAACACTTATTCGTGGCTCATGTTATTAAAATCACCATAATAATTTTGGTGAGAAAAAAAGAAAGTATAAAAAAAAAATAAAAACAAAAAAAAAATTTTTTGACGAGAAAATATAAAAGAAATACAAATAAAGTGTTTTGTCGAGGGTCCACAGATATGGGTTAATAAGAAAAGCTGAAGAAATATAAAGGGACGTAGGTCAGAAATAAAATGAATTTCTTTTAAACAGGTAGTCGCAGCCGTCACCGTTCAAAAAGGCAAAACAAAAATTCTTCGTGTCGGCTGCGCCTTCTTTTATCTGCAAAAACAACGTTTGTTCTCCCCTTTTAACGGTGAGCGAAAGATCGGCAACATTGTGTCGTATGACCAAAGAACTGTGCCGGCTTCTACGCAACCTGCCCAAGGTGTCCAGACGTGGTCGAGGAGTTCCGTGTAACATAAAACTCAAGCGGATTTGTATGTTAACGTGAAGCAAAATGCCAGGTTTTTCCATATTTAAAAAATTTTATATACACCCATATTTATAAACACAATTCATAAGCACAAAAAAAAAAGGAAAAAAAAAACGAGGAGAGAAAATAAAATTTTAGTACCTAATCTGTGACACTATATACTTACCTTAAGTCTGAAATCGTACTCACCTTAAATGTTAACTTACCTTTTTTTTCTTTAACTTGATAATCACCTTAAATGTTAAATGTCTATTGTAAACCCTGTTTATACTTACCTTAGTTGTTAAGAGAATAGTTAGTATTAATGCTTCTTGTAAAAAAAAAAAGAAAAAAACAAACAAAAGAAAAAGATTTAAATACAATACCTGTGAAGGAAAATTTTGAAGAAAAGTAGGAAAGAGAAGAATTAGGACGCCAACCACAGTCCACCAATATCCGTGTTGATAGTTTGGAAAAAAAAAAAAAAAAAAAAGAGCAAAAGGAATAGATAAGTTCGATAATGTCCGGTTTGTTTACGTTAAACAAACCATCGCGTTGATTTAACCTAGTGTGTCATTTATGCCGCGATGTGTTTTGTCGTTTTTGCCAGCGAGTAATTAAAAATACTCCATTTGTGACACCCCCTTTATAGAGCTCTATCAATGTGTAAAAAAAAAAAAAAAGTATCCATATATATTCAGTCGTGCGTTTATTAGCCAATAAATACCCTTGCTGTGTTTTTCTCTTTTCTACTGTCTTGCTATGTTATATATCGAGCTTGACAGGTCCGTCGATTAAAAATATGTAAATTTTTATAGTATACTTAGGTTATTTATCCTTGAAGAGTTATAGATTAATCTTAAAAAAAAAAAACCGAATGTATTTCATCGACTAAACATATAACATTAAGTTTTTCTGTCGTTTTTTTTTTCTTTAATAAATTCATAATATGGTCATAATTTCTCGTAGTCTTATTTGAGTGATTTGGTAAACACTAGGTTGACTAGAATCGAGTTTTCCGGCCAGTCGGATCAGAATTAGCTGATGTCAGGAGGCACGTGTAAAGACGGTCAGAACATTGTTGGTCTAAGCGAACCGTAATGTTTCGCTCCGGCTAAGAGGCAAAAAAAAGTGGTTAGCTGAGTGTTAGCAAGATAGCGCGATAATGGGTCTGTTCAAGTGACAACCTGATTTTGCTGTTTAATGTATGGGGGTTGCCAGCAAATATCTAAAGGAGTAACCAAGGATGGGAGGGCAAAGCAGGGAGACGTAAGATCTGGTCTCCGTGTCCTTATGCGTGAGTGTTTGAATTTTGTGTTTTGTTTTGTTTTCTTCTGTGTGGGATTTATAGCAATTTTTTTTTTGTTACCTTGGGGGAAAACTTCAGCTACTCTGTTAGTAGCCGTGAGCCTAGAAAGGTAGTAATTTTTATGAATAATAAGATAAAGTGAAATCATCTTTTCGATCATCGATTAAGTCGATGAAGTTTTTTCTATGATTGTTGCTCCCTCGACCGGAAGTCGAACGTAACCTGAACCATTCTGGGCTAGCTGGAGGACCACTTCCGGTACGATACCTAGGGAAACTAACAAAGAAAGAAAATGAACTTATTAACGTAAAGAAATTCTATGGTATGTGTGAATATGGTGAGGAGTTTTAGAAGCAATACGAAATAGAAATACTGGTATTTTTAGTATATATAGAGACAAAATTTTAAATAAAGGTCAAGAAGTTTTTAGCACTTAGTTTGAAAACACAAAATTCTTCCTTTCTTTTCTTTTTATTAATTCAAGTACGGCGTAAAGCCATTGATAGATACTGCCATATAGAACGGCTTAGGGAAGACTTTAAGGGGTTACATGACATTGGCAGTTTTTTGAAATCGATTTTTTTTTTAATAATTTTGTATTTTAGTAAATATTATTAAGATTCTAAAAAAATTTCATGGAAAAATTCCAACGGGTTCAAAAGTTATAGCCGGATTAGTAATCCATCGCATTTTTAATTTTTGCGCTACCTATGTACGGCAGCTGGTATATACTTGTTTTACTTGCTACCAGACTTTTGGTGGTTGTTATTTCGTACCTACTTGAAGGGTGAAGCCCGAATTGCTAAACGATTGCAAAAAACTGTAAGAAACAGCACAACACAAGATAACGAAGGCATACAGGTAACCTTTTTTTTCTTTGTTCACAAACTTTCAACGCGTTTATCTCGAAACCATGTTTTTCGTACTGGTTGCGGCACTAGCGGGTTCATTTTTTGACGAATTTTTTTTTTTTTTTTATTTTTTTAAGCTTGATTTGCTATCGTATGACACGAGCTTTTTTTTAAAATTTTTTTTCGATTTTTTATGAATTTTTAAAGTCAATATTTTTTTCGAAAAAAGACACTTTCAAATTTGAAACATCACCAAAAATTGAAAAAAAATGTTAAAAAAATCTCGTGTCATACGATAACCAATTTTGTTAAGATTTAAAAAAGTAATTTTTTTCCAGATCGGACAATTTTTGCAACTCCTAGCGCTGCAATCACGAGGCCCCGTTTTTTTTCTCTGCCGCCATTTTGGAGCTCTATAAAACCATGTTGGAGTGAAAAATATATTTTTTTGAATTTTTTTGTTGTAATTTGTTCAATTCTCTACAATAATAAAAAAATTTTGAAAAAATGTTTGTTTTTGACTGAGTTATGAATTTTTAAAACAAGGTCTGTTTTCTCTGCCGCGAATGTCATGTCGCGCCTTAAACATAATTTCAAGTACACCACACAACAAAGATCTTGATGATCTCTCAGAATCTTCGGTCTACCGAATCCTTAACTTTTAACAGGTCAAACTGGTTTAAATAGAGGGAAGTCAACCTATTGCATCACAATTGGCCTTATTGGCGTAAGTGTGTCTCTTGGGAGACATCCTTTTCAACCTAACCTAACCTACCTAAAGGAATATATTTTACTGTCCATTACACGTTGCTTAGCTTTTTGAATTTAGATCCGCTTATTGAGGCTTATAATTCGAAAATGCATTCTGCGTTCGAAGAACAATTGTTTACTTGCTCTGCCAATTTAAAATTAGTACTGTGGCTTAACATAAGACTCTTGAAATTCTTGTTCTTGTTCAATTTGCTATTTTATCGCTATTAAGCTTTTCAAATATTAGCTAAAGGCCCTTTATTTTGGACAAAAAAATTTCTGAAAGTTTCTTTAACCCCCATTTGGAAACCACGTCAAAATAAGTCTAAGAACTACCGCTTGGATCTTCGCATTGGTTTAAGCCCAGCTTTCTGATGCAGTACCCTGCCACAAACTCCAATGCATCCTCATGGAGGATACTGAATTCATCACAAAGAAGAATTTCGCTAAGTTCTTGCAAAAAATCTTCAAGATCGTAATTAGTTGACGCAATGCACTGTGCAACTTCCTCTGAACTTTGAAATTCGAAGTCTTCTTCGAGGTTTGAGTTTAACATGCTACCGGAATGGGAATTGGTTGCAGATGTATTTAACTACTCCGTATCGTCAGCAGCAACGTTACCCTCACTATTTAATAGTTGGGTGTTTCTCGCTATTTTAAAAAAATTTTAAAAAGATTTATCTTAGATCAACATTGTTATTACCTACCAAATCTTAACTATTATATCTTATTACCTTAAGGCAGTATTCTAGTCTAGAATTTTGAAAAAATCGATTTTTTTTTTTGTGTAGACTGCCTGTAACTTTGCTGAAATCTTTTAACGCGCTTTCTCGAAGCTCCTTTTTTCAACACGTTTGACATGATATCTCAAGTTCTAATGGACCGATTAAATTAAAATTTGGTGTGGGATTTTTATATATCCCTCTATGACCCACACTAGAATTATAAAAAAATTTGTTTTTTAATATTTTTAAAAAATTCACAACTTTACAAAAAGGCCCAAATATTACTTTTTTTTCAGTCGCCATTTCGAGGAAAAAAATTCATTCACCCTTTTTTATCACCCCCAGTCTACCAGCCTGTCATTTTTAACCGACTTCAAAAAGGAGGAAGTTCTCAAGCTCGTCGGTTTGTCTGTTTTTTTTTTATATGTATGTTCATCGATAACTCCTAAGCTATATGCCTGATTGCCATAATTTTTGGTGAACTGATAGATATCATAAACACAAAGGTGCCTATCTAAAAAAGTGGGTGGTATTCAAGAAATGGGCGTGGCAATACTAGAAAAACACTGTATTTCGAATAATAATGACACTAGTGTACTGCAATTTAGTGTAGGGGTAGGCACAATTATTAAAAACTACATTCAAGAAAATGGGTGTTATTCGACAAATGGGCGAGGCAATATTAGAAAAACAGTGTATCTTGTATATTTTTGAGAATATAGTACTGCAATTAAGTAGAGGTGTAGGCATTATTATTACAAATTACAGTCAATAAAGTGGGCATTATTCGACAAATGGGCGTGGCAATATTAGAAAAACTCTGTATCTCGAGTAATATTGACACTAGAGTTCTGCAGTTTAGTTTTGGGGGAAGACACAATTATTACAAATTACGGTCAAAGAAATTGCGTTATTCCACAAATAGGCGTGGCAATATTAGAAAAACAGTATATCTCAAATAAAATTGATACTATGGTACTGCAATTTAGTATAGGGGTAGGCATTATTATTACAAATTAACGATTAATAAATTGGGCGGTATTCGACAATTGGACGTGGCAATATTAGAAAAACAGTGTATCTCAAATAATATTGACACTAAGGTACTGAAATTTAGTACAGGGGTAGGCACAATTATTACAAATAACTGTCAAGAAAGTGGGAGCTTATTCAACAAAGGGGCGTGGCAATATTATAAAAACACTATATCTCGAATAAAATTGACTCTAGAGTAATAAAATTCGTTACAAGAATGGGTAGAATTAGTACAAAACACATGATATCTAAATCAAATTTAAGAGACAGATACTTGAAATAACCAACAAACTTTCAGAATTTAATGGAACAAATTTTTTAAGAACAATTGCATTTATGTAGCTTATACACGTTTTTCGAAAATTTATCATATTCTCTAAAAAGGAAGAAATAAAACAATACAAGCTCCTACTCGCGACTGGAGTTTACTCCTCTAGATCGATTACCTTGGAATTTGAGATGTATATTTAAGGTAAAGGGGGTGAATAAAGGCATCTCTTATATTAGTAAGAAAATATATTTATTACATAAATTCTTTATGAGGTAAATTGATGAATTTCATTAATAGTAACGTTATTATTAAATACTGTAATATTAGGTTCGTGGCAATCGTGAAAACATAGCATCAATGGTTGTACCATATCTAGTCGTTTCCATTGTTCTTCCAGAAACTAAATCTAAATTAACTTCTGTTTTCAAAAATTGTATTAAGCGCAATCCTTCATCTGTTCAATTTGATGTATTTCTACTTCACTACAAAATCACTAAAATAACTATCTTTTGCTTGATCTTATTTGCGAAAAAACTCAGTTTAGGCAAAGCAGCATGAAAAACAAAGATTTTGTGCTGATTTTAAAAGATAAATGCTTAAAATTTAAATAACTCGAAGAATTTTTAACTAATTTCAATGAAATAAAAGTTGTTGGATTTATAATTAACCAAGCTTTTATATTATTATCAATTATAATAAAAGCGCTCTTTAATATAAACTACTCGTATGACCAACGGCTACGTTGTAAATGCACACATATTCAAACACACAATTTTTTTGTTGTACTGTGGCTAGCTGAACATATGTTAAAAAGAGAAGAGTAGAGAGCAACATCGAGTTTATTGAAACTCCCTCTGCTGTGAGTATGTATTTTGTTGGTGTTTCTTCGTTGTTGGTATTTCTCTGCTGTGAGTATGTTTTTTGTTTGTATAGCTCTGACTGCGTAACGCTTGAATTTTTAGATAACGCTCGATTTCACTCGCCATAAAATGTTCATACCGTGGGCAATATCTGAAATCGATTCTAAAGGAGTAAGCTCCAAAAATAATTTAAAAATAACTTTTCCTTTTAATTTCTTGGTCATATTTGATAAATTATTTAAACATATTATTGCATTGGAAATCTTATTATTTCAATTTTTTTCTAACTTGTTTTATTACCATAAATATATTAATTTCTGTATGAATACAAAAGCTTTGAAGTTGGCGCATCTGATTAATAGTCTGATTATATTAGTGCCGACCTTTAAAGCTTCATATTCATAAACAAATTAATATATTTATGATAATAAAACAAATTAGAAGAATATTAAAATAATAAGATTTCTAATGTAATAATATGTTTAAATAAATTATCAAATATGACCAAGAAATTAAAAGGAAAAGTTATTTAAATTATTTTTTACTTTGTAGCGGTTTTGTAGTCGGATTTTTTTAAAAAGTTTTTTAAATTTTTTTTCTAGTTTTTTGTGTAAAATTTCATGGCGATCCTGTCACTTCACTTTTTAACGTAACATTTAATGGCAATCCTGCCACTTCATTACTTTATTCCCGAAAGAAAATGGCACTATAAATTCTTAAAGTATTAATATTAGCATTAAACTGTTTTTTACTTTCTTAAAACCGTGCTTTATTGCATATAACATAAGTTTTTCGAGAGCGATTAAAAAACACGTCCGTCAGAGTCGAAGATAAAATGGTTGCTAATAGGTGCTACTACGGGCTCAGTAAGCAACTAAGTTCCAGAGCCCTTTCTCGATCGAAAAAACTAATATTCTACAAGACGCTCGTTCTACCTGTGCTGCTTTATGGCGCTGAGGCATGGGTAGTTTCGCAAACTGACGCAGCCACTCTGGAGGTGTTCGAGAGAAAAGTTATTCGCAAAATCTTCGGTCCTGTTCGAGTCGGCGATGACTATCGCATCCGAATGAACCACGAGCTGTATGAGCTCTACGAAGACATTGACGTAGTTCGGCGTATAACTGTGCAGCGACTACGCTGGCTGGGTCATGTCCATCGTATGGAAGACGAAGCTCTAGCGAAAAATGTGCTCGAGGCGAGGGTCGCTGGTCAACGACGACGAGAGAGACCATGCCTCCGATGGCTAGAACAGGCTGAGGAAGCCCTAACTGCACTTGGTGTATTCAATTGGAAAAGGCATGCGCAAAGCAGAGGCACCTGGCGAGAGCTGATGAGGACGGCCGAAACCCAAACGCGGGTTGTTATGGCCACCTAGTAAGTAAGTAATAACTCGTACATTCTTTGTATTATGCGTTAGGTCAACCTACGAATAATTTTTTCATCTAATATTAGTTTTACTTCGTAAATAGTAAGAATTCATTAGTAAATACTACGAAAGCAATGGAAGAGGTTACGAAGTTACTCGTGCGAGAAATAATCGAATATTATTATTTATATCTACACAACAATTCGTACAATGCACTTATACGAATTGTTTTATTTTTGTTTACGAATATAATTTGTATATAAAACGAATTAATTCGTGAATACTACCACAGGCATTAGTAACACTTCACAAATGAATCTGTAAAGATATCACGATATGTGTACTTCGCATATTTTACGAATATTCGTACAATGTACGAATATTTTTTATAGCCATTTTACTAAGACATTTTTTTAGTGCACGGATCTTCCTTTGTTGTAGACATGCTGTGAAGCCGATAGTAACGCAGTATCAATGTTTCTGCGGAGATACAGATCTAAGAGGCGTCCTTATGTCTTTTATAGATAGGACGTTAGATTAATGGGCCTGAAGTCTTTAGAAGTTGTATGTCTTCCCTGCCTTGGGTATAAAAACCACTTGTAACGGAGGTGAAATTGTCTCTGCTTAGCGTCCGAAAGGCATTTTTTGTTGATTCCATTAGTCTTTGGAACTCGCTTTCACTCTTTTTACAGCGTATTTGCAGCGCCGCAATGTTTAAATCATTGCTCACTGATTATTTGTCTTCTCTCTAATTTCCGAACTTTTTTCGTTCCTTTTCATATTTAATTCATTCAAAAATTAATTTCTTTGTTTCTGCTCGTTAACTTCATTGAAGGTTTTTTTCCTTTTTTTCTTTATTTTTCTTTTTTTTTCTTTTTAATTTTTGTCTTACGTTAAGCCATTTTCGTTATAGTTTTTCCTAATTTAATTTAACTAATTTTTTATCATTAATTATTATATAAAATTAATGTGTTTTTAAAATATAACACACCGTTGATTTGTGTATCTACATTTGTAATCGGTGCTTAACTATAAGTTTATTCTTGCCAGCCCTTAAGCAACTCAATTAATAAACAAACAAACAAACAAACAAATTGCGTATGGTAACGCTGAGCGGTGATGAAAAGAAGAAGAAATGAAAAGAAGAAAATAGAACTATGTATTTGATAAAATAACAACGGTTGGGAGCTCCTGGCTCAACCGTCCTTCAACCACATTCGGGCCCAGATGGTCTGGCTCCGCTCACTTTATTTCCCCCCACTGTGAAGGATTTGGGGCACAAAAAAATTCCTCCCCTACGCAGACATTCTCTCCGACCAAATAAAAAGACCTAGCCACTCGTTCATTTTAACAATTCATTAAATTTCCGACAAATAATAACAAAAAATTACCTGCTTTGTTTAGGTTTTGATTGACGAGTTTTATTGTTAATTGTAGATATAATGTTCTAATAAAAAAAATGTATTTTTAAGTGTATTTAAAATTTTGTTTTTTTAAGTTTATTTTAATTTTAGAAAATATTTTATTTATTAATTTATTTTATATATTTCATTTAAGAAAAATTTTGTTTTTCAGTTTATTTTCATTGTATATTTTTCATTTTAGAAAGATTTTATTTTTAAGTTTATTTTATTTTAATTTATATTTTTCATTTTTGCGAGGTCTATTGCGAGGTAGACGAAATCCTTCACAACTTCGAAGGTGATGTTGTCAACAGTGACGTGAGTGCCAATACGCTGGGACTGTTTGTTTGTTGACACCAGATATTTCGTCTTATCTGCGTTTACTGCAAGACCAATGTGACTCGACTCTTTTTCTAATTTAGAGAATGCTGCACTAACTTCGCGTGTGTTATGGCCAATGATATCAATATCATCAGCACACGCTAGCAGCATAACACTCGTATAGAATATTGTGCCGCTTTGTCTCAGATCAGCAGCTCGAATGATCTTCTCCATAATTAGGTTAACAAAGTCGCACGATAAGGAAGCACCTTGTCTGAAACCTCGTTTGGAAACAAATGGGGGAAGAGGTGCTTCCTGATTTTAGCTGCGCTGCTGGTGTTGCTCAGTGTCATCCTGCATATACGGATTAATTTTGCACGCATACCAAATTCAGACATGTGGAGCATAGGTGATTCCTTATTGGACGGTCGAAGGCGTCTTTGTAGTCGACAAAAAGATGGTGGGTGTCGATTTGTTTTTCTAGGGTCTTTTCCAAAATTTGTCGTAGCGTCAATATATGGTCGGTGGTAGATTTTCCAGGTCTGAAGCAACACTGATAAGGCCCAATCAGTTGGTTCACGATGGGCTTCAGCCTTTCACATAATACGCTCGGCAGGACCTTATATGCGATATTTAGGAGGCTTATCCTACGGTAATTGGCACAAACAGTGGGATCACTTTTCTTGTTGATTGGGCAGAGTACACTGAGGTTCTAATCGTTTGGAATGCATTCTTTCAACCATATTCTGCATAAAAGCTCGTGAATGCATTTAAATAGAGCTTCGCCTCCGTTCTTAAACAGCTCAGCGGGTAAACCATCAGCTCCCTCGGCTTTGTTGTTTTAAAGTCGTGTTATGGCTGTCAAGAATTCATTATAGTCGGGCAGCGGAACTTGAAAGGTGTCATCCATAATTGGGGTTTCCGGGATATCATCTCTATTGGCGGGATTGTTATTTTTCTTTTAGTTATGTTTAATTTTAGGAAATACCATCTTGTTCAAAAAGAAAGGTTCATTCACACTGTGAACCGAACTTAACTGTCCGATTCGAACATTTTTTAGTAGGTTGCCACATGTGTCTATGACAAGGGTGCCAAATATCAGCGTCTCTCGTTGACATTTGGTAAAGTGACAGTGTTTTGTTTACAACAACTTTTTTCGTGTCTTCGATTTTTACGATGGAAGAAAAAATTGAGCAACGAGTTTTATCAAATTTTGTGTGAAAAATGGTTTCAAGTGCGCTGATACGCGTAAAATGTTGGTGAAATGTAACGGTGACTCTGGTCTATCGTATCAGAAGGCAAACAAGTGGTTTAGCCGATTTGTGAGTGGCCAAGACGAAGTAGAAGACGACCCTCGTACCGGGTGGCCACCGTGTTCGACTACCGAAGAAAACGTGGAAAAAATCAAAGAAATGTTGGTCAAAAATCGCGAATTGACGATTAGAGAGATAGTAGAGGACGTCGGCATTTCAATTGGTTCCGTTCAGAACATTTTGAAGAAGGAATTGGGCTTGAGACGTGTCACTGCGAAGTTGGTACCGAAAGAACTCAATTTCATGCAAAAAAGAGACCGAGTTGCTATCGCGAAAGACATGCTGGAAATGGTCGAAAACGATGAAGCATTCATCGAATCCATCATTATTGGTGATGAGATATGGGCTTACGAGTATGACACGCAAACCAGGCATCAGGGTAGTGAATGGCGGTCGCCAGACGAACCGAGACCAAAGAAACCACGTCGTTTTCAGTCAAAAAAGAAGGCGATGCTCTGTTTTCTAGACAGGACTACAATGGTGTTGTTCACCATGAATTTTTGCAAGATTGTCAAACGGTCAATAAACAATATTATTTGGGTGTTATGAGACGTTTACGTGAAGCAATTCGCCAAAAAAGACCGCAGTTGTAGCAAAACAAATCATGGATTTTGTACCACGATAATGCACCATCGCACAATGCTAATCTTATTCGTGACTTTTTGGCCAAAAACATACCGATAACCATCCAGCAGCCGGCAAATTCACCTGACCTGGCTCCGTGTGATTTTTTCCTGTTCGATCGAGTCAAAAAACCGCTTCGAGGAACGCGTTTCACCAGCAAAGAAGAGGTCATGGAAAAATCGGTGAACGCTCTGAAGGCCATACCAAAAACCGTGTTCCACAAAGGTTTCCGTGACTGGATCAAGCGCTGGCATAAGTGCGTTGCAGCCAACGGGGACTTCTTTGAAGGCGACAATATTGATTTGGATGAATAAACTTGTGCTTTAATTTTTTTCAATAAATTAACCTTTCTTTTTGAACAAGGTGGTTAGAATTGTTTGAAGTTGTAGTTTCGGTTTACAAATATTTCTATTATTATCTTTATTATTCTCGTTTTTATTTTAGTTATTTGCTTGTTTTTATATTATTCTTCTTTTTATTTTAATATTCTTAGGTTTATTATTTAAGGGAACAGGTGACGAACCTTCACATGGCAACGTGGCTGACTGCCTCAACCTGGCGAGGCATTATCCATGTCGAAACCGTCCCAAGTCGACTCAAACCTCCTCGTGGTGTTCCCTGGGCAACGGCAAACTGACAGCCACCAGTTTGACGGCTAATTTGAGCGGCGGGTCATCTGGCCTTAAATAGGTTGTGCGTTGGGCTAGAAGCCGACCACGTAAAAAAACCATTGTAATGAAAAGTTCAAGAAAAAAGAGAAAAATTATCCCCAATTCTAATGACGACTGCCGCAAACGAAAAACTGATAATAGTTTACGGATATGCAGCTGGAATGTCCGAACTCTTAATTGGGAAGGTGCCTCTTTGGTGTGAATACAAACAAATGTTTTTTATTTTTTGAATAGTTTTTTTTTATATTTTTTATTGAACAAATTTATTTAATAGAGCACAACATTTATGTTTAATAAAATTTCAACAACTGAATTAAAACTAAAAATTTTTGAAATTTATAAATTTGAATACAATGAAAACTTAATCATACAAACATGAACAAAACCAAGAGAATTTAATTAAAGTGTATATTTAAGGTTATATAGTGTTTCTATGTTGTGCTATTAGTGCTTGAGGAATATATGATTGGAAGTTAGAGTTATGATGTGCAATGTTTAATTGTTTGCTTTCTACGACCAAGCTTGGACAAGGTGTCCGACGAATTAAAATTCTGACTGTTGTGTATTACTATTTGCTTTGGTAACCTAAGAGTTTGACCAAATACCATCTCAGCGGGTTAAGCCTTAATATCTTCTTTGACAGTGGACCTAAGTCCCAGAAGAATTAGTGGCGACTCTGTGTACCAGTTTGTTTGATTATTGCTCGCTATTAAATAAGTCTTGAGCTGTTCTCTTGAAATCGTTCTACCATTCCGTAATCTTGTGGATGATAAGCAGATGTGGTAATGTGTTTGCTTCCTAGATTTTTGACAAAATTTTTGAATGTTGCGGAAGTGAATTTAGGACCTCGATCAGAAACAATTTCCAGAAGAACTCCAAAACGTGAAATGTATTCCCTATTAAGTGTGTCAACGACAGTATTGGCGTTGGTATCTTTGAGTGGATACTCTTCGTGCTAACGTGTGTTTCTATCAACTAGGGTGAGCAGATATCTGTAACCATTAGATATTGGTAAAGGGTCTACTAAATCGACATGAACATGTTCAAAACGACCGTGTGGATTGTCTATCTTATGAGGAATCGTTTTCGTGTGTCTCTGTGTTTTTGCTTTTTGACATCATACGCATTTCTGTGACCATTTTAATAAACTCTAGGTGTCGTGTTTGTCTTGGGCTTCTCTCTGTTTTTGAGTGTAAGGCTGAAATGAGTGGTTTGCTATCTGTGTATATTGTGAATGTTCGTCCTTCTAAATAATGTCTTAAGTGTTTAATTGTGAGGTAAATTGCTAAAAGTTCGTGATCAAATGTACTGCATTTTGTTTCGGATGGTGATAATTTTTTTGAAAATAAAGCTAGTGGTTCTATTTGTTGTTCATGTTCTTGTTGCAAAACTGCACCGATTGCAGTGTTAGATGCATCCACAGCGATAGAAAGTTTTGCTTTACTATACAAAAAATAGTTAGGTAGCACTTCCTTAGTACAACTTTCTTTTATTGTTGCGAATGCTTCTATTGTATTGTCTGTCCATGTAAGATGTTTGTCCTTTGTTTTAGATGCCGATGTAACCATGTCGTAAATATGTGAGTGTGTGTGCTAATTTTGGTATGCATCTGTGATAATAATTTATCATCCCGTTGAACTTCTGCATTTGTTTAACTGTTTCTGGTTTTGGGTAGTTAATAATACATTGAATTCTATCGGGAGATGGTTGTATGCCTTTGTTTGAAATGTTGTAACTACGAAAATTTATTGTGCTTACGCCGAAAATGCATTTGCTAGGTTTGATGTTAAGTCCATATTTGTATAAACGTTCAAAAACAAAATTTAGGTATCTGAGATGCTCTTCTTCTGTCTCGCTTGCTACTACTATGTCGTCAAGGTATATGAAAACGAAATCGTGTTCTTTCAACACTTTGTTTATGAAACGTTGGAATATTTGAGATACGTATCTTAATTCAAACGGTATTCTCAAGAACTCAAACATTTTGAATGGTGTAGTAATTGCGGTCTTGTGTATGTCTGTAGTGGCCATAGGAATTTGATGGTATGCTCTAACTAGGTCTAATTTAGAAAAAATGTTCTTGTTGTGTAAGTTTATAGCTAAGTCGTGTATGTGTGGTAAAGGATAGCGGTCTGGAACTGTAACAGCGTTAAGTGTTCTGTAGTCGCCACAGGGTCTCTAGTCATTTGAATCTTTTTTAGGTACAAGATGTAGAGGAGAAGCTGGCATGGAGTCTGATGGACGACAGATGCCTGCTTTGACTAGAAAGTCAAATTCTTGTTTGGCAATTTTGTGCTTAACAGGTAACTGTCCTTCTGTAGTTATGTGATGTTCTGTTTTGTGTTTAACTGTTTTGTTGTAGTCGGGTTCTGATGTAACCCAATAAACACTGAAATTTTCTCAAGTGTTGTGGAGAAAACCTTGGTAATCGAACTCAATATCAACTCAAAATCTGCAGTCTTTTTCAAATGCAAATTTTTATATGGTAATACTTGGCTTTTGTTCCACATTTAAATTCTTCAATCTGGCAAGACTGTTATGAGACATTTTGAAATGAAAACTTTAACCAACAAAATTAAAACAAATTAAGCATCAGAAGAATAAAACACATTTCAATCATTAAAGGTAAAAGAAAATATTGGAAATGCATTGAAAAAAAGTGAAAAGTGAAGGGATGCAGGTAATGGAGCTTTTTTCAGGCAGGGAGCAGTGCAGCAAAGTTGTTGACTCCTCAGTTCCTGTGCAATTGAATTGAATTTAATTTAATTTAAATATTGATATTTTGAACATTGTTTAATATACAGGGTGTCCCGCAATTGAGTGCAACTATTTACGGAAGTGAAAGGTTATGTCGAGCTAAGCAAAAAACCGTATGAGAGGGGGAGGGGGTATATTTTCACGTTCTAAGGAGCTACAGGGTTAATTAATATTAGGGTTAATAACGGGTTGACAAATTCAGATTATAGGTTAATTAGAGGCGGGTGACGGTCACCTTCGCCGCAATGAGGGAGGTGTGTAAGCGGGTTGGAACTGTTTAAGGGAGTGGAAGTGTGGGAAGGTTGAGTGGGTCTGTGTACAATACTCATTTTTATATTTTAATATGTCGAATTTTTTTTTGTGTATCTAATCAATATTGTGTACCTAGGTGTAGTGTAATGCCTACGGAGTAAAACGATCGGTTTTTTCCGACCTGATCGTTTGCCAACCGTGTAAAAAAACTGTGTGCCTCGTGATGAGCTATTAAATAGTAACCAAACCTGTCGAAAATATTTTATAAAAATAATAAAAAGTAAAAAATAATAATAAAATATAATAATAAAAAAATAAAAATAATAAATAATAATAATTAAATGTCAAAAAATTTTAAATAATTTATAATTGTTGATATTCTTGTTGCTCTTGTTATTTTTGTTGTTGCTGCAATGCTGTTATTGATGTTGTTCTGAGCACTGCTGTGTCGCTGGGCTGAAGTGGGGTGGAGAGGAGGAGCGATGGTGCCGCTTGAGTTGTTGTTTCTTGTAGATATGCCTTCAGTTAAATCTTCAGTTAAATGATTATTTGCCGCAATGTATCGTTAATTGAAGTTGATATGTTACTGTTCAATTACTGTTCAATGCCAACTGCCGCAGGATGATTGAGTTAATTTAATTTGATGTTGTAGCTGCTGTTGATGTAGACGTTATTGGTCACGGTAGCGGACGAAGTGGATAGCAAAAACGTGAGGACTGCTGCTACTGCTGCGGCTGTTGACCTTTACTATTGTTGTATTGCTTAAATTGATGCTGTTCCTGTACATGTATGTTGGTACACCCTACCTTAATTCAAATCACAACTACTACAATTAATACTTTTACAACCCTTAAAAACTGCCACAACTTCACCGTTTTAAATTCACCTGTAAATGCGATTGCACCATCCTTTTAAGCTTCGTGCGCTTGCTGCTGCCTTCATCAACCTCGGCTGCGCATGTCAATGCAACGTTTTATTTAAATTATTATTCGACAAAAGGCACAACGGTGAATAACACGAGCAATATCCAAAGTAAAACGCGTCGCCAATGTATCATTCGTTGAACAAGTTTTAAACATAACAAATCGTTCATTTATTTTATGCCGAATAATTTATGTATAATATGCCGAATAGTTTTGTCTGTTTTTACTTTATGCATCGTATTGTTCGCTGTCGCCAAATCGTATTAAGTTTTGTTGCTGTGTCGTAAAATTTCTGCGAATTTCTTTGGAATTGCCGAAACAAATATTAGCAAACATGCCGAGAAAAACAAAGACTACAGAAGACGAGCAAAGTGTGGAATCAAGTGAAAGCGATTCCATTGATTTGGATGCAACGATGGTGGAAAAGGGAGCCCCAACTACGTTCAGTACGCCTTTTTTTTTTTTTTTTTTTTTTTTTTGTCTAAACCAACGCTCAGGGGATGCCCCCTTTAAATGCGAAAGCATTGCGTTAATTCGGAAGACGGGTGATAGTTAGTTGGAGGGTGGAAAGATGGAGTAGTGACGGTGAAGATTTGCTTTAAACTGACACAGATCAAAACTGCCGGGGAACACGCTCACAGGGAGATTATTCCACAATCTTACTGTGCGACCAAAAAACGAATTATCTCGGTACTGCGTGGTTCTATTGGGCACCGATGCAATGGTAAAGGGATGGGCTTGGAAAGCTGCCCGAGTAGACCTAGGAAATACACGAACTGGTGGCGTCAGGCCATGTACCTCTCTTGAACATTGCCCATGGTAGAACCTATACAAAAGGCTTAGGCAACCAACATTACGCCGATGCCCAAGAGAACTCAGGGGAGATAAAATATTTTCGTATCCTATCATATATATCGCACGTCTTTGAATTCGGTCCAGAAGCTCCAAATAAGATCTAGAAGCTCCTGCCCAAATGTGCGAATTGTACTCCATTTTAGGCCTTATATAAGAGGTATAGATCATTCGAAGATCAGATGGGGTGAAGTATCGCTTGCACCGTTTTAAGAAACCTAGGCACTTGGCCGCTTCTTTCGACACATGGAAAATGTGATCATTCCAACGAAGGTCTGATTGTATCGACATGCCCAGAACGTCAAGAGCATCTGACTCCAAAAGATCCACACCATTCATATTCAAGGGAGCTAAGGGACAGTTCATCCGCTTGTGGGTTAACAGGCAACACTGGGTCTTGTTTGCATTAAACTCTACTCTATTAGCAAGACCCCACTCGGAGATTTTTTTCAAGTCATTAAGAAGTGTGTCATTCATATTTTGCCTCTTACTCTCAATCTCCAAAGAACTCGGGCGTTTTTTGAAAAAATATGAATGACAAATGCTGCTGTCGTCCGCAAACGAATGAATTGGGTTATGAGTCAACGACAGAAGGTCGTTGATAAAAACCAGAAACAAAGTTGGCGATAGAACTGAACCCTGCGGTACTCCTGCGTTGATGGCGTGCTCACTGGACGAAATGCCGTCGATTACGACACGAATAGTTCTATCCTTAAGAAAGCACGTGATCCACCGAGCAAAGTTACCACCGACACCGTATGCAATTAGTTTGGAGACGAGTGCTTTATGCCACACTCGGTCAAACGCCTTTGAAATAGCCAGAGCAACAACCCTGCTCTCACCGAACAGGTGAACGCATTGGTTCCATTTTTCTGTAAGGAACGCCATAAGGTCACCAGTAGACCGAGCCCTACGAAAACCATATTGACGGTCACTTAGCAATTCGTTGTGCTCCAGATAGTTCATTAGGTGGAAGTTTATTACGCTCTCCATAACTTTGGAAAGCGTAGAGCATATCGCAATGGGTCGGTAGTTTGCAGGATTCATGGCATCGCCCTTTTTAGGTATCGGCTGGACATTTGCGACCTTCCAACAAGATGGAAATACTCCTGTCCTGTATGAGATGTTGAAAAGGTTGCGCAAAGGCCGAGCCAGTGTAGAAGCACACGTTTTAAGCACAATTGGTGGTATGCCATCAGGACCAGAGGCTTTGTTTATGTTAAGATTTGCAAGGACTCTTTTGACTGCTCTCGTTCGAAAATATATCTCCTTCATTGAAGAAGAACTAGTCCCAACAAAGGGCAGTGGCTGACTGCTATCCGAGATTGTGGAATTGAGTGCAAACAATCCAGCCAACAGGTTCGCTTTATCAACCGAGTCAGTGAAGATTTGGTCATCTTTTAAAAGAGTCGGAATCGACGAAGACGTTTGATTTTTAACTCTTTTAACAAATGACCAAAAGTTTTTGCTCCCTTTAGGGCAGAGAAGAACCTGTTCTCTAATGCGAGTTTCGTGAAGAAACTTTTCGCGTTTTAAAATTGCGTTACAGCGATTCCTAGCCTCGATGCGAAGTCTATTAGTATCAGCATTCTTGTCAGATCGCCAATTCTGATAGGCTTCCTCTTTGGACCTGACTGCAATCCTGCAAGTCTCATTAAACCATGAGTGGTCTTTTGGTTTAATGCTTTTCTTCTTATTGGGGATAAAAAACCGCATACCCAATAAGATAATTTCTTGTACCATGACAGCCGCGGCATTCACATTTCTATCAGCGAAACATAATTTCCAATTGAAGTTGCGATAAAAATTATTTAACGCATTCCAATTTGCTCTTTCATAAAACCATGCAGTCCTTTTCGGGGCTTTAGGCGTAAAGGTGCGAAGGTCAGAATATGAAAAAACAGCGGAGATGGTACAATGGTCCGAATTACCAAGAGGTGCATTGACACTCACATCATATTTTTCATGATGAGAAGTCAGAAAAAGGTCTAAGATATTATGGCTTTGCAAATCATTTCGTGGGAAAAATGTTGGTTCCTTCACTAGTTGAATCAATTGGTTTGATTCAGCAAAAAGCTCAACATATTGTCCTTCAGGTGTGGTGTGGCTTGAGTGACATAACCAAGCCGAGTTGTGGACATTGAAATCACCGGCAACAACGATTTCGCTGTCAGGAAACAACCCCAAAATGTGCGTAATCGAATCAGAGAGAGAGTCCAATTTGTTAAAAGTGGCTTCTCTTCCTAAATTCGGACTTCTATACACGAAACAAAAATGTAGCAAGTGCGAACGAACTCTGAACCTCACCCACATGGAGCTGAATTCCGGATCGGTGACGCTCAGACCCCGCTCGAACTGGTATGCCACATCTGTTCTTATAAAAAGAGCGATGCCCCTATGCGAAGAAAACAATGGCAGTAAGTGATACCCAGGAATATGAAAATCCAGTGGATCTGAGTCCTCAGTCACCTGGGTCTCACTTAGTGCCATTATTTGAGGCCTATAAAGAGCACAATATGCATAGACCGAGAAAAAATTCGCTCTCAGTCCACGGATATTGCAAAAGTCTATGCGAAAATGTCCCGACATTTAGGCACAATGCAAGTCTCAAGCAAATAAGGGTAATAAGGTAATTAGTTACTTCCACAAAAAAGATTAAACACAGCGGACATAGGCAAAAATGTACTGAGGCAAGTGTTATGCCTTTGCTCCAGCACAAATCAACCCACTGTGCAACCCCCCTCGCAGACGTAACTAATTGGAGAGGATGGAGGAGTTGACGGACACGAAAAAAACGATTACTTACGCGGCGAGGAGCATATAAAAGCCCCTCGCGTGGTTAGCAAAAAAAGCATAGCTTTTGTTGTGGTTGTTGTTGCTGGTAGCTCTCTGCAAACTCGTTTCTGCTGTGTTTGTTGTTGTTGTTACTATATCAGTTTTGTGTTCATTTATTCTATTTATTTAATTTAATTTATTTAATTGTTTGTTATTGGTTTTGTTTGTGATTGGTCTATTATTGGTTTGTTGCGATTATATATTATTTTTTGGATTTTAGTTTACTATTAACATTTTTTATTGATTAATTGCATTTATTTTGTTTTTAACTTTATCTTTTTTGCTGTGTTTGTTGTTTTATAATAATGTTGGAACACTCGTTTGGCGACGGACATTTTAACACATAACGAAATGAAACGAAGACACGGGTTTTTTATTATATATTATTTTTTTAATATTATTCTTTGCACTTTGCGGTTAATCAACAATTAAAAAGCCTTTATTTAAAGTTTTATTTAACTATAGACATTTAAAGTACAACATCAAGATTCACGACGGTAATATATATGTATAACGACGGAACACAAACAAACGACTTTTAAAATGTAACAAGGGGCTCTCGGCGGCACGTCTATGCCCCTTGAATGCACGATGTCAACTTACGTTCAGTTCAAAGAAATAGTCTTGAGGAGCAATTGTCTGCGATTTTTTCTGGAATGTCGACTATTCAAAAGGCAGTTGAAGACGTTCGACATGAAACAAAGAAACGTATTGATGATGTGTGTGCGCAAATGGATGATAATGCTGTGGCAACAATTGCCACACCGTTTGCCTTGCCATTGTCTATAGCTTCCTCATTTACGCAGCCGTTTTTACCACAAATCGGGCACACAGCAACAACATTTTCCGGAGGGCAGTCTGTGTGCTCAGTGTGAGATTCATTTCATCAAGAAATGTTGCCGTCAAACTTTGCGCAGTACCGACCGCAAACGCCCCCGTATTTTACAATGCCTTCAGTGGCACAGTCACAGTCATACATTCGCCAATATACTACAGCGCCATCCGCTGCGAATGTAACGATGCCGTCACAATTGTTCACATCTTCTGCTATGCCAGCAGAGCCAATTGGTCTGCTGCCACCTCCACTAACTTCTACTTTTCCCAGTGGGCATGCAATGCCATTCGCCTCTGAATATAACTACAGGTTATATCCTCTGCCAACATTTGACGGGAAGCCTGAGGAGTGGCCATTATTTTTTGCAAGCTATCGAGATTCATCAAGTGAGCTTAGATACAACAATAAGCAGAACTTAATGCGCCTGCACAAAGCCTTACACGGTTGCCAAACGTGCTGTGACGTCGCTCTCATTTTCCCAGATATGTGCCCAAGGTTATTGAAGAACTTCAATTCAACTTTGGCCGCCCCGAACTACTTGTGCGCTCGCAGCACGTGAAAATTGCAGATATTCCAGCCATCACTGAAAGTCGTCTTGAAGCTATATTATCGCTGTCAAATCAAGTGCGTAACATGGCTGCACTCTTTAAGGCTGACGGGTGTGAGCAACACCTGATGAATTCTTCGCTTTTGGACATGCTTGTCTCGAAATTGCCGCCTTCGAAACAATACGAATAGGTCAGGTCTGCTGCCAGCTTCCGACCATTTCCAACCGTCAAATCATTTTTCCTTTGGGTTGCTGATCTTGCCAGGGTCTCCACGGCTCAATCAGCCATCACCTAGTCAACATCGCTAGCAGTCGTCAAACGCAAGCCGCCAAACAGCATCAACTACAGCTCGTAGAGTTTTCCACAGTAGTGAATCCACACCAAAACATACAAAAAAGTGTGCGCCTATTGTGGCTAGTCTCATAAAATTCAAGATTGTTCTAATTTTTTTGCCTTTTCACCAGATGAGAAATGGAAGCAGGTTTCCACAACCCATTGCTTCATCAAGATGCCGCTCCTGGTGGTTCAAAATTCAGCCTCGAAAGTGCCGAGCATATTCTGAACTGCCATCAAATAAGCCAAACAACTCAGCTGTTTAAAATTATACCCGTTATTCTCTCTGGATCACGGGTCTTCGATCTCACTCATCGAAGAGGATGCCGCACTTGAGTTGGGTCTGAAAGTTCATGCCAGGTCACTTACCCTACAGTGGTATGGCGATAATTAGAACACCGAAAAGTCACGCCAGGTAACTGCCAACATAAATGGGAAAGGAATGATTTTCATCCGAGGCAGAGTTAGCGACGAAGTAATCGTTCAACTGATTAGGATCTAGATCGCAAACCTCGGAGTCTTTATTGCATATACCAACTCCTTTTACATTTTTCCACAAATTGCTGCTTGGAGGGCAGCGAAAGATTCAGTTCGGACATAAAGTATTTGGACTTGGACAGCCTTGCAGCGGCGTCATTACTGGCTTTCTTATACTCATTCCAATTTTCATTCCTAGCAGTGGGGCTAGGTTTCCATTTACGATAAGTTTTTCTACGATTTTTGATAGCTATTTTAACTGACTGCGTAAACCATCGACAACTACTATTTATGACGTGTCGCGTACGCAGGGGGACATGAATTTTAAAGAGGTGATTTATCTTTTCCATGAAAAAACTCAGCTTCCTATCAACTGAACAAATTCTGATACAAAGAATTAATATTGCGATATGTATAAGGAATTGTACGTTCAGCGTCTGATATTCTGATATTTAAGGCACAGAATATCAGATCGTGATCAGAGTCAAAAGATAATTGGTCAAAAAGCAAAACAATTGTTTCGTCGGAGGTAATGAAGACGTCAAGCAAGCTTGGAAGAGAGTTGTTTGCAAATCTAGTCGGCATGAGAGTGTTCACTACAGTGAGCCTAACTTGCTGTTGGTTAAAAGATTTATATTAAAATCACCACTTATAACAAAATATTCATAGTCGACAGCAAAGTTAGACAAAGACGCATATAGGAGATCCAAGCAACAACTACAGTAAGGATTGTAAACGCAACAAACAAATATCTTACTGCCATTGCCTAAAATCTCGATGTTGATAAATTCTGCTCCTGATGGACTAGATTTACCCAAGACATTTACTTTTAGCTGTTTCTTACAATAAATTGCAACTCCGCCACCCCTTTTATCCAATCTATCATTTCTAAAAATCTGATAATCTTTTATGTTAAGATAGGAGTCGTTTATATCTTTGCGAAACCACGTTTCTAAAACACAGATAACATCAACAGATGAATCATCAAAGACATGTTTTACGCAGTCCAATTTGAAATCGTTGAGACTTCTAGCATTAAAGTGCACAATTTTTAAACCATCATGCTGCCTACACAAAATTTCAACCACAGTTTTCTGATTGTCTTTGACGTCGAAATTCGAATTATTTCCAACTGACATAATATGTATATATGTAAGCATAACCAACACACTTAAAACATTTAAGAGGGCTCAGCAAGTGGATAGCATAGATGAATAATATCAGAGAAGAAGAAAAAGGAATAGAAAATAATGTAAAGAGTAAGAAACAACATAAATAACAATTAAAAATGACATAGAACATAAAAGTAACATAAAATTAATAATAATAAAAGTAAAAATAAGGGCGCTGCACTAAAAGATAACTTCCATATCATCATCAGCACATACAGTTTTTTGTAGCTCTTCATGGTTGTGAATTTTGATGATATGAGCACCTTTAAGAAGCTTGATGCAGATGATACCCCGACGAGTGAATGCGTTGAAAATTCTCTTTTGGAGCTTCTAGGCAATCGCAGTCTGCAGTAATTTTCGGCTTTCAGCAATGAGGCTCTCGTGTATATAGACATTCTTGTCAGAGTCTATACTAGCTTCACGTAGATTCACCGCTTTTTTCTGTTGCCTGCGATAATTGCCAAAGGCCTTTAGGATACGGTTGTGGTCATAGGGTGTGTAAAATTTTACAACCACTACTGGGTTAATGTTCTGGGCTTTTGACTTCACTAGAAAAATATCTCTTATTTGTGGTGAGTGAAAATCAATGGCACGACAAATAACATTGAACAAACTCTTAAGGTTCTCGCCTGCTGTTTTGTGTATATTCATTCATAACATTATTGGAATTGAAATAAATTTATTCATCGATTTTATCAAAAAATGTCTCACTTTACTCACAGGTTACGTGGCTTTATTTATACATTTACTTAATTGTGAATAAAATCTAAACGCCAGCATCGATTTTCATGATCTTTGCCTTATTTTGCTCATAGGTTATGTGACTTAACGTGAAAGTAATTAGATTTTACACTTTTTTCCATTTTGGATTTTTTATGAATTTTTTAAAAAAAAATTTTAATTTTTAGGCAAAAAATACTTTTTTCCCTTCATACATTCACTTTTAACTTCGAGTGTGTGCACACAGTGTTGCACACATAGGAAAACGGTATAAGAACAGATTAGAGAAATTTCAATAATTTTTGTAATTTTTAATTTTTCTAAATTTGTTTCTGCTAAATCGGACTAGTGGTTCTCGAGTTATGTCAAACAAAAGAGGCTAAAACGTGAAAAATTCCCCTATACGATAGTTATTAACTTCAAATCGACATTAAAAATATTTTTTTGGCAGGCAAGAAGACAAAACGAATGATGCACAAGTTCTTCATTTTGGGCCTACTTTCACGTGCAATTGTCAGAATTGAGTCCTAAAATTATGTGTTGTACTGTGTAATACAATGATGGAAAATTAAGACGTTTAAGGTCACGATATGAGAAAGTATTCGAAATAGCATTACGTGACAGGGTCACATTTAACGAACAAAATATTAAATCATGATCGGAAATGAAAGAAATTTGATCAAAAAGAGAGACAACTGTGAGATCAGATACAATGAAATAGTCCAGAAGACTAGGAGTGGTATTGTTGCAGAATCGAGTAGGCATAGTGTCATTGATCACAGATAATCCTAGTGACGATGTCTTATCATACAACAGTTTTTTCGCAAGGTAATTTGAGAGAAGATTGATATTAAAATCACCACATGCCATCACCAATACATAGTCAACAATACGATTAGCTAAAACAGTAAACAATGGATCAACAGAAAAACATTTATTAGGATTATATACACAAGATACTAAAATTTTAGTAGAACTATCTGATACACTTATATTTAGAAATTCAATGCCAGGACCACTAGATTGACTAACTATTTTTTGCATTCAGACAATTTTTATAGTAAACTGCAACACCTCCACCTCTTTTTTCATACCGGTCATTTCAACATTACAACATTACAACATTCAAACCTCTGCGTTGTTTACACAGTACTTGAATAATAGTTTTATAATTACCATCAGCACCATCAGACGAAAAGCTAGAACCTAACGCAGACAGAAAAAGAGACTACCGGAGAGTTATGTTCAGACAAAAAGGAGAAGATGATAAAGTATAAAGAGATAGGGTAGGAAAATGGTAAGATGCGTAAGCATGAAGAGTATAAAAAAGAATAATAAATATAAGATAAGATAAGATAAATAAGAATAAATAAAAATATGAATAAATAAACAAAAAAAAATAGAAAGAAATTGAAAATATATAATAAAATAATCACAGCAACTATCCAGGTTAATTGCAGCTTAAACATCCACTGTATTATCCGTACTAGCGACAAGTTCACCATCACAGTTTTTATTTTTTCTGATAAAGACCGAGCCACGAAATGAGAAGGCATTATAAATCTGTTTTTCGCGCTTATACACAATAGCTGCTTGCAGAAGTTTGCGACTATCAACATCAAGACTTTCATGAAGAAAAATATTATTATTTCAGGCGAAACCAGCATCTTTAAGATTGACAGCTGATTTGGTGCGTCTACGATATTCACCGAAGGCTTTGAGCACACGATTACGATCATATGACGAAAAGCACTTAATAATGACGAGAGAGTTTGTGTTGATTGAAGTCGGCCTGTTGCGAAAAATATCTCTAATTTGAGGTGGTTGGAAATTAACAAACAGACATATTTTATTGAAAATAGCTTTTAAATTTTTATCTTCTGAGAACGGCAGACCAACAAGCACGGCATCAGAAGAAAAAACAGTAGTATTGTTGCTGTAAGCGTTGCGTTTGTTGTTATTATTACTTAGTTGTTGTAGACTCTGTTTCTCTAACTCAGCACAACGAAGTGTTAGATCACTGAGTGATTTTTCAAAAGCCATGAGTTTTTTGTCAAACTCAATGATTTCGTCTTTTATAGCACTCACCTCCGTCTCAATCTTTGACAAAAGCTTAAATTCGAAGCTCACAATTTTATCAGAGAGTTGTTTGAAAGAGAACTATTATGTTGAAGCAGTCGATCCTCAAGTTCACGAAGATCAGATTTAATTTTTTCACTCAGACGCTCTTCCATTTCAATAAACTGAGCACGTAGTGATCGAGACAACGATTCTCCGTTCGTTTGTCTAGGCGTACCTTCTTCAATGTTGTTCGTGCGATGCAGAAGTTGCTGTCGTGTCAAGCGATGAGGTGGAGTCATCTTACACTCTTTGGAGTTAAAAATGTGACGAAGAAATTATAAATTGGGGAGGCAGCAGAGACAAGAGATTACGAAGCAAACAGATTAGTATGACTCAATAGCGTTGGCTTAGTAGACCGTTCTAAAGCAAACCTCTCGTTGTGTTGTTTTTTTTTTATTTATGCAGACTTCGAATTGTTTAACAGTTTAGCTTTTTTTTTTTTTTTTTTTTGTTCAACTTTATATGTTCAACAGTGAAAAAGTTAAAGTCTTCTTTTTTTGGGTTTTGTTCTTTTCTTTTATTATTCGTTTTATTTTTTTCTTGCACACTGCACGCTTGCGAAGCTTTATATAGAAAAAAGTATTCTTTGCATATATAATGCTTAGTTCCAGGTTGTTTGGTTACGATTTCACGGCATATTTAAATGAGATCAACTCCACGTAATAATTATTTTTTTATGCTGTTGTTGATTAAAGTTAAAGTTTTATTTAATACATAATCTAGTTGAATTTGTTCAGCTGTTATATTTTACAAGCACGTGCACAACGAAAAACACGTCTACTCACGACGACGAAACTTAACGACTTGTAATTGGTAATTGAACATCTCAATTCCTCAGGAATGTAATAGGAAAAAATTCGTCAATTCCATTCCTGGAATTGTAATTGTAATTGAACATCTCAATTCCTTAGGAATGGAATTTTAAAAAAATCGTCAATTCCATTCCAGGAATTGTAATTGGTAATTGAACATCTCAATTCCTCAGGAATGGAATTGGAAAAAATCATCAATTCCCTTACAGGAGTTGTAATTGGTAATTGAATTTTTCAGTTCTTCAGGAATGGAATTGGAAAAAAAGGTCAATTCCATTACGGAATTGTAATTGGTAATTGAATTTTTCAATTCCACAGGAATGGTATTGGCAAAAAATGGTCAATTCCATTACAGAATTGTAATTGGTAATTGAACATCTCAATTCCCCAGGAATTGAAATTTTCAATTCCATTACAGGAATTGTAATTGGAGGTTACTGTAAATGTAATTACTTACTTAGGTGGTCGTAACAACCCGTGTCCGAGTTTCGGCAGACATCATCAGATCTCGCCAGGCGCCTCTGCTTTGCGCGCTCCTTCTCCAATCGGATACACCAAGTGCGGTTAGGGCTTCCTCAGCCTGGTCCATCCATCGGAGGCATGGTCTCCCTCGTCGTCGTTGACCAGCGACCCTCGCCTCGAGCACTATTTTGCTGGAGCTTCGTCGTCCATACGATGGACATGACCCAGCCAGCTTAGTCGCTGCACAGTTATACGCCGAACTACGTCAATGTCTTCGCAGAGCTCACACACCTCGTGGTTCATTCGGATGCGATAGTCATAGCTGACTCGAACAGGACCGAAGATTTTGCGAAGAACTTTTCTCTCGAACACCCCCAGAGTGGCTGCGTCAGTTTGCGAAACTATCCATGCCACAGCGCCATAAAGCAGCACAGGTAGAACGAGCGTCTTGTAGAGTTTTAGTTTTGTCGATCGAGAGAGGGCTCTGGAACTTAGTTGCTTACTGAGTCCGTAGCAGCACCTATTAGCAATTATTGTTCTTCGCTTTATCTCCAGGCTGATTTCGTTGTTAGTATTAATGGTGGTGCCAAGGTATACAAACTCCTTGACTACTTCAAAGTTATAGCTGCCGGCTGAAACGTGGGAGTCTAGACGCCGCGCTCCCTTGTTTGTAGATAGCATATACTTTGTTTTACCCTCATTTATCGTCAAACCCACTTTGGCTGACTCCTTTTCGATAGCGGCGAAAGCAGCAGTAACATCTCTCTTGGTTCTGCCTACAATATCAATATCATCAGCGTACGCAAGGAGCTGGACACCTTTATAGAAAATGGTGCCATTACAATGCACACCGGCCTTTCGTACGATCCCCTCCATGATGATGTTGAAGAGATCGCAAGACAGTGGATCGCCTTGCCTGAAACCTCTTTCGGTATTGAAGGTTTCGGAGATGTCATTTCCTACCTTGACGGAGCTGCGTGTGTTGCTCAACGTCATTCTGCAAAGTTTAATCAGCTTTGCAGGTATACCGAACTCAGACATTGTTGCGTATAGGCAACCCCTTCTTGGGCTATCGAACGCAGCTTTAAAATCGACAAAGAGATGGTGTGTGTCAATTTGATTTTCATGGGTTTTCTCCAGGATATGAGCGTGAAAATCTGGTCTATGTTGGACTTTCCAGGTCGAAAGCCACACTGTTAAGGTCCAATCAGTGTTTTTGTAATTGTCTTTAATCTTATACACAGTACGCTTGAGAGAACCTTATATGCGATGGAAATAAGACTGATACCTCTATAACTGGTGCAGATTGTTGGGTCTCCTTTCTTAAGTATAAGGCAGTACGCTGGGGTTCCAATCGTCGGGCATGCTTTCTGCTAGCCATATTTTGCTGATGAGCTGATGCATGCGCCTTATCAATTCATCGCCGCCGGTTTTAAATAATTCAGCTGACAAGCTGTTAGCACCCGCTGCTTTATTGTTTTTGAGTCGTTGGATAGCAACTCGAACCTATTCATGGCTAGGTGGTGATACCTCCACTCCGTCATCGTTGATTGGTAGCTCTGAACTGCGCTCTCCATGGGCGGCATTGGTGGAATCGTCGCCAGTAAGTAAATTGGAGAAGTGCTGTCTCCACAATCTAAGCACACACTGTGTATCCGTATTCAGATCTCCATTTTCGTCTCTACAAGTCGATGCTCCGGGCTTGAACCATGGGTTAGACGCTTAACCTGTTGATAGACTTTTCGTGCATCCTTCTTGCCCTGGTATACCTCTAGTTCCTCACGCTCACGCTTTTCCTGCTCTCTTTTCTTGCGTCTGAAAAGGCGCCTTTCTTCCTTCCTCTTTTCGAGGTACTTTTCTCGCACGGCTCGCGTTGCAGCTGACTGCCTCGTTTTTCTATATGCGGCGTTTTTTACTGCAGTCGCGATGCGACACTGCTGATCATACCATTTGTTCCGGAAACCAATGACTTCTTCAGCGCCAGCGCGCATGGAGTGGGATATATGCGCCCAAAGTCCGCCGGCGTCGTCGAGTCAAGAGGTTGGTTGGTTGAGCTTAACCGAGAGTTGAGCGGAGTAGGCCTCGGCAGTCCGTTGTAATTGCAGCCTAGCGACATCTAGCTTTCGTTGCATTCCTGTGCGTATGTTCTTCGCATTGCATATGCGGATCTTGACTGCAACAAGATAGTAGTCGGAGTCAATGTTGACCCTCCGAAATGTACGCACATCTAGAACACTAGAGGAATGCCTTCCGTCGATTAAAACATGATCAATATGGTTTCGCGTTTTTTGATCCGGGGGCAGCCAGGTGGCCTTGTGGATGTCGAGGTGCTTAAATCTGGTGCTACTAACTACCATGTTTCGTGCCGCGGCGAAGTCGATCAGTCTTAGACCGTTGTTCGTGGATGTCTCATGAAGACTGAACTGACCGACAGTGGGGCCAAAGATACCATCACTTCCGACTATCGCATTAAAATCGCCGAGGACTATTTTCACGTCATGGACCGAAAGGTGGTCATATACGTCCTCAAGACTAGCGTAGAAGCGTCCTTGACGGCTTCGTCCTTTTCTAGGCTAATGGCTAATGTAGAAAAATGTTGCCTTGATGCGGATCGTGGCCAATCTTTCGTTCACAGGTGTGAACCGGGAAACAAGGTAGCGTAGTTTCCGGCTAACGACGAATCCACATCCAAATTCGCGCTTCTCCGTATGGCAGCTGTAGTAGATATCGCAGTGTGCTTGTTTAGAGCAGCCTTGCCCTTTCCATCGCATTTCCTGGATGGCGGTGATGTCAGCCTTTATTGTTTTGAGGGCTTCCGCCAGTTGGATAATGGCACCTTCCCTATAAAGGATTCGGACATTCCAGGTGCATATCCGAAAATCATTGTCCGTTTTTCGTTTGCGATGGTCGTCAACGTAATTGGGGTTCTTATCCGAGGCTGGTTTAGTTTTCATTGGGCAGTAGTAATGTGGCGGGACCCAAACCCTGCGCACATTACATGTTTAAGGTCTATGGAGCGACCTGCCGCTCAAATTAGCCGTCAAACTGTCGGATGCCAGTTTGCCGATGCCCAGGGGAGACCACGTGGAGGTTTGAGTTGACTTGAGACGATTTCGACATGGATAATGCTGGCCTCGCCAGGTTGAGGCGGTCAGACACGTTGCCATGTGAAGGTTCGCCCCCTGTTCCCCCTGTAAATGTAATTGGATTACAAGAAATAATTGTAATTGGATTCGTGAAAGATACTATAATAGATACACTTGGGAAGTATAGGACTACAATTTGATTTCAACAAATATAAATGCCTAGAGGCAGCCAAAAGGTCCTTTTTAAGTTCACTTGTATGAACTGAAGCTCAACCAACCAACCTCTGGACTCGACGACGCCGGCGGACTTTGGGCGCATATATCCCACTCCATGCGCGCTGCCGCTGAAGAAGTCATTGGTTTCCGGCGCCCGCAACCTCGGAACCAATGGTATGATCAGGAGTGTCGCATTGCGACTGCATTAAAAAACGCCGCTTATAGAAAAACGCTGCAGTCAGCTGCAACGCGAGCCGTGCGAGAAAACTACCGCGAAAAGAGGAAGGAAGAGAGGCGCCTTTTCAGACGCAAGAAAAGAGAGCAGGAAAAGCGTGAGCGTGAGGAACTAGAGGAATACCAGGGCAAGAAGGATGCACGAAAATTTTATCAACAGGTTAAGCGTCTAACCCAAGGTTTCAAGCCCGGAGCATCCACTTGTAGAGACGAAAATGGAGATCTGAATAAGGATACACAGTGTGTGCTTAGATTGTGGAGACAGCACTTCTCCAATTTACTTAATGGCGACGATTCCACCAATGCCGCCCATCGAGAGCACAGTGCAGTGCCACCAATTGACGATGACGGAGTGGAAGTATCACCACCTAGCCATGAAGAGGTTCGAGTTGCTATCCAACGACTCAAAAACAATAAAGCAGCGGGTGCTGACGGCCTGTCAGCTGAATTGTTTAAAACCGGCGGCGATGAATTGATAAGGCGCATGCATCAGCTCATCAGCAAAATATGGCTAGCAGAAAGCATGCCCGACGATTGGAACCTCAGTGTACTGTGCCCTATACTTAAGAAAGGAGACCCTACAATCTGCGCAAGTTATAGAGGTATCAGTCTTATTTCCATCGCATATAAGGTTCTCTCAAGCGTACTGTGTGAAAGATTAAAGCCAATTACAAAAACACTGATTGGACCTTATCAGTGTGGCTTTCGACCTGGTAAGTCCACCATAGACCAGATTTTCACGCTACGACAAATCCTGGAGAAAACCCACGAACATCAAATTGACACACACCATCTCTTTGTCGACTTTAAAGCTGCTTTCGATAGCCCGAGAAGGGATTGCCTATACGCAACAATGTCTGAGTTCGGTATACCTGCAAAGTTGATACGACTTTGCAGAATGACGTTGAGCAACACACGCAGCTCCGTCAAGGTAGGAAATGACCTCTCCGAAACCTTCAATACCGAAAGAGGTTTCAGGCAAGGCGATCCACTGTCTTGCGATCTCTTCAACATCATCATGGAGGGGATCGTACGAAAGGCCGGTGTGCATCGTAATGGCACCATTTTCTATAAAGGTGTCCAGCTCCTTGCTTACGCTGATGATATTGATATTGTTGGCAGAACCAAGAGAGATGTTACCGCTGCTTTCGCCGCTATCGAAAAGGAATCAGCCAAAGTGGGTTTGACGATAAATGAGGGTAAAACAAAGTATATGCTGTCTACAAACAAGGGAGCTCGGCGTTTAGACTCCCACGTTTCATCCGGCAGCTATAACTTTGAAGTAGTCAAGGAGTTTGTATACCTTGGCACCGCCATTAATACTAACAACGAAATCAGCCTGGAGATAAAGCGAAGAACAATAATTGCTAATAGGTGCTACTACGGGCTCAGTAAGCAACTAAGTTCCAGAGCCCTCTCTCGATCGACAAAACTAACACTCTACAAGACGCTCGTTCTACCTGTGCTGCTTTATGGCGCTGAGGCATGGGTAGTTTCGCAAACTGACGCAGCCGCTCTGGGGGTGTTCGAGAGAAAAGTTCTTCGCAAAATCTTCGGTCCTGTTCGAGTCGGCGATGACTATCGCATCCGAATGAACCACGAGCTGTATGAGCTCTACGGAGACATTGACGTAGTTCGGCGTATAACTGTGCAGCGACTACGCTGGCTGGGTCATGTCCATCGTATGGACGACGAAGCTCCAGCGAAAAAGGTGCTCGAAGCGAGGGTCGCTGGTCAACGACGACGAGGGAGACCATGCCTCCGATGGATGGACCAGGCTGAGGAAGCCCTAACCGCACTTGGTGTATCCGATTGGAGAAGGCGCGCGCAAAGCAGAGGCGCCTGGCGAGAGCTGATGAGGTCGGTCGAAATCCGGACACGGGTTGTCACGGCCACCTAAGTAAGTAAGTAAGTATGAACTGTCCACTTCATGCCACTATCCAACCAAATACCGAGATATCTAAAAGAACTTACATTATCAATAGAAAAGCAGTTTGATGAATAAGACTTGTGATCGCAGCAGAGCTGGGTTTTAATGATTCCTTTTGGAATTAATTCCGCCACAATTCCAATTCCTTGGAATTAGGAATTGGTAATTGGTCATCTCAATTTCTCAGGATTGGAATTGGAGAAAAATCGTCAATTCCATTCCAGGAATTGTAATTAGCAATTGAACATCTCAATTCTTCAGGAATGGAATTGGAAAAAATTCGTCAATTCCATTCCAGGAATTGTAATTGGTAATTGAACATCTCAATTCCTCGAGAATGCAATTGGAAAAAAAGTCGTCAATCCATTACGGAATTGTAATAATAATCTTTTTCCAATTCCATTCTTGAGGCATGCCATTCGCTTAATTTGTAATAAAAATATATTTCATAGTAGCCTTTTACCTTTCAATAATCTTGATGTCCTGCCTCTGAAGCCTTTATATTTCTATAAAGTTTTAAAAGTTTTTTTGAAGCGAAATTTGTACTCCTCGCTTGGAGTGAAATCTGAAAAATTTTCGACAGTTTTTTTCTTAGAATTTTATGGGTTCTTATTGCTTGCATTTATTACAACAAGAATGTAGTGTACTTACAGAAGTACACACATAGTAACACAAACCGGCCACCCAAACACCATCACTAGTAAGTTTTTTTTATTTTTTTTTATTTTTTTTATTTTATTCGCGAAGGGGGAACCTTCAAAAGGCGCCACCGTGCAGGTGGGAGTGTGCGATTCTTACGCACTAAACCTAACCTCCGCATTGAATCGTCGTCCTTGTATAAGCCCCGTGGGACCGCCGCAAAGCATGACTTCACGGAGCAAGCACTAAGCTGGAAACTTGTGTCGTATTCTAAAAGATTTGGTCATGGGCTTGTATATAAACTCTACCTTATCTATTTCGCAAACGCTCAACTCTTCGCAGTTCGCCGATAATCAGTCGTGCTAGGGTGCTAAACACTGACCTGTTAGCTTCATTTCTCAGCATAAGGGTAACCAAGTTTTGATCAGTTACCGTTTCGCCGAGACTGACCGAAGCCTTAAGTCTGGCATTTTGGAACTTGGGGCACTAGAAGAGGACATAGGCCGCGTCTTCTGGTATACTTCCCTCGCAATGGGTACAATAGGGATCTGCTACGTGCTTGTATTTGTGCAGATATGCCCTAAAGCAACCGTGCCCGCTTAAAATCTGCGTAATGTAGAAGTTCATGGAGCCGTGAGTTCTACCAAACCAAGCAGTAATGTTAGGGATGAGCTGATGAGTCCATCGACCCTTAACTGAGCTATCCCAGCGATCCTGCCACTTTAGCAGGCTTCTCTCCCGTTCGAGTCTTTTGCGAACTGTTGGGTTTTCGCTATTGACTTCGAACAGCGTTTCCTCTACTAGAAGGTCAATAGGTATCGAGCTTGCAAGGACTAATGCTGCATCCTTGGAAACTGTTCTGAAGGCACAGCATACCCTGAGTGCGCCAAGTCTGTGCACTGATTCAACACCACGTCGGTATGACTTCGTTTTCATTGCTGTGTCCCACACCGTTGACCCATACATCACGATGGATCGTACTACATTAAGGAGTAGTATCCTGCGCGCCTGTTTGGGGCCTCTCGTATTCGGCATCATTCTCGATAAAGCCATGCATACGTTGGATGCTTTTTTATGGGCATACTGGAGATGCTGTTTAAATGTTAATCGGGAGTCAATCATCACGCCAAGGTATTTAATGCATTCCTTTGATTGCACCAGCGTCCCATTAACATTGATGCTTGCAACTTCCATCTTTTTGCGGCTGCTTATGAGCACCGCTTCGATTTTATGTTCGGCTAGGCAAAGACCTACTGACATAAGCCAGTTATATATAATGCCGATCGCCACACTACTGAGTGCCTCGACTTCTTCAAGATGTTTTGCATTGGCCACAACCGCTAGGTCGTCCGCAAAGCCGACGATCTTAACGCCTGTGGGAACTGCGAGTCTAAGGACGTCGTCATACATAACGTTCCACAGCAGGGGCCCTAGGACTGACCCCTGTGGGACACCACCGGAGACGTTATACACCATTATCCCCTCGTCTGTTGCATAGCGTAGTATTCTACCATCGAAGTAGTTCGATAATATCTTAGATAGGTAGCGTGGAATTTCAAATTTTGCGAGCGCTTTCATTATCGTATCCCAGTTTGCGGAATTAAAGGCATTTCGCATATCCAGCGTTGCCACCAGGCAATACTGCTTTGCCCCCTTCTTCCAGCTAGTGCCTTCAATAGCTTTACTTGCTATGCTTGTAACTAGTTTTATGGCATTGGACGTAGAGTGACTCTTTCGGAAACCAAACTGTTGGCTCGAGAGTCCTCCTCTGGATTGTATTGCTTCTTTGAGGCAGTTGTACAGCAATTTCTCGAAGATCTTGCCTATCGTGTCGAGCAAGCATATAGGTCGGTAGGCTGAGGGATCCTCCAGAGAGCCGCTACCTTTTGGTATTAGCACGAGCTTTTGCGTCTTCCATTGTGCGGGGAATATGCCCTCTGTGAGACAAGCGTTATACAGCTGTACGAAGGCTTGTGTTTGGGCTGCGATGGCCATTTTTAGCGCGCGGTTCGGGATTTTATCTGGCCCTGGGGCCTTCTCGCTATGAACAGCATTGGAGATTTTCATTACCTCTTCTGCGGTTACCATGGAAATGACTTGCACGTCGCCATGATTAATGACGGGCTGCATCGGTGGTTGCTGAGGGAAGAGCACACTTACAATGCGGCTAAGTATGTGAGGGCACGTGGGTGGTGGTCGTCCGAATGACTTCATCTTTTTCATTACCAGTCTATAGGCGGTACCCCATGGGGTTACGTCCGCTTCGTCGCATAACTGCAAGAAGCACTCGCACTTCCTCGAACGACTCTTGTATTTGAGCAGCTTCCTGCGCTCTCTGTAGACCTCGCGCAGTTCTTCGAACCTGTCGGTCCCTCTGGAGCAGTAGTAACTTCTTCTGGCTTGGTGGCATTGGCTGCGTGCTTCGGCGATTTCGGCTGTCCACCAGTACACAGGCTCGTGGTGGTGCTTACTTGGTCTTCGCAACATCATCGCTGCGTCGCAAGATCTTTTCAGCTGCTCTGTTGCTTGCCTAGCCATATTATGTGCTGAACCAGTGAGGTGTATGTCAGCCATCATTGCTGTGAGGATACCTTCATCAAGCGTTTCGACCTTGTATGATGGCTCGCTATGGGGGCCTCTGCTCCGTCGGTTGGTTTGCCTTTCCAACTTGTATACGATTGCTTGGTGATCGCTATGCGTGTAGACGTCGCTTACTTGCCACTGTAACTGCGTGCTCAGGTCACAACTGGCAAATGTCAGGTCAATTACTGAGCTGCCATTCGCGTTGGAGAATGTACACTGCGTTCCCGTGTTTAAAAGCACAACATCTAACGAAGCAAAAGCCTCCAGAATAATGAGCCCTCTTTGGTTTGTTCTCTGGCTTCCGCAGTCTTCCTCGCCTGCAGTGCTGGAAGACTTATGACCGCTGTTTGCATGCCTGCATAGGCTTTACGGAGTGATTTCACTCTTGCCACCTTTAAGTCGCCGAGCTGCTTTTGGACTGCGCTGCAGACATCTTCCGGTGTTGTAACCTCGTCAAGATCCTTGATCTCGACCTGTGTTTCTTCCGTGAGAGTCTTTGTTTCGGCTTGGCCATTGAAAACCATATCAAATTCTTTCTTCAGCTCCTGGGTTGACTGGGTGGTTGCGCGCTTAAGCTGGATAAGTACTTTACCTTTTTCAGTGCGCATTACTCTCGGAACGTTTTTGCCGAACTTTTCAAGCGATTTTTCCTGTTTCATCCGCATGATGATATCGCTATATGAAAGCTCACCTGCTTTTGCTACGACGATTGCATCAGGTCTAGCCAGCTTCTGAGGCGGTTTTTTGCGTTTTTTGGGCTTTCTAGAGACCTTTGTCCAAGGCTCAACCATTCGCTTTGCCGGAGTTTTTGGCAGAGGAGACGAATTAGCCACTTCGCTATAGGATGGCTTTAGAGCAGTCTCTTGGACAGCAAGCTGCTGCAGTCGAGTCTTTTTTGGCGGAGGTTTCCGCGAGTCTCTGCTGCGTTCGCTTGCTCTTTTTGGAGTAGCCTTGGAGCCATGCTCAAAAATTGGGTCCGTCTGAGAGACCTTATGGACTTGTGAAGCACTCGCGTTGACCTTTTTCTTGTTCGCGTTATCGGCGAACAGCTCAATTGAGAGGTCTTCGCAGGCCAGATTTGCCAGTCTTATAAGCTTCTGGATCTCATTGTGGACGTTCGATTTGGTTTTGACGAACTCTGCCAGACCTTGTATCAGTGTCTTCACTTTGACCAGCTTTTTGATGACAGGGTCATCTACACTGACGCTTGCTGCTGCTTCAGGGGTTGCCTTGATGACAGACTCTTTATGCTGCAGCTTTGATCCTTCGGGTGTGCCTTTAGTTGGCGATCGCTGAACCTTTGAGCTCATTTTAAATGGGTTCTCGGTTGTAGTGTTGCTGCTCGTAGCTTTGACTGGTGCAGCGGTCGAGTGCGCCACCGCTGCAGCAGTTTTTGGGGCAGAAATGTTGTTTGAGGCCTCCAGAATTCTTGCCTCGACCGTGGGATTGCCCACGGGTGGATTTCCACTACTGTGGTTTCCACCTGGAGTAGTTGCGTTATTACACGACATTCCTGGTAAATGGTTTATTTTCGGGGTGACCTTCCCTTATCCGTTTATACCTACAGACAGGTGTGAATACTGCCGACCGCTACGGTACAGACGCAGACCAGTGAGCCGCCCACTATGGGACAAACGCTTCTGGGTTTTTTTTGGGTTTCGCTCCTCTCATCCGCCACCATGCTGCCGGTTGGTAGCACAGCACCCAGGTGCCACCACGGGGAGGCAAATATTTATGTGGTAGCATGAGAGTAGACTTGGAGTTTAACTGTGAATATCGAGCTGGCTCCGCCAGGTTGAAGCAAACAGACTCTTTCACCTCACAGTGTCCACCCCCTTGACACCCCATCACTAGTAAGTACATTTGTCCAACATATGACAACTATAAAAATTATCTACAAATTATGCTGACAAAAATTCTAAAATAAAAACCCAAAATAAAAGCTAACCTAAGCAAATTCATATCAATGCATTTAGCACCCTTTACGCTTATGCCGCTAGATACCGCACAAGTGCGACAGCGAGTGTTGTGTTACAATTGCATTGCACTGAAACAAAACACGACAACAACAACATGCTATAAGTTGATCTAGTGCCGCTGACACTTTGAAGTCAAGGCCACGTACTAAGTATACCAAATTACGTTGGTAAGAATATGAATTTGAGGGGTAATTATGAAGAATGATGACTAACTGAAAGTGATTGGTCAGCTATTGATTTTCATTTTAACATTTAAATATATTGGAATTTAAGTAGGAGCATTGGAAATAATGGTAAGAATAATTTTAAGAAAATACTGTTTTTTTATTATATAAGTCGAACATTTTGGAAAATAAAGGCAGAATTTAATCTTGACAAATTGTGAGCTCTACAGCTCTGAGTTATTATTGAAGGTCTCAACACAGCTCGGCTCTTTAGCCATTAAACTTGAAGCGAGGCTCATAAGCCATCACGCATAGCACTTTGGTGAGCTTAAACGCCAAACGTTTCATCACGACAGGTCTTTTCGTGATAAACGTAAACTCAATCTTTCCAATTAACAAGCATTACAACCCTACAAGAAAATTGAATACTTTAATATAAATAAATATTAAAAATATTTCTTTGCCCCCGTCGGGATTTGAACTCAAACCTTACTGATCACGTGTTCTATACGCTATCCACCAGGCCACCAAGCTGTGTTAGAAATGGTTGTTGATTCAATGTTAAGCATAACAGAAGCTATGCTGCAGTAGATTGTTAAAATCTATCAATAGATAGAGGGCTATGTATTGGCTTATGCCAATAAGATGTCACCAGCATCGGTGTGTTTTGTTTTTTCTTGATGTGAACGCGCAAAGGAAAACACCGATGCTAGTGACATCTTCTAACAAGTAGAAAACGAAAACAAAATTCCCATAAGAAGTACATTCAGTTCTTTGAAGGCGAACAGGCAGCGGAATTTTTTTTCGCTAGGTAGTACGCTGTTGAAGAAAAAAATTTGTTCAGTGAAGCCAAGTTCACAACCATGTGTGGAGAGTTAAAGTGGAGAGTCGCTGGCATTATATGCCCGTAGATGTAATTGGCGTGGAAATTTGACATTCCACAATAAAAAAATAAGCAGTAAGAATATTTTGTCTATGTATGTAATTTATTTTATGTTATTTAAAATTTTTTAATTTAAAAGTTAATTTATAAACAAAAAAAGATTATTAAGTTATCAATTCTACGTAAAGCTTAGTATGCTGTAGAAACGAAAATGTTTGGGCATATAGTTCTACACGCGAACTTTTGGTGTAGAGTCAACATTTTTTGTGTGGAGAAAAAGCACTTAATAAACTTAATAAATTTGTTTAATAACAAATTCAACACCAACACATACTTACTGCTTGTTTTTATTGTTGAATGCCATATTTCCGCGTCATTTGGTAACTTTTTTCTCTAGTTTTTCTTTTAATCATGCTTCAATTATTGTTGTCCATTTTATCATTTATAATATAAGTTTCCATAATTCATCTTAAGATTAAGTAAATTTAATAAAATAAAATAAAAAAATAATTTCAATTTTGTGTAAACTTGCTCTTTGCTACTTTCAAATTATTACTTTTAATTATTATTTATTTTATAATTATTAATTATTTTATAATACTTAGCTGCATTCGCCTCTAGTTCCCACTGAACTATAGAAGCAGCAAAACACTCATTCCAGCTATTCTGTTTTTATAAAACTTCATGTTAATATTGTGTTACAATTTAGAATGTAATGAATTGTTAAATAAATACAACATACAATGCAAATACAATTTCAACAATGTCTGAGCTGAGAATACTAGTAATAGATGTTCAAGGTTTTCGCATCAACAACAACGAATTTATTGTAAAAGAACTGAGTATATCGATAGACAACTCACAAGTTCAAACATTTATTATTAAACCACCTTTTCAATATTTATTTCTTACAACAAAGGAAAAAGTTTCAATTAATTGGCTTAGTAGCAAGATGGTGATTCAACTTTTATTTCAACTTTTTTTAAATTTTTAAATAAATTTAAATAAATTTTGTTTACTTACATCAAAATTGATTGTTGTAATAAGATAACTTTAAATTAACTTTTTCATTGGTTGCTTACCCACACACTTTCATAATGCATCAACTTCAGGCGCGAGTTAACATTTTCTCCAATTCTCTACTTTGTTAAGCGATCCTCTACAATGCATAACAAGTGTTTATTTGCTTTAAGCATAAACAATCTCACAGCCGGATAAAAGCAAACTCAGCATCTTTTGGTACGTGACTATATAATGACATCAAACAACTATGAAAACCATTGAATACATAAATATTTACATTTATATATTTTATAAGCTGTAGGGTAAATTCAAGATAGATTGTTAAAGCATTAAAAGATTAATAGTGGAAGTGAAAAGTACACTCAATAAAGAAATTAAAATTAAAAGTAGTGTTTGATTTCTAAAAGGCCTAGCCTTGACTTTAGGTATTTGAGTATTAAAGGCATAAAGGCCTCGACAATTTTGGAATCTTAAAAACTAACTTGCGCAACCAGAAATTTTTTTTGAGGGAGATTTTAAAATAGATCGGACTTATATATAAAAAAACACGTTACTGAAGCGGCTATTGTGTGTCCGATTTTTTCACTAATAGTTCCTGGTAAAAACCTCAGCCAGGGCAAGCAACATCTTACCATTCAACTTCTTCACCTCCAGTGCCGGACTGGCCATACTGGAGGATCTGAAGAATTCCAAAAGGGCTGGTGCAATTTGGGGCTTTTAATTAGCAAAATTTAGTCCTTGTTCCACATTTGCATTTATTACATATTTTTCAAATAGTTAATATTTTTAAATTTATTAATAAATATTTTTAATTTATTAATCAAATGAAAACAATTTTCCAAACAAACTTATAATATACTTTTATATAAACTTAATTACATATCATTTGCTAGTATTCTTTATACTATTTTATGAAAGGGTGGACCATCATAAAACCTCTTAGAAATAATATAATAAATTTTTAATAGAAATGTCAACAAAAAAATATTAAAGGACATTCCGAGAAAATACGGATAAAACTGCAACAAAAACGTTAAGAAATAGCCAAAAAACATCGAAAGCAGATGAAAGTGATAAAATTGCTACCGTATTAATTTTGTAATCCAAAGAAAAAAATTTTAGAAGGCATATGCACCAATCTGTAGAAGAGCGTGCAAAAACTTTAAAACTCTTCTGAGGCTTATTTATTTTTTACACCAACATTGAAACTTCAATCAAGAAACTTGAAAACTTAAATTGCTTCAAGCAAATATCTGAAGTAAAGTCTTTGGCTCAAGTAAATACAAAGGCGTGTTATTCTTAAAAGAATTATTAACATTGTAAAAATAATATGCAAAATGTGAATTAGCTTCAGAGAAAATTAACAGGATCATTGATCATGGACATTTTTTAAAATTGTTTCGTTTAATAAGTAAATATGATGTTTGTCTCAAAGAATATGTTAAAATATGTTAAAAAAATAGTCAAGTATGCTATTAACAAATTATAAAGGTAGAGGATCCTTAATTTATATATTTTTAAAGGCATGTTATTTATATTGTATTCCCACCTTTTTTACCCATTTTAGGCTGGTAAAATGCTATTTGTCGTTTTTTTATGCCTGCGTGAATTTGTTTAGTATGCGAGCAATTTTTTAAATTGCAATTTTGCTTACATTGACAAAGACTATCGAGCTATCGCTTGATCCATTTGCGTTTTTATTTGAAAGGTATCTTCTTCAGAAAATTATGCACCTTTATTTATGACTGTACATTTTTTTTTTCTGAACTTTAAATATTTAAAAACGTTTTGAATTAAAGCGTAATGAACAACAATGATAACATACATAATAGCTGCATTCCCGTGGCACTGGATGAGATCAAATCTCAGTGGAACAGTTTTAGTTTAACTTTATTACAATTTGGCACCACTCGTGATAAAGTGTCAAAATACGAGTGCGAGCAGTAAGACGAAAACTCGTCGAAGAGTACTTCAGATTTGCCAACTAAGTTCGTTTTGAAAAAAATGCTTAAAACTTGGCAGCATATAAAGATCAAAAATAGAGCTAGGAAAAGAGCTGGCTCTAATTTTTTTTTTGCATTGTAAGGATCAAATTTCGTGCACGAATTTTAACACAACATGTTAATTGTATCATCTTGTCTGTTCTTACTGCTTTGCGACTGGGTCAGTAGGCCAAAGTAAAATGCCACAACACACACAACAGGGAACTGGTGGAAGGCGGCAGCACCTGCTTGTGTGGCTATGGCACCGTATACCTAGATTTAAGTGAGGATAAGTGTATTATTAGGGAACAGGGGGCGAACCTTCACATGGCAACGTGTCTGACTGCCTCAACCTGGCGAGGCCAGCATTATCCTTGTCGAAATCGTCCCAAGTCGACTCAAACCTGCACGTGTTGTTCCATGGGCAACGGCAAACTGACATCCGTCAGTTTGACGGCTAATTTGAGCGGCGGGTCTCCTAGCCTTAAATAGGTTGTGCGTCGGGTTTGAAGTCCACCACGTAAAAAAACCATTTCAATGAAAAGTTATAAAAGAAATATGAGGAAAATGATCCCAAATCTGACCACCGCAAACGAAAAACTGATAATGATTTGCGGATATGCACCTGGAATGTCCGAACTCTTAATTGGGAACGTGCCTCTATCTAGCTGATTGATATCTTGGAAAGATACAAAGCTGATATCACTGCAATCCAAGAAATGCGATGGAAGGGACAGGGTTGCTCTCGGCAAGCATCCTGTGATATCTACTACAGCGGCCATGCGGAGAAGCACGAGTTTGGGTGCGGATTTGTAGTTGGCAAGAGATTACGGAATCACGTCCTGCGATTTCCTCCTGTGAACGAACGACTTGCTATAATCCGCATCAAGGCTAAATTCTTTCAAATAAGACTAATATGGGCGCATGCTCCGACAGAGGACAAGGACGATGAGATCAAAGATACTTTCTACGAGTGGCTTGAAGACGCTTACGAGCGCTGCCCCGTCATGACATAAAAATTGTGCTTAGTGACTCAACGCCAAGGTGGGCAAGAAAAACATCTTTAGTCCAACAGTCGGAAAGTTCAGCCTCCACGACAACACATCCGATAACGGAATGAGGCTATTTGACTTCGCCGCAGCACGAAACATGGTTATAAGTAGCACTAGAATCAAGCATCTCAATATTCATAAGGCCACCTTGTTGTCCCCTGACCAAAAAACGCGCAACCAAATTGATCACGTTTTGATTGACGGAAGGCACTCTACCAGTGTATTAGATGTACGCACGATCCGTGGTGCTAACATAGACTCGGATCATTATCTTGTTGCAGCTTAGACCCGTACACGTCTGTGCGCTGCAAAGAATACGCGCAATCCTACACAGAGAAAGCTAGACGTCGACAAGCTGCAATCAAAACGGACATCCGAAGCCTTTGCCACTCGACTCTCACTCCTGCTTTAAGAGGCACTCCTCCGATCGACGATATATGCGCGCAGTGGGCATACATCTCGCACTCTCTGCGTACGGCTGCCGAAGAGGTTATTGGCTACCACCGTCCCCGCCGAAACCAGTGGCAAGACTAAGAGTGTCGCAACGCCACTGCAGAGCCGACAAACGTTGCCCACAAAGCCACCCCGCAGTAGGTTGTAACGCGTGCTGCTAAGGAGCGATACAGAGAAAAGGGGAGGGACGATAGACGTCTTTTCAGGCGGAAAAAACGAGAGGCAGAAAAGCGTGAGTGTGAGAAGATTGAGATGTATAGTGACAGGAACGAGGCCCGAAAATTTTTCGAAAAGATAAGATGTCTGGCCGATGGCTCTAAAACCAAGGCCTTTTTCTGCAAGGATGAAAACGGTAATGTAGTGACAGATATCCAGAGTACACTGACGTTATGGAGGGAACGCTTCTCTAGTCTTCTGAATGGCGATGACGACAACAATCCCGCCAATAGAGATGATATCCCGGAAACCCCAATTATGGATGACAGAGTTGAAGTTCTGCTGCCCGACTATAGTGAAGTCTTGACAGCAATAACACGGCTTAAGAACAACAAAGCCGTGGGAGCCGATGTTCTACCCGCTGAGCTGTTTTAGAACAGAGGCGAAGCTCTATTTAAATGCATTCACGAGCTTCTATGCAGAATATGGTAGGAAGAATGCATTCCAAACGATTGGAACCTCAGTGTACTCTGCCTAATCCACAAGAAAGGCGATCCAACCATTTGCGCCAACTACCATGGGATAAGCCTCCTAAATATCGCCTATAAGGTCCTGACGAGACTATTATGTGAAAGACTGAAGCCCATCGTAAACCAACTGATTGGGCCTTATCAGTGTGGCTTCAGACCTGGAAAATCTACCACCGACCAGATATTCACGCTACGACAAATCTTAGAAAAGACCATAGAGAAGCAAATCGACACCCACCACCTTTTTGTCAACTATAAAGCCGCTTTCGACAGTCCAGTACGGAATCACCTATACTCCACCATGTCTGAATTTGGTATACCTGCAAAATTAATCCGTCTATGCAGGATGACACTGAGCAACACCAGCAGTGCAGTAAAAATTGGGAAGGACCCGATCAGATAGAGTGTTTCTTTAATGGCGACTTTTTTAACCTAATTATGGAGAAGATCATTATAGCTGCTGATCTGAGACAAAGCGGCACAATATTCTATAAGTGCCGATGATATTGATATCATTGGCCATAACACACGCGAAGTCAGTACAGCATTCTTCAAATTAGAAAAAGACTCGAGTCGCATGGGTCTTGCAGTAATCGCAGATAAGACGAAATATCTGGTGTCAACAAACAAACAGTCCCAGCGTATTGGCACCCACGTCACAGTTGACAACACCTCCTTCGAGGTTGTGAAGGACTTAGTCTCCTCGGTTCCAGCATTAACTCCACCAACGATATCAGTAGAGAGATAAAACGAAGGATAACTCTTGCCAATAGATGGTACTTTGGGCTCAGTAGGCAATTGAGAAGCAGAGCCCTCTCTCGACGAACAAAAGTCACGCTCTATAAGTCAATAATCATGCCCGTCCTGTTATATGCAGCACAAACCTGGACGTTGAGCAGCTCTGATGAAAAGATTTTAGGACCGTTCGAGAGAAAGATCCTTTGTAAAATCTACGGACTAATCTTCTTCAATGGCGAGTACCGAATACGATGGAACGATGAGCTGTATTTGCTATACACCGACATCGACATAGTAAAGCGCATAAAAATCGAGCGGCTTCGCTGGCTAGGTCATGTTGAGCGGATGGAAGACGACGCGAAGAAAATATTCGATTCGGTACCCCGCGGTGGACAACGCAGAAGAAGACGACCGCATCTCCGTTGGAGGGACCAAGTGGAGGACAACCTGACGAAACTTGGAGCTTCCAACTGGCGCCAGCAAGCGCAAAACAGAAATGGCTGGCGCAATTTCTTACAACAGGCGGAAACCGACTTACGGTTGTAGGCGCCCTCTAAGTAAGTAGTAAGTGTATTACTATATTAGAATTAAGATAAAAGTATAGGAAATACTGGTGTTTTGTTCCAGCGGCGCAAACACAAGCACTTGAGCTTGGATTGCTCTGGATTGAACACTTAACAAATACAGGCACTTTAACCTGGATTGTTTACGTAGAGAGTGAAATAAAAGCACTATATTAGTGTACAATATATAACTAACTTTATTATTTCCTTGTACCTGCTTAAATATAAAACATATTGCTTTTTTAAATAAATTAAATATTGACTAATTAACATCAACTTCAATAAATGACTAAACATAAATTCATGATAAATATTGCATATTTAGCATTGATAATGTAAACAATTAAAAACATAAAAAGTGCAAAGAATTCGCAATATAAAAAGAAACAACAAACTTAATAATAAGCAAAAGTAGGTCAGCAAGCGTGCGTTGTCCTGTGCTGTAGCTGCAATTTGTTTTGCCTATGTTGTTGTTGTACCATAAGTAAAATATAGAGCAGCAAGCGTACATTGCCCTGTGTTTTGGCTGGACAATTTTGTTTGCCTATGTTGTTGTTGTACGGTTATTGTACATTCTCCCTCACGTTGAATGCTGGTATTTAACTATGCAGATTCGGGCAGGTGGCGTCTTGACCTTGGTAATGGATTTACGATGATGGGTTGTTCTTTTTTAAACGCACCAGTTTTTATTTGCCAGATAATACAGGTTGCTATTATAATTGATATAATAAGGGCTTTATAGCTGATTGCGTAATGATGAATGTTGGTAGACAGCGACAGTTTTGGAAGCTCCGAAATCTTTCCTGACTTCAAGACATTTTGTAGTGCTGTAAGTTGTTCCAGGGTTTTTGTTGAAGAATCAGAAGAAGAGTTGAAGATCTTCCTGATTTCGCTGGGAAACGCCACTGCTGTTAGATTACCATGTTTTGCGTAAGATGAATTAATGGTGCTTTTGATGATATAATGTCCGTGAACAGTTATGACGTTATGTTTTATTATGCACTCTGGGTCTAGTGATAGTAGTCCAGATCCCTCTATTTTTATTTGAAATGCATTGGTTCCGCATACAGCGCTCATTTGAGCAGTTTCCTTAGTCCCGTAGATCCATTGATTTTTGTGGTTCATTTGAGTCTATACGAAATCATCATGTAAATTGGTGAGTTTACAATCTGCCAATGTTCTATTGTTTAACAAATTGAATTCGCAGGAGAAGGCCTTTGATCGCTTGATAAACATGGATTGTTTATTTGAACAAAGATAGGTTGATGCAGTAATTACGAGGCATGCTTCGAATTTAGTGAGACTCATCGGGAAGTAATGGTTCCTGTGAAGATTTGTGTCCATAAGTTCGGTATCTGCCTTAATTGCTATCAGAGTATTGTTGATTGTGGTAAGAATTGGTATCACTCGAAAAATGTTGAAACGTTCCTGATCCATAAGTGGGAATTTTATCACAAATATAACATGATTGTTTGCTATTCCTCCTTCTAATGTCATTACTTTGTAAAAATGCAATACGTCATCATTTTCAATTGGCAAACGGTTTTGATGGTGGCAAGTTGTTTTTTATGTTGATTATCTCATCGCTTAGTTGTTAAGGAGATAGGACATTCGGTGTCGGTGAGGACATTTAGAATGGCAGTTTGGATCTGTTGTAAGTTTTTAGCTATGCGAGACAACTGTAGTCCTTATGACATAAGAACTTGGTATCTTCGATCTGTCTCAGTTTCCTTGTTGATTGCATTTTCAAGTGTAGCTAGTTCTTCCTGTATCATATTTTCTCTTGTGTTTGTACTGACTTCGTTTTGCTTTATTATATTAATTGTCGAATCAATAATGGATGTGTGCTTCTTAAGAATGTTGACCACCTGCGCTTCGTTATTCTGTATTCGGCTAATTGTTTTTTACATTTCCTTGGCATAATCAGAATCAAGAACACCAAACAGTGTATTGGCTTTGTTTCCGACAATGTCTAAAGCAGCTCTAGTCTTGCGTCACCTTGTTAACAATTCGTTGTCCAATTGTAAATCCGTTATTGTATGCAGGAAATGTTTGGCAAGTGCTGTGCAGCTTGAATCTTGGCGTGATTGGTTGCATAGCTGTTGATAGGCTAATGTTCCATTAGTGAAAGCTTCGAGTTCAACCCAGAACGGAGTAATGTCATAGTATGCAACAATTTTCCATTCGGCAGTTGCCAAATGTGCTGTACCAAAATCTTCAAAATAAATTCTAGGACCATTTTCAAATTTTTTAATGTCGACAGGATTTGCTAGTATCATTGATAGCAGCAGTAAAGATACTACAAGAGTTGTGATCAGTGAATTGTTGGAGAATTTCTTTCGTTTAGTTGGAACTTCACTCTTTTCTTCTTCTTCATGATTCTGTTGAGATGGCGATGTTGGATCAAATGTTGGGCCAGACTCTATAGGAAGTGGTGCAGTTTTTGGATTGCTCGTTTCCATATTCCTGTTGCTGTTATTACGTCAACAACACGCACTGCTACATCAGGCCCAGTATGTACCTCTACTATTCGCTCAAGAGGCCACTGCATGACAGGAACGAATCTTTCGAATATTTTCTGAATGATTCTTCCATTTTCGTTTTTCTTGTAATTGGTTGAGGTATTCGAGATTCCATCTTCTCCTGAATTCATGTTTAACCTGCGATACTAGATTCCATCTTGTTGCCAATGACATTTTGGACTGTGGTGATCTTCTATCGACTTGTGCAGTTAGTGGTTCACCAATCAAGAAATGTTCTGGTGTCAGAGCAGTGAAATCATTTGGACATTTGTGTTATTGGTCGAGAATTTAAAATGGCTTCAATCTCAATGATCACAGTTTCAAGCTCTTCGTATGTAAGGGATGCGGTTGACACGCTTCGCAGTAATGCCGCAGTAATTTGCTGATTTAACGGCCCCCTCCCATAGTCCGCCAAAGTGTGGGGCCCGAGGTGGGATGAACTTGAATTCGATTCCACGGTCGCTGCATCTTTTGATGATTTTCTTCTGGGAAATATTTACAAATATTGCGTCGTTTAGTTCCTGCAATTTATTTTTGGCTCCGACAAAGATGGTGACATTATCGCAGTATAATGTATCGCAGCGCCCACGTCGAGATGTAAAACGCTTTAGTGATCCTATAAAGGCTTCGGTTGTCAAATCATTGACTAACTCTAAATGCACAGCCTTTGCAACGAAACAGCAGAATATGGCAATATATGCTTTATGCGGTTTCTTACCACGAATCTTGTAATGTATCCAGAAAGGTCCACAAAAGTCTACTCCAGTTTTAAGAAATGGTCGTGCTTGAGTTATTCTGGATGCTGGAAGATTGCCCATAATTTTTTTAAAGAGTTTTGGCTTTGCTCTGGAACAGCGAACACAACCTTCTACGACGTTCCTTACCATTAATTTTCCTTTGATTATACAAAATCGCTGCCTAGATAATGCTTGCAAGGTCTGTGGACCGCTGTGCATATTATCCTTATATAACATAACCAAAATTAGTTATAGGATCGTTATATGGCAGCAGCATTTGATGCTTAGCATCGAATGGTAATGTCGATGCCTCTAAAAGTTCACAAACTCGCAGAATGTTTATTTCTTCTAAAAATGGTGACAAACTATTAAATGAACTTGTCCTTTTGAACTCCGCGTATTTTTTCATCAGAGGTCTGTATTGCTCTAACAATGACAGTTAGTGCATGATCAAGCTCGGTGGAAGTAAGTACCGTTTAGGTTTGTCTTAACTCCCTTTTGCATCTTGTGTGATTTATGAACCGTTGAACGTATCCCATAATTCTTTGAAGTGTGCGGAATGAATTTCTATAGTTAATTTTGTACACAAAATCTCCATTTGGTAGCCCGACGTTTTTGGTTAATGTGAACACCATGCTTTTGCTGGCTACCGGTGAACGTATCCGTTTCTTTTCCATGTTGGTTAAAATCGCCAATGCGGAGTTGAATCTTGGTGGCCACATAGTTTCTTTTCCATGTAAAAATAGTGGTCCATAAAACCAAAGATTGCAATTGGCTGAAGTACTTGGTAGCAGACCTCTCGACAGGATGTCAACTGGGCTGTTTTTAGAGCTGACATGACGCCATTGTTCCACCAATGTTAAATTTTGAATTGTAGCAACTTTATTTGCCACAAATGTTTTGATTGATGATGACAGCGTATTAATCCATGAGAGAACAATCTCTGAGTCTGTCCAGAGAAATGCTTGATGTTCCTTGAGATTAAGGTCATTCCTTACTCGGTTGACCAGTTCAGCTGTTAGCACTGCTGCATATAGTTCGAGTCTAGGCAGTGTTTGTATTTTAAATGGCGCTACACGTGATTTAGAACACAAAAAAAAAAAAAACGAAATGGCCATCTCAGCCCTTGAGAGGAATTTTACCGAGCTTCGTATGATCAATTTTGTTGTGTGTGATGTGAAATGTTTGCACACAAATGATCGAGAACAGGACCTTCATGTTTTACGACGACTCCGAACGGCTTATGTTCTCAAGAAGCTTTTCATGGCAGTTTTTACTCTCTGAGGTTTGCCATTGTCTGCAGAGAGGTGACGGCCGAACAGAAAAATTAATTCAATTGAAAAAATTTTCTGTGTCAGATGTAGGATTCGAACCTGGGTTCTCTGGCGCAGGAGTCACACACTCTACCCACTACGCCACGGCCACCGTAGAACATAAAAGCTCCACTATTATTCTGCCATCCCTAGATTCTCAACGAATATATACTGCAGCGCCAAATGCCTTCTCTTATGCATCTGCAAATGCGTGAATTTAGATTGTCTTTGGAATGTCTCTTTTAAAAATGTGACGTGAAAATTTCAAATCGTCCAAATCACTTAGGCCACTGCGGAACGTTATCCATTTTGTATGAAATTCAGCTGGTACCTTTACTGGATCCATTCTTACTTTAAAACAAAATTGATCACTTTTTGGTAGCCATAGTAATCCTAGTGTCTGGATTGAATCGTTGTTAGTATTGTTGAAATCGAATTTTACTTCCTGGTCATCTTGAGGAATGTTCTGAAGGAGCTTTGGATGATTTGCACACCATTTGCGTAAATTGAAGCCATGCTTTTTCAAGATGTGTATGAACTGTTGTTGTGCTTCGATAGCTGTTGTCAAACTGTCTGATCCACCAAGCCCATCATCAACGTAGAAATTGTTTTGCAAAATCTGAGATCCTAGTAGAAAACTATTAACATATTCGTTTCCTATGCGTTGCAAGCATTTTGTGGCAAGATATGGTGCTGCTCGAGTTCCATAGGTAACCGTGTTGAGTTGGTAATAGCTTATAGGTGCCGTTGAATGAGCTCTCCACATAATGATTTGGTATTGCTGATCTTCTGGATGTATTAAAATTTGTCTATACATTTTTTTAATGTAAGCCATTGTAAGCCATTTCTTTTTGTTCTCCCAAGGCTGATGTAGTTTGAAGAAACGGCAGTCTAACGACAAAACGATTTTTTTCATTGATGCGAACATTTTGAGTGAAATGTGCCTCGCATCGTTGCTCCGCCGTAGGTAAGCCCTTTTCATTTGATTCTACTTCATACATTTTCCACAGCTGTTCCACCATTTCATCCAGTGATAAATTTATATCACTGGTGTCTTGACCACCAACAGCACAAGTCAGTGAGTCTGATGATTCAGAGATGTTACCAATCTTTCCACTAACGATCTAACCAAGAACTGTATTTTTAAGGACTGGAATGTCAGGTGACAGCTTGAGTTGGCCCCAGGGCTTGAGCTTAAAGTAGAACTCGGCACCAAGCAGGATATCAATTTTTGCTGGTTGATGAAATTCTGGATCCGCCAGTTGAATGTTGATAGGAATCGGACACTTAGAAACATCAAGATTGTGGTTTGGTTGAACAGGAATGATGTTTGAAAGTACGAATGCCTCCAAATGAGTTGAAAAATTGTTGTACAAAAATTCCAGCATGGCACTGACCCGATGCGTGACTCTGCTTTTTGCTTTTCCGATGCCTTCAATGCAGAGTGAAGCGTCGCTTGGGATGATAGGCAACCTTCTGATGAGTCGCTCGGAGATAATGTTTATTTGTGAACCTGAGTCTTATATTGCTCTAAATTCACCTGATCCTCCATTAGTCGCAGTTATTTTTATTTAAGCTGTTGCTAGTAAGACATAACCTTTACGTGCTGTCATTGTGTTGGCTGCAGCTGATGTGACTGCTATTTTTGAATCAGTTGCCTTTGTCGCATTTGGAACATCAGTTCTTTCTTCTAGATGCACCAATGAATTGTGCACTAGTGAATTGAGCAATCGCCGTAAAGCTGTCATGCGTGCTGCAATGTTTCGAATCAGGCCTTGATGTTGACTGGTTGTCGTTGGCCATGTGTTGATCGTATCATGTTGTTGTCGATCTGATTTTGTACTAGCCCCATGCTTGGGTCCAGGTTTGTTAGCACCAGCATTTAGTTCTGATGCCTCTTGTGATTCAAATCGTATGATTTCTGTGTTGATTCGCTCAATATGGTATGTAGCTATTTCACGTATTTTATCATACTGATCTGTAAAATATTCGTGATTCATTGGCTGGTCGATCTTGCATCTCAGCTCGCTGTCTCGATTTTTATATTCATCCCAAACTAAGTTGAGCTGACGCAAACGCTCTTTGTAATATGCGGCGTTCGACTTTCTTCCAACCGAATCCTTTTTGAAATTTGTAACTATCCGCTGTATTTCCTCGCCAGTCCTGACTTGTAATTCCAATAACGCGCTGAATGTTGTCATTGGTGCCTCTCGTCGTACTTTTGAGTTCCGCGATCGATGTGGCGTGTCCTTGTGGCACCCTTGATTGCGACGATCGCTGTGGCGTGTCCTTGTGGCACCCTTGAGTGCGGCGGTCACTGTGGCGTGTCCTTGTAGCACCCATGTGGTCACAAAATGTTGTGTATCGGGGTTGTGTGCGTCGGGGTCACCAATAATGTTTTGTTCCAGCGGCGCAAACAAAAGCACTTGAACTTGGATTGCTCTGGATTGAACACTTAACAGACACAGGCACTTGAATTAACACGTGAGTTAAATAAAAGCACTATAATTATTAGTTTAAAATAAATTACTAACTTAATTATTTCCTTGTACATGCTTAAATATAAAACATATTGCTTAGTTAAACAAATTAAGCGGTTCAGATTAGTTTACACTAAAAAAACCAAATTGATCAGTTTTTGGTAGCCATAGTTATCCTAGTGTCTTGGTTGAATCGTTGTTAGTATTGTTGAAATCTAATTTTAGTTCCTGGTCATTTTGAGGAATGTTTTGAAGGAGCTTTGAATGATTTTCACACCATATGCGCAAATTGAAGCCATGGTTTTTCAAGATGTGAATGAGCTATTGTTGATGTGAATATGAATATGGTTGAAAATAATAAAAAGAAAAGACACTGAACTGAGGCTTATGACTGTCTAGACCTATTTATTGGATCCTGGGAACACGTAAGTAGGGAGTGGTAGGCAGATCAGAGGGATCAGGAGGTGAATGAGGGAAGGTGGTCGCTTAGGTCAAAAATAGGTGGTAGAGGAAGTTGTGATAATGGGCACCAGTACTGGTTCCCCAGTCCCTTTTGAAGAACCACATGCTCTTTTCCCTGGTGGGGTTATTATTGGGTTTGTTATTGACTTTTGCTAAATTGTTTTCCTTATCTCCTAGCAAGCTATGGCGAACGGGATTGTCGTCTGATGATTTTCTAGAACATCGCAGAAACTAATTGCAAAAGTGGCGTGACAAAAGTCACGTAGACCATCGAGGGTAAGGTATAAAAGAGCGAGCGCCAGAGAGATCTGGATCAGTTCGCGTACAACCATCATCAGTGCTTATTCAACCAGCCCAAGATCTTGTAGTATGTGTTTTGTTAAATCAGTTCGCGATATAGTTAGTAAAGTCAAAGTTAAGTGATAACGTGCGCGCCTAACAGCGTCAACTGCGCAGCTCACACAGACCATCAGAGTTTCAACGTCAAAGGTTACGTCAACGTCGGCTGCGACATTTACGCCACAAGTCGACATCAACGTCGGATGCGTCCCTAACGAAACAAGTCAACCGCAGCGCCAATATCAGCATCGACTGCATCTTTCGTCAATGTCGACTGCGCAGTTCACACCGACCATCAGAGTATCAACGTCAAAGGTTACGCCAACGTCGACTGCGCCATTTACGCCACAAGTCGACATCAACGTCGGCTGCGTCCCTAACGCCAAAAGCCGACCGCAGTGCCAGCATCAGCGTCGACTACATCTTTCGTCAAAGTTGACCGCGCAGCTCACGCCGACCCTCAAAAGCCAACGTCAAGTGGTACGCCAAAGTTATTAGCTTATTATTATTATCATTATTATTATCATAATTATTATCATTATAATTTTTTTATATATAATTATTATTATTATTATTATTATTATTATTATTATTATTATTATTATTATTATTATTATTATTATTATTATTATTATTATTATTATTATTATTATTATTATTATTATTATTATTATTATTATTATTTTTATTATTATTATTATTATTATTATTATTATTATTATTATTATTATTATTATTATTATTATTATTATTATTATTATTATTATTATTATTATTATTATTATTATTATTATTATTATTATTATTATTATTATTATTATTATTATTATTATTATTATTATTATTATTATTATTATTATTATTATTATTATTATTATTATTATTATTATTATTATTATTATTATTATTATTATTATTACTGTTGCGTTGTGTATGCTAAATTGCTCAAGTACCAAGGCTTCAACTTAGCACATGAACTAAGTTAAATTGGTGAACTTGAGTTTGATGATGTTACTCCCAGCACTTGAACTGGTAGCAACTATGATAATTGAAACGATTAGTTTTGTTTAAAGTTTTAGTTGTAACTCATTTATTAATTGAATTTTGAACACTTATATAGTAACTTATTGCTAATTACATCATAAGTTGGTTATTGGTCAGCATATTGCATACTTTAGTTTAGCGAACGGCAATATGCTGACGTTGAATTGCGGAAACAATATTTTTATTGGCATAAATAAAACCTAGCTTTGGTCAACGACCGGCAATATAGTTTGCAGTTACTCACAATGCAATTTACGAAATTGAGCAAAACAATAGAGAATGTAAACAAAGCAAATTTCTACTTGTTTAAAATTAACATAATATTTTGTTGCTTACGCAAACATATTTAATAACAGGAGCAACGACTATTACAAATAAGGCAAACTGATAGTCGTTGAACTTAAATACATATAATAAAAAAAAAATAAAATAAAATAACTAAAACAATGAACATTCTCCCGCACGTTAAGGCGTTGCTCAACTCTATGTTGATGTAGGTCGGGAGAGGTTAGTTAAGTTAAATTCGCACAGTAAAGGATGATTCATCGGTGTGCATTCGAGGCGACTTTGGTGACACATTTACTGATCTGTTGACAGTTCGTCTGTGTTTCAATATCCATAATATACAGCTTACTAGGATTGTGATGGACAACAGTAGCGCAGTATAACTCACCGCGTGATGATGACGACTGTTGGACAACACTATTTCAGGTAACCTTGATACGTCTTCATTTGCTAACTGGGTTTGTAATGCAGTTAACTGTTCTAGTTGGGTTTCGAATGGAGCAACCGTTGCGTTAGACCTTTGCCTCAATTCGTCTGATGTTGTGGTCTTGCTGATCTCCTTGAACCTGATGTATGAAGTATGCATGACGGTTGACGATATGTGATGGCCCTGAATGCTGATGCCATCACTCTTTATTGAGCAGTTTGGACTCATTGTTAACAAGCCTGAACCATTTTGAATCAATTGCGTGGCTTGAATGTCTCACACCACTGATATTTCGATGTCTAACATTGTTGCAAAGATCCACATGTTCCTGTGCTGTAGTTGGGTCCAAGAAGATTTTCCTTGCAACTGGTTTAGTCTGCATTGTGTGGTGGTTTTATTATTGAACATATGAAATTCAAAAGCATGAGCAGATGATTCTCTGCTAAACTTTGGTCTCTTGTTGTCGCATATGTAGAGGTTTCTTTTCATGGTAAAACATGAGTTTAGAACTTCAGAACTTAACTTCAGAACTTCTTCAGAACTTAAGTAAATAAATTGGTCTCGATGTGAATTGGCGGCTAAGAATGTGACTTTAGTTTCTTTTGAAATTAGACCTCCATTTCCGTTTGTTGGAATGGGAGTTATGTGGAATAAGTCGAAATGTTGATGATCTATGAGAGGCAGCTTTATTTTAAATATCACTTCATTTTTGGTCACTGCTCCTTCTGAATTCCTGATTTTGTAGAGTTGTATTAAATTATTTGAATCAATGGGCAATGATCGAGCTGGAGGAAGATGACCACAAATGGAATTGATTACATTTTTTAGTTGTTGAGGCGTAAGTAGTAGTGGACTAATTTTCCCGTGGTGTGTGTCAGTCAGAACATTGATTATTTCTGAATGAATTTGTTGTAGATTTGCAACCATTAACGTGAGTTGTGCTGTCAATGATGTAATAATTTGAATGAGTCTGATTTGGTTTGAATCTTCGTCTAACGTGTTCATTAGAAGATCTATTTTATCTTGTAAATCCGTTATTTTACTCTTTGTAGTGATTTGTAGTGAAGTGTGGTTTTGCAGTAACCGTAGAATATGATCTCTATTTGCTTTGACCTGACTGATTGTCTTTGACATTTCTTCTGCATAGTCAGAGTCCAATACACCGAATAACGTGCGAGCAACGTTTCCAACTATGTTAAGTGCTGCTCTTATTTTTCGACTAGTTAATAGCGTATCTTTATCCTGTAGAAGTTCGTCTCTGGTGTACTCAAAGTTTTTTGCTAATGTGTCGCAGGTAGTTGGCTGATGTATCTTTGAACATAAATTTTGAAGTGTTGCTTTTCCAGATGAAAATGTTCTGATTTCTGTCCAGAAGGGAGCTAAGTCATAATAGACTAGGAATTTCCATTCAGCTGTTATTATTCTCGTTGTTCCGATGCCTTCAAAGTATAATCCTGATTCCGAGCCAAATTGCTTAAAGTGAATTGTAGTTCGAAGTACTGCAGGAAGTAGTAATAAGGAGATGAGGATTGTTAACAGTAACGGATTGGTTGTTGATTTTCGTCTCTTTGGAGGCATATAATTTGAGTCCTCATCACTTGCTGGCCTGTGCCGTAGATTAGTTCGTTCCTTTTGTACTGAAGGGTTATCGATGTCTTCCTCTTGATTGAATAAAGGTGCCAATCTGTGGACTGGACGTTTCAAAATACCTGATGCTGTTTTTACGTCAGCTACTCTGACCTTTCCATCGTTTCCCTTGTAAACTTTTTCAATTCTGCCGAGTCCTCCTTAATAATAACCAACTGACTTTCATGGACGTTTTCTGATTGGTTATTCCACTTATGTCTTTGTTGTAGTAGATTGAGGTATTCTCGGGACCATCGATTCCAGAATTCATACTTGAGTTGCGTGACCAATCTCCACCGAGTCGATAAGGTAGCTGTATTATGTGGTGTACTCCTATCGATATGTGCAGTCAAGGGTTCGCCAATCAAGAAATGCCCGGGTGTTAATGCTGATAAATCGTTTGGGTCTGATGACAATGGAGTGAGCGGTCGTAAATTTAGAATTGCTTCTATTTCTATGACAAATGTCTCAAGCTCCTCATGAGTTAGAGATGCTGTGGATACGCTACGCAGCGTCAATTGTTTATCTGACTTTACTGCGGCTTCCCACAGGCCTCCAAAATGAGGAGCTCTGGGGGGAATGAATTTGAAATTTATTCCGCGATCACTACATGTCCTTATGATCCTTTCTGTTGAAGCAGTGGCAAAGAATACGTCCTTTAGTTCCTCCAGTTTATTACTCGCCCCAACAAAATTGGTGGCATTGTCACAATATATGGTATCACATTGTCCATGCCGAGAAGCAAATCGCTTGAGTGATCCAATAAATGCTTCCGTTGTTAGGTCTGTTACTACTTCCAAAGAGACTGCCTTCGTAGCAAAGCAACAGTAGACGGCAATATAAACTTTACGAGGTTTCTTTCCACGAATCTTATAATGGACCCAAAATGGACCACAAAAATCCACACCGGTGTGCGAAAATGTACGTGAAGGTGTGACTCTGAATGCAGGTAGGTTTCCCATTATTTGATCGAAGAGTTTTGGTTTTGCCTTGGTGCAACGGACGCAGTGTTGTACAACACTTCTTGCCATAATTTTTCCCTTGATTATCCAAAATTTTTGTATTGAAGCTGCTAATAAGTTCTGTGGACCACAGTGAAAATTATCAATATGTAGCTTTACTAATATCAATTTAGCTATAGGATCGTTATATGGTAGTAACATGGGGTGCTTGGCGTCAAAAGATAATGTTGATTCTGCCAATCGTCCTCCAACTCGAAGAATTCCATTGTCGTCAATAAAGGGTGCTAGGCCTTTAAGTGAACTGGAACTGTCGATTTCATGGTGGGCCTTTATTTGTTTGATTTCCTTGCTGAAATCAGAGGATTGTGTAGCTGCTATGATTACTGTCAGTGCAGCATTTAATTCCTCGACGCTGAGTGAAACTTCAGTTGTTTGTTCAGCCGCATTATTCTTGAGGTTTTGGATGAATCTCAAATCATACGCCACTACCCTTGTATTATTTTGAAAGAATTCCTGTGATTTATGTTGTACACGATATCTTCTAATCCTGTGGACGTGGTTGCAGATAGACTCTGGACCTTGGTTTACGTTCCGGATCCGTTGATATATGATCATTGTTAACAAATAGTTTGGGCCAATGTGATGAATTTCCGTGTAAAAATAGGGGCCCATAGAACCATAAGTTGCACGTCATTAATTTAGTAGGCTGGAGGCCTCGCGAAATAACATCTGCAGGATTTGCCTTTGAGCTTGCATGAAGCCATTGAGTTGGAATGGTGAGGTCTTGGATCTTACTCACTCGATTAGCGACGAAAGTTCGCAATGATGCAGACGATGAATTTATCCAGGATAACACAATTTCTGAGTCTGACTAAAAATACGAAATCTCAGCCGTTAATTGTAGATCTTTCCTTACCCTTGATGTTAATTCCGCCCCAAGCACTGCAGCACATATTTATATTATATTTTTGCAGTGATGACAACTGGACCTGCGAGACCTAATGGATTAAATATTCTTGCTGTGTCTGAGATGATTGTGCGTTTTGTTATGCTTGAATTATTTTCCAGATTCGTTGTTACGCAAAAATGATCTGCTTTAGGAATCCAGGTTAATTCTAATGTTCTGGTTGAAGCATTTTCAAAGTCAAGATTAACTTCTTGATCCTGTGGAGGCATTCCTTGCAATAACTTGGGATGGTTTGCACACCATTTACGAAGTTTAAATCCTGCCTCTTGAAGAAGTGTTGTTAGTTGTTTTTGGGTTTCCATGGCTGTCATTAGACTGTCTGATCCACTCACACCATCATCAACATAAAAACTGTCGCGTAACACTTGGGCACCTAGTGGATATCTTTCGATATTTAACTATTTAGCTAACTGTTGTAAGCACTTAGTTGCTAAGTATGGAGCTGAAGATGTTCCGTAAGTTACGGTGTTGAGCTGATAGTGCTTTAGAGGATCGGTTTCGGTTTTCCTAAACAAAATGAGCTGTAATCTGCGATCGGCTTGATCAATTTCCAGCAGACAGCAAGTGGTTGCTCTCACTTGGAAAGAAGTTCACTCTTCCCATCTCGCGCAACAATTTTTCCACCATACATGTGATTGCTGATCTGGAGCAACACATACAAACCATAGAGGACGAAAGGGAAAAAAGCATTGCCAGATCAACAACGGCAAAACAAATAATTAATTTTAAGAATAGGATTAGAAATACTCCTAAGGAAAAATTCATACTGAGGACATACGAACAAACCAAAAAATTCATAAAACTTCATGAGGATAAAATAATTATAACACAGGCTGACAAAGGTAACAAAACAGTAGTTATGTACAAAGATGAATATATACAAAAAATGACTGAACTGTTAGGAGACAAAAATACATACAAAACAACGAGAATTGACCCAACAAACAAACTACAAAAAAAGAACAACACTATAGTAAACTACCTCCACAAACAAAACTATATTAACACATACAGAAAATTTCAACTGACGAGTCCGTCCGCAACTGCACCACGACTTTACGGACTACCGAAAATACACAAAACAGACGTCCCCCTACGACCCATATCTTCATCTATTAAGATTGTCCCTTGTTACAAATTATCAAAGCACATAGGACAAATCTTAAAACACTTAATATCTGACGAATATAATATCAAAAACTCTGTTCAATTAAAAGAAAAACTAAAAAATTTTACACTGACAGACGAGGAAATAATTGTATCATTTGATGTTGTGTCTCTGTTCACCAACATCCCGACCCATTTAGCGATAAAAAATATAATGAAGAAATGGGACGTAATTAAAAACTTGACTAGCATTCCACGACCGCAATTTCTAAATATTTTAGAATTCTGCTTAAAAGAAAATAATTATTTTATATTTGACAACCAGGTATACCATCAAATATATGGTATGCCAATGGGCAGTCCATTATCTCCGACGATAGCAGACATAATTCTGGACAACTTACTTGACGACACAATAACAATTCTTCAAAATAATGACATAAATATTACATTCATATATAAATATGTAGACGATATTCTCGCCATAATAAAGAAAAAAGACTTAGACATAATTCACAAAACACTGAATAGTTACCACAAAAATATACAATTCACAACTGAAATTGAACGAAATCATAACATACCATACTTAGACGTCCAACTACATAGGAAAAATAACAGAATAATTTTTGACTGGTTTACCAAAACAACATGCTCAGGTAGACTTATAAATTTTCACTCGACGCAACCAATGCAGCAAAAAATAAATACGGCGACCAACTTAATAAGAAAAATTTTTACATTAGCCGACACACAATTTCTGGACAAAAACATAAAAAAGATAAAAACAATACTAAAAAACAACGACTACCCAACACATCTCGTAAACTCATTATTTAACAAAAAGTGTTCGGAAAACAAACGAAACAAAAAAATAACAGATCAAAGCAAACAGTCTGGCAACACTCAACAAGAAACAAAAAAATACTTAGGCATAACATATATACCAAAACTGACGGGTAACACACACATACGAAAAATAATGAGAGCGGACAACACAACATTTGCATATAAATCAAACGCCACTTTAAATCAAATATTCACAAAAACAAAAACAAAAATTAAAAACGAAGACAAAAACAACGTTGTATACGAACTGCAATGCAAAGGCGACGAACACGATAGTTGTGACAAAACTTATATAGGAACAACAAAAAGAGCGCTAAAAATAAGAATGGCAGAACATAAGCTGGACATAAGAAACAAAAAAACAACAACAGCTCTAGCACAACATATATTGACTACAGGCCATACAGCTGATTTTGAGGCTGTAAGAATCTTGGACGTTGAAAACAAAACAAAAAGAAGAATGACATTAGAAAGTTTAAGAATACAACAAAAAGGGGACAGAGCAATAAATTTCAAAGAAGACACTGACAATATAAACAACAACTATGCAGTAGCAATTGACGTATAGGCTATAATAGTTTCGCTTAAATTTTGTGTTCAAATAAATTTTTCTGTTTTTTAAAAAAAGTTTATGTCATGTAAAATTTTTGTAATTTCAAATAATGGTTTATTGTCAAAATTAACTTAATGTATCTTTTAATGTAAAGTAAGTTTTTGGTTAATTGTTTTTTAAAAAATTGTTCATATATGTTTCTGTAGATAAAAAATTAAAAAATCTCCCCTGAAGATGTCGCCAAGAAAGTGACGAAATGTCGGGAAAAAATTGAATTTTTATTTTTAATATTTAAAAATTGCAATTAAAAAGAAATGGCCAAACAACTCCATTTAACTTAAATAAATATATTGAAACTAAAATTGGCCCAAAAAATTAACATCAATTAAGATTTGTCTGTACATCTTCTCGATGTCTGTGGTGAAGACAAATCTTGGTAGTCGAAACCTCAATAGTATTGAGAATAAGTCGCTTTGTACAGTTGGGCCAGTGTACATGATGTCGTTAAGCGATAATCCTGATGACGTTTTAGCTGATGCATCAAAGACAAATCTCAATTGTGTAGTTGTGCTTGATGGTTTTAAGACGCAGTGATGAGGAATAAAGCAATGTGGATGTTGGATATCATTAAGACTGATTTCACTAATGTGCCTTAGTTCTATGTATTGCTTCATAGATTCGACATATTGTGTTTTTAAGGCTGGGGTTTTTGCAATACGTGTCTCTAATGCCAAAAATCTCTTGAATGCGATAATCCTAGAATCGCCTAAGCTGCTTGGGTGATCGGATAGTGGTAGTTTCACGACGAATCTACCTTCACTGTTTCTAATTGTGTTTTGCTTGAAATGAGCGAGCGAAAGGTTGGTATCGGTTCCATCGATATCATCAAGTTTCCAGAACTTTTGTATCAGTTCGTCGGTTTAACATTCTTCATGACTGAAGACTGCACAAATGGTTGCATTTGACGCTGAATCGTTATTAATTTTACCGCTGATGATCCAACCTAGCAATGTGTTCTGTAGGATTGGTAACTCTGGAGAAAGCTCGATTCGACCAGTTGACATTAAACTAACATAGAATTCGGCTCCCAGTAGTACATCAATCTTTCCTGGCTCATTATATGCTGGATCAGCTAGCTGAATGTTTCCAGGAATGGACCATGAGGAGATATCTAATAATAGAGCTGGTTGAACTAGAACAATGTTTGGCAAAACGAATGCTTCTACCCTTGTTGAAAATTTTGTTGTTCTTGATTGAAGTTCGAAATTAATACGTTGTGTTGCATTTTTTGTTCTGTCACCAATGCCTTCAATGCGAAGCGCTGCCTTAGATGAAACAATGTTCAGTCGTTTGATGAGTCGTTCGGTCGCGATATTAATCTGAGAGCCGGAGTCGAGGAGTGCTCTGAATTCACCAGACTGCCCGTTGGTTGTTGTAATTCTGATTTTATCTGTTGCTAACAGTACATAGCTCTTGTGAGACGACATCACTTCGGCTGCGGCTAAAGTTACGGATGCGTTGGATGCAGTGACTTCTCTGCTGGAATGTTGCTTATAATTTTCTGGATAGATTTTCTCATTTGGAACCTGGTTTGTGGGATTCAAGTGTAACAGTGAATTATGTCTTTTACTACAGTTGCTGCATGATTTTGCTTTGCACGTTTTTGAGCTGTGATCGTGTTTGAAGCAGTTGACACACAGCCTTTGCCTTTGCACCCAGTTCAAACGGTCGAATACAGCTAGCTTCAGGAATTTATCACAATAATAAATTGGATGATCTTCGATGGAACAGTAGCTGCATCCTTTTTTGGAAGAAGTTGCTGCTATTGATGCTGTTGATCTTGATGATGTTGGCCTTTCCCTTCCGCCAAGCGCCTCCAATGATTGGAAACGATGTTCGAGAAACAACAGGAATTCCTTAATGGTTTGCATTTCCTTGGGATTTTTCAATGATTGCTCATACAACATGTGGCCTTGTCTATCCAACTTCTTTACGAGTATGTGCAAGAGTATTGGATCCCATGATGACGTGTCTATGCCTAGATTTTGTAAGGTTAAAATACTCTCATGTATTGTAGCATGAAGATTTTTTTAATGCTGATGACGACGCGTTATCTGCTGCTAGGATTGGATGTCCTATTATTCGTTGTAGCGATGTTGAAGCCAATACCCTTCTGTTTTGGTATCGGACTTGAAGCGCCTTCCAGGCAATGTTGTAATTGTCCTGGGTCAATGTTAAATGCCTGATGACTCTTTCGGCTTCACCAGTTAAGTTTGACTTCAAATACCACATTTTTTGTATTGGGGGTATTGAA